>CM038143.1:202949264-203489797 GCA_021437245.1 Aegilops speltoides
GTAGTAAGTAAAGAGTTAACTCCATTATTAGGAATCCAGTTATTAGCTATTTTGAACAAATCCCTAAACTCTAAACTACCTGTTATCCAAAAAAAACCTAAAATTCCTAATAATAGACCAAAATCCCCTACACGATTAGTTACAAAAGCTTTTTGACAAGCACTCGCTGCGATTGGTCGTGTAAACCAAAAGCCTATCAATAAATAAGAAGTGTCAAAAACGTTCTTATATAATGGGACACAGGGAGTACTAGTATTTATTGCATTTGCCAAGGAGTGACCTCTTCCAATGAAATGGTGTTGCTAAGTTTGCTTCATTTTATTAGCTATAGACTCAAAAATGTCTTTTCACCTAGGTACACGCGCTTATCACCGTTTCTTCCTTGGGTCACCAAACTAGTCTCTCTCTTCTTTATTAACTTGCCACATCAGACTTTATGCGTATGTGGCAAGCTTAAGCACATGTAGGAGCAAGTATGTACAATAGTGCGCTTTACATGGCATTTTTGCATATGTGGAGGAAAGAGAGGCAAGGAAAAAGTGGAGAAGTGGGCTCTCATGCAAGAGCTAGCCTCTACTACTACATGGTGGAGCATTGGGAGAGGCACCTGTATGGAGGTGGTCAGGAATCGGGAGACTCATGCCGGTCAGAAGGCCAGCTTAAAATGATAATGGCAAGTCAAATCACGGGGCCCCACCTGTCCAGCAGTAACTCGCTGTCAAATCACACAACCCTTTGTTTGCAGCAGCCTACTCCCTCGTCTTCTCGCGTCTCTGTCGAACCGACTAGGCGGAACTGCACCGCCTACCGCGCAGGAAAAGCCCTGCCCTTGACTTTTAAATACAACTACTCCCTCCGTCTAGGTGAGTAAGTCATCTTACAAAAACGAAATAATCCCAAAATACTAAGGCGCGGTGCATTAACTTCTACCTCGTTTCTTATTTCTTCACATATCAACCAATAAGAATCCAATGATATACTTTTTGTGACATAGTAACTCATATTTAGTTAGTCAAATGGATGACCTAGAACTACGTGCAGGCCCTATAAACCGAGACGCCTACAAATAAAAAACCGAGACGGAGAGGGTAGTTCAGCACGTATATTTTTAGATCAATATAGTCAGGATTCACCAAGGATCAAAACCAAGTGGTAGGCTGCTCTCGTCGTGTTGGCGTAGCAACTCAAGTGGTCGATCCGCACACCTAAATGGCTTACACACTTAATAGGACCCCTTTGGCGGACATGCACTACTAGGAAAAGCCTAGCTTAGCTGCGGGTTTTAGGTTTATCGCCAGCTGCTGGTACCAGCGCTACTAATAAGGCGCATAGCTAACTTATAGCGATGGCGCTGGTGCCACCCGCTACAGCTAACGATAGCAGATAGCGTGGGTAAAACCCGCTACTACTAATCTGTAATCTCCGAATTTTTTTTGAATTTTTTCGAATTTTTTTTGATTTTTTTCAAAATTTTCAAATTTCTGAATTATTTTAACTCAAATCTCTAATCACCCCTCATCGCTGCTCAATTTAATCTCTAATCACCCCTCATCATTCCAAATCATCTAACTTCCCGGACGGTCACCCATCCTCTCACTACTCCGGCTGAGCATGCTTAACTTCCGGTTCTATTCTCCCTCGTTTCCAAGTCTGCACTTGTTGTTTTCCTGACAATAGTAAGATGTCAATCCTATTAACCTCAGGAATTTAGCTTGAGCATGAAGTCACACATTTCACTGTTTGAGTTTGAAACTATTGTTCTAAAAAATTAGTAACACTAATATTTCTTGAATAATTAGTTTGACCACAGTTTGACCAGATTTGACCACAGTTTGACTAGAGTTTGACCAGATTTGACCAAAATTCAAAAAAACTAAAATAATTATTTATTAACACTAATATTCTTGAATAATTAGTTTGACCATAGTTTGACCAGATTTAACAAAAATTAAAAAAAACTATATTTTTGAATTTTTTTGCCTCCAGATCTTAAAAGCCACGTAACTTTTTTCTGTTAGGTTTTTGAGGATTTTAAAAATGTTTAACGGGGTTCCCCCGTTAAATTTGGATGTAACTTTTCGAGTAGATGATTTTTCATATAAAAAACTTTTTCATCCGAGTTCGTATGCAAAAGTTATGGCTATTTTACAAATTTCTAGAGAGATTTTGCAAATAAAGTCGAAATTCATATTTGTAAATTTTCCCAACAACTAGACCACATATCACATGGGAAACTTATTTTCTTTTATTTTTTTGACATTTTATCATTTTCTTCTATTTTTTTAAAAACTGAAAAGGCGATACCCCTCGCTACTACTATGACAGACGATTAGCAGTAGCGCGGGTTTTTAACCCTCGCTACTACTAAGTTGATAGCAGTAGCACGGGTTAGTAGTAGCGAGGGTTAGAAAACCGCGCTACTGCTATCAACTTAGTAGTAGCGAGGTTAAAACCCCGCTACTACTATGGCATATCCCGGGGCACGGCAGAGATCGCTTAGCGAGAGCGAGGTTAGAAACCGCGCTGCTGCTATCAACTTAGTAGTAGCGAGGTTTAAAAACCTGTGCTGCTAGTAAGTAGCAGTAGGGAGGGTTTTTAACCCTCGCTGCTGCTAAGATTCTGTGTATAGCCTTTTCCCTAGTAGTGATGTGGCTCATCCACCGTCTTGTTCCACGTGCGATGCACCAAATTACAGTTCGGAGCAACGGTTGGAATTGGAGGCACCCCGGTCGTAACACCGCAATAGTAGAAAATGAGCGATGAGGGGTCAAATCACAAAGCCCCACCTTTCCCGCATTAAGCTGGACGGACGAAGCAACCATCATTTCACTCTAGCACGCAAGAGCATAGAGAAAAGAGAAAACAATGATGCGTGCGGCAGCTACCTCTGGCACCCTAGGGTAGGGTCTCCACTACAGATCCTTTTTTTGAAAGCGCCTCCACTACAAATCGGCTTCTCCCTCGTCCTCTTGAAGAAAACCGATGATGAGTGCGGCGGTAGGGTTTGTAGGAGTACTATGGCGTGCGGGGCCACCTCATAGTAAACGGGTTCGAGTCGACGCCTTAAATATGTGTGGGCCGCTTGGTTTTACGGGAACGAGGCAACATTTTGGGTTTTGGGACCAGTGGAGATATAGCATGCAAAAAATTGTGGACGTAGGTTCTACCAAAAGGCAATGATGCATGGGCCCTGCATTTTGATATACCCGGGGTCGCCTGAAATTTGCTACTCTACTCAAAACTAGTAAGGTACACATGTATTGAACGCATGAGATTTCGAAACCAAATTATGAATAAATACACACTATAGCATGTAAAGCTTTGAGTCATATATGCATGATGTAGATGTTCGTTTAGTTCTTATAGTTCATCTCATTTTAAATCAATTAGTTTTATAAAAATGTTAAGATTCATGCGGTTGTGCATTGTAAATCATAAAGTAAAAAACAAATAATGGCACACTATATAGTTCTTGTGCCATAGGAGAAGTGCTTGTGTTTTGAGGTTTGTGCATTATGCTTAAGTTCAACCATGGAGTCTTCTAAATTGTACATGTGGCAGATCTGGTGGAATGTTATTGATATCCAACGGCCAGTAGTGCTCGGATTTGCCCATCTCTGCACTGTCGGGTTAGCTTCATCCAGCGACCATCTTTCAAAGTTATTGGCACACTATATAGTTCTTGTGCCATAGTTGCATGTTTTGGAAAAAAAGCTACTAGTGGGTTGTACTATCTATTTAGGAATAGAAGATGTATACATGGAAGTTGTAGGGAAAGAGATGACATGGAGGATCTCAATTCCTATGAGTAGGGATTGGAAAAGAGATGGTTCACATCATAGGAACTTTTCTATAGAATCTAGAGATGACATGTATCTCAATTCCTATGAGGAGGGATTAGTAAAGAGATGTAATTTGGTTCATATCATAGGAACTTTTCTATTGAATATACGCTAATGTTTATTTTCCTTTGAAATTAAGGGAGTATAGGAATCCATTCATATGAACTAAGTGGCTCTAAAGCTATAGAAATGATATCATGTTTATTTCCTTTGAAATGTAGAGTATATGAATCTATTCCTATGAACCAATTTGCTCTAAATTAAAAGGAAAAATCCTATAAAAATCATATCATATAGAGTTCCTATGATATTCCTCGACACTAAAGGATGGTTGAAATTGCTGCGGGTGATACGATGGTCTTTCTTTGTAGACTCCTCACCCATCTTTATAGTTACCTCTCGAAGATGAATGAAATGATATATACAGGGTATTCTACATGTGCAATTTGGTACACGAAAACTCGGTAAAAGTTTGCGAGGTTCTAATTTCAATAAAGCTATATGCACTGCATTTTGGAACGGAGGGAGCATACGACAATTGCTAACACTCACGTGGAAGATTTGTGTGTAGGAGGAGTGGCTGTTCTGTTAAATGACATGGCAAAACTGACACTGTAGAATGCCGATCTAACGGTTCTTACGGCGTTCGTCAGGAAAAGGCTTGTGGTGAATGTTTGTCGGATAATGATTTACGAACACATGCATTGCAATGATACGTACCCCCCTCTCACTCATGCACACACACCCTCACGAGTCACAACTCTCCCGAGTCCTCTCGCAGACTCGCACGTGGCACCCATCGTCTATCTGCAGGTAGACGTCACACACATATGTGATCTTCACACCCTACCCTCAGAACTTCTAAAAAACAAAAGACAGTGTGCATATTTTATTTTAGCGCACACATCACACACTTATATTATTACTCTTGCAGCGAACGTTCTTTGGGCATAGTATATATTGTACTCTCACGAAGAGAAGCGGTGCACGCACGCACTAGTTCTCTCACACCCACTCGACGGTACACATAGGAGCGCATTTTTTTGAAGCCGGTACAACAAAATCAGTCCACTATATATAAAAGCAGGAGCCTTAGCGCTTGCTTTACTAGGGTTCCTCTCGTTCACTCTCTCATGCTCTCCATATCTAAGCAAGACATAGGTGGCCACACTCTCTCTCTCAGCTCACGGCTGGTCACAAATCGGGCCGGACAACCTCAACCGGGGCAGGGGGTGTAGGTGCAGCGTTCACGCTGTCGTCGGAGGTGAGGGAGGAGACCAACGGCTGCCCGCGCGTCCCGATTGGCGGCCGTGCCGTTCTCTCCGAGAGAGCGCCGACTCGGGAGGGCCTCCGACCCCTTCTTCCTCCCTGCGGTATTGTGGCCAAGATGCGGCCTCCCGACGCCATCTTTGCCACATGCCGACGAGCCTAAGGTATATATTCCTTCGAAACCTGCCTTGCTCTACTGCCCCAGCTCTTCCCCCTTCGTGTGGATCCTTTTCTACTTCCGTCCGCTGTTCCAAAGCCACCTAGACTTCTACTATTATTAGAAGTAAAGCTAGTTCATACAGTCAACTCAAAGCGTTGGTTCAAACAGGGAAGAAAGTGGGAAAGCTGTAGCATGAATCTAGGACTTGGTTCTAAGAGGAAATGGGGGAAAGTAGTAATATCTGTCATTGTTTAAATAACCGTATTTATTATTTGCGCAAACAGGGATGTCTGTCTCCATATCATTTCGGGATGTCTGTCTCCGTATCGTTTCTATCCGCGCAATCAAAAGCACACACCTCAGTTTTAGTACAACTGCGCAAAATGATATGGCTATCCCTCGTTGCCGTCATCTAACGTCCCGTCTTCAAGGCATCCCTACATTGGTAGTAACTAAGGTAGAATGACCAACGCAATCTAAAAGAAGCTGATTCGTATGTTTTACTTCCTGATTGCAGTGCAGGGATGAGCGAAAACAACTGCATCCTAGTCCAGAATGCACTTTCTACCAGTTCATCCATGGACCGAGGACTAGCTGGCACAACTGCACGGCGGTTTTTTGGACAGGTGCGGACAAGAGGCATTGTGGTCTGCTTATTTCTGCAAATAGCGGTGCTTAAATTTAGTGGAATGCACAAGAATTTCACCGGTCAAGATAATCGCATGGTTGATTCAGCATTCCAATTGAGACCACAATTATAATTGGTTGTTCGAATGAGAGAACCTAACCCTGGATGGTGGCAACAAGAAAAAACTAGAGTGAACTCCAGGAAATTTAAGCCTGCCGGGAGGCCCTTTGCTCAGAGAAGCCTTGCTTGTTTTTTTCCTAATTTGTAAACCTTCTCACAACTTTGTCTTTTGTTGTGAACTAGTATATGTTTGTTATGTTCTATGAATCTTTGAGATGTATAAAACTGCTTAACTTATGCTTTTCAAGATTTTTATGAAGACGAGTTTAATGTGAGTGTTGCACATGAGCGTTGTACTAGCGTTGAACGTTTGGAATTTGTTACATTGTGGCCTCAATTAACTGCATGAACCACTGGAACAAGATACATAGTTGCTTATATGTCAGACAGCAGATTGTTGATTGTTAGCTGGTCGATATCCTAGTGTTGAAGCGAGCTAAGCTAATGTGCCATATTTTGCACAATTGCTTACAAGTGGGGTAGCACCAACAGTGTTTACAAGTACTTATGTATACGTCGGCGCACGGTTCTTGAACGAGTGCTCTATTTCATCAAAACACACACTGCTCGTATGATAAACCGTGACAACTTATGTCTTACCATGCCATATTCATGAAAAAACTAGTGAGGACGCATCTGCTTCGGCAACAATTATGATGGTTCTCACATGATTCACGGGCACACAAAAGTAGCAGAAGTTCCCATAGACGGATTCAAACAGAGTACTAGCCCCGGAGGGGTCGATAACAGGCAAGGTTTGGATAATTAGACACAATCCAAACTACTATTAAACACTAGCTGGGCAACTATTTCATGCCTCGATCTAATTTGGGCTGGACACAAGACGGACCTTGCCATGAACATCATCGAGGACGTCCCGCAACAGCTCAATCCTGTGAACCTTCATGAAGACAACCTTGTGGCCTTGCCACTGATAAACTTGTTTGTGGAGGCATGCCACATCATCTTCCTGCATAAGCATGACAAGAACAATTTGCTTCACAAACGAAGGAGTAGCTTTGAACTTCTTGTGCCTAAGTACACCCTGGACAACACGCCTGACAATAGTGAGGCTAGAATACAACTCTTCATTGGTATAACCGCAAATGGCTTCCAGGATCCAACAGCCTAAGAACTCTGTTTTCCCAGTGCGTATATTCAGGTCGTCCACCTCATAGCGAGTGACATGCACAACAACAGAATCCTTGTCTGCATCAGGGCTCTAATTGAAACAGAAACAAATTCTGAATTACTTTTCAGTATAAGAAACACAAGTTATTTAAACCACTATGTATAGCATGGCATCGAAGCTAATAAAATTTTGCATTATTAATCACCACATACTTACTTTTCTAAAAAAAATCACCACATAGTTAGATGAAAAACCACAATCGAGATCGGCAAAGAAGGAAATCACCTTGGGCAGCTCAGCGGGGGGGGGGGACACATCCACGAAGGGGGAAAACTACTCCTGCAGTGCCACGGGGGCTGTAACCTCAAACGGGGCGTTGACCATCTCAGTAGTGGCTGTGAGTGTATCTGGGGTCGGCTCGGTGGTTGCCTCCATCTTCTTGGAACTCTCTGTCTCGTGGGGATCAGCCTCCCGCGTCTGCTCCAATATCGGCCGATCTTTGCCTGGTTCTCTTTGGTCCATCATGAAACTAACGAATACTAGGAGACCACTGAAAGGAAAACACAATCGCAATGACAATGAAACAAAAAAGAGAGTGAGGATCGGTTACTGCTTTGCAAAAGTTCTTTTTTCTCTGAATGAAAATATACCAACATCACGGATCCACTTACCTTCCCTTCGTTGGGAGAGAAGAACAGTGGCAGATGCGAGTGTTGCCTTTCTTGAAGATGGTGAGGGAGAAGGGATTTAGCGAAGAGTGAAATTATGGTTGCTTCGTCCACAAACTTAGACTCATGGGAGGTGGGGTTTTGTGACATGACGGCTCATTATCGCCAAGGCTACAACCTGGGTGACTCTCACTTTGCATCTGCCTTCTAATTTGGTGGATGGCATTTGGGCCCCTTGTTGCATGGCCTGCATGTCGGTGAACAAAAGTATAACGGCATTGAAGAGAGGGAGACGTTTCAATGACCTAGGAGGAGCAAGAAGCGGTAGTGTGTCTCCACTGTACTAGTAGTAATTGTTTTTACGGTAGGCTGTAGAGTGTCTCCTTTGTATTAGTAGTAATTGTTTCTCTGGGCCCAAGACGAAACAACCAATCCACACTAGTAAATAGTAAAATCAATTCAAAAGGCGCTACCCACACCCAGCACACCGCCCCCACCCCCAAAAAAAACTTGGGTGCTCTTCTTCCTCCTCGCTCCCACCCACCTCACGTCAGCTCACTCCACTCGTACCCGCAAATTCCTCACCTCACTCCTACAGAAAACACCGTCTCCCCTTCTTCCTCACTCCTACAGAAAACCCCCAGCTCCCCTTCTTCTTCGCTCGCACTACAACTAGGCTCGTCATTCGTTACTCTGCTCAAATCCGTGGAGCGACGTGACGCCTCGAGAAAATGGAGTCACTGACCCCAGCGCTAAGAAGATGAGGCTCGCCCCAGCGGCGCCTTTGTTGTAGATCCCGCACCCAGCAGCTGGGAGAAGCGGCGACCCGCCCCCACCGGATCCTGTGAACCGTAGAATCTCGGTGGACCGTGATCAGCGATCTCCCGGACGCCGTCCTTGGGGAGATCATCTCGCTTCTCCCACCAAGGATTGCTGCCGCACCCAAGTCCTCTCAATTCGGTGGCGCCTCTATGGCACGCCGTGCCCTTAATCTCGCGTCGTCGCTATCTCTCTTCAATGATGTTGAAATCCCAGAGCCATCATCTCCTCCCACCAGGCTCCGCTCAAAGCCTCTGCATCCCGTCATGCTACTCGAGCAAGCATACCATGCCCTGCATGGTGGGCCTGGCTGAAATCTCTGAATTCACATAACTACAGCTGCTTGAGTTCTACTATTCCCCTGGAAATCACATACCACATACCGAACGCCATGAACTTGTGCCCTCAGCACCGATGTCCATCTCGCGGTTTTCCTCCTCTCTCCACACCGCCACCTTTGCGCTGTGCTACCTACCGCATAACTGGTACTAAACCTTCGACTCCCATTTCTCAAGAAACTTTCACTTGTGCGGGTTCGTATATCGGAGGCCTCATTGCACATTATCATCCACTCCAGTTGCCATGCGCTGGAGTGCTTGGTGCTTGTTTTCACAGTTAGAATCGGTTGTCTCCAAATAAAGTCGCCTAACCTTGTAAGAATTGGAATTTCTTTTGACGAAAGGCAGCTCATCATCCAAGATGCCCCTCCACTTCAAAGGTTGATCCTTGATTCTAGTTATTCACCGTTGCAAATAACCGTCCTCTCTGCGCCTAAACTGGAGACCTTGGGTGTAATACATGATCTTTGTGCTCATTTCAATTTGGTGTTTGGCTCCACTGTTCTTCAGGTACTTTATATTATCGTCTACACTTGTAACCATAAGCTGCATTTTAAATTTCTGCACATAATTTATATATCATCTTGGAGTACACATTTTGTAATAATATTATGTTCTATGCTCAATGAAGAGTTTCTCCATGGATGGCCTATCAATGGTGCTGGATTCTATCAAGATCTTATATATCCAAATGAATAGTTTTGATCTGAACAAGATTATTGGCTTGCTGCAATGCTTTCCATGTCTAGAGAAGTTGTATATAAAGGTGATAATTTCACGCACATTGGAAGCCCGCATATAGTGTACTAGAATTAACCGTTTAGCTGTTGCTCTTTTGACACTCTTCTTTTAGACCTTAACTGTTTTCAATCTTCATGTCTATTTAGGCAACAGGACGGGGTAAGAAAGTTATAACCAATCGGTGGATTCGTAAGCATCGTGATTTTCTCACTTCTCATGAGATTCAATTAAAGACAATAACGCGAAAGGATATGTAGCCAACCGTGCAAACACAAGATTTGTCACATTCTTCCTGCTGAATGCGAGGTTACTATTGTCCATCAGGCTTAAGTTTATCAGCAGCATGGTTTTGACGGATGGGTATGTCGAAGAGCAAAAAAAGGAGTTTTAGGTGGGCAAAAGAGCTTCTGAACGTGTCGGGCTTCTATTTACAACATATTGTGGTCATAATCCAGTAAATTTTACGACCCAAGTTGTTCATTTTATGGACTGACCGATCCATTTGATCGTGATCGCCGAAAACAGTCTTTGGAGTTAGATGTTGTTGCCCTTTTCAATCTGGTTTTTGTAAACCTCGATGAACAATCAACCCTCGTGCTTTTGTACAGTTTGTATGCTGGAGTTAGATGTTCCTGCCCTTTTCAACTTGGCTGTGACTGTCATATTTTCTTTGAAACAAGGAAAATGGCTTGCCATTCATTTAATTTAGAGTGAAATAATGTAACAAATCACAACCAAGGGAAATAACATCACTCACACCGGCTGCTTGAGCTCACTGTGCATTACAGAAGCCAAGTGATTAGCCCCCACCACCACCCACAAACTTATTTCGAACCAGCACATCAAATGGGCTGTAAATTTTCATAGGAAAGGCTGCATAACCATGACAGATTTGGATTCTGACATCTGTCGTGTATCTTCTATCTCTTGTATTCTTCTTCCTCCAGCCGCCCAAACCAAACCACCCTGTCGGCTTCGCCTGCTCCCTCCTCCCATGGTTGGCTGCGCCTCCGTCGCCCTACCATACGTATCCTCCAACGTTGGCCAGTCCCTCCCTCTATTCCCCCACACGTACTGTTATTCTCCGGCGACGTCAGCCCCAACACGCACCCGTGCCCGAACCAGTCAACCCTCATACTCCCCTCCGCCTGCGACTTGACCGGCACATCTTCAACGGCTCCTATTCATTCCGTCCGAGGCCTCGTCGTCGTCCTCCGCCTTGCGGCCTTGGTTCACTCGCCGTGCGCGGTGCACCGCCCTCTTGCATTGTCAACGTCGTCAACAACCGAGAGGAACAAGGAGATGACTGTACGTGGAGAGGATGACAGTAGGGACCCACCAGCGTCATGGCAGTACGCAAGCAAGTGCCTCTATAGTACAAGCCCAAAAATATGGTTCCTCCTAATGGTTGGACATCTGGGGCTCACGCCATTGTCAACGTAGTCAATAAACGAGTGAATTACACTACGAGCGGCTTACACCAGGGACCCAGCAAGTCGCACAGTTTTTTTGAGGAACAAGCAGTTGTTATTTATACTAGTTTTAGTGATGGATCAGGGTAACAACGGGGCTGTGCGGGGGCTGTGGCCCGTCTAGCCAGAGTTTTATTTATGTTTACCACATCATGAGCCCGGTTGTGTTTTTTTCTTGTTGAAAATGGCTAGCCCAGTTCTATTTTTTTAAAGAAATACCCAAACAAGGCCTACTTGCTTTATCGGCCCTGCTGGGCTGCAAATCTTTCAAGACGATGAGAGTTTCATTCGGTTTGCCCAGAAATGGCATGCACATTTTTTAAAACACATCAAACCGGGAATTAGTTTCAACTTTTTTTAATTACAAGATCTTAAATTCCATTAATTTTTATGCGTGGACAATTATTTGGATTTTATATTTATATAAATTATTTTTCAAAATAGTTTGCATGTGAATCGATATTTCTGGATTAAAAAGACAGCACGAAAATATGCAAAATTTCGTATACTTTTTAAACGTGGCCACAATATGGGGTGTAATGATAACAAAAAGAAGATGTGCTCCAAAAAAAAATCTTAAGAATTAGCAAATGGGCTGTACATTATTATAAATAATGGCGGATGGGATGTATGCTGTTTTCCACAGATTTGAGGCTGACTTGTGCGCCTAGTACAGGTTGACGCGTATGCTTTCATAAAAAAAGGTTGACGCACACGCAATGCCCTGTCAACTTAATCAACACACGAGAGCAGTGACTGTTGGATGTCCATCCAACGGCTGTCGTGCTTCTTCAATCTCTGCTCTTCATGCTCTAGCCGCTCAAACAAGCGCCGGCGGGACTGCTTGCTCCCTCCTCCTGCGGCCGGCTATGCTGCCGCGCAGGCCTCACGGCCCCACCATACGCCCATCGCTGGCCTAGCCATCCCTCTACTCACCCACACATGCTGTTATTCTCCGGCGACGGCAGACGAACCAGTAAACCCTCATACTCCTCCGCGTGGGAAACAACTGCCGAGTATTCCCTGGCTCCGTGTCGTTCCCTTCCTAGGCCTCGCCATTGTCCACCGCCCTGGTGCTCTCGGCGCGGCCTGGTCAACATGGTCAATGAACGACATCCATCGGAAGTGGACTGTACGTGAAGAGGCTGACAGCTGGGTCCACGGCCGCACGCAAGGAAATGCCTCCTTGTTAAGCGCAAAATAATGATTCCTCCACCTGACAGCTAGGACCCACAGGAAGGGCCTCTCTATTTCGTGAGAAAAACGTTCCCCCCGCTGACAGGTCGGACCCACCAGCTATATCTTTGCACGCAAGGAAGTGCCTCCTTATTACGCCCAAAAAATGAATACCCCCTACTAGCGGGGACCCACCATATTGTTGGGCTGACTTGTGGGCCTACTAAGTTGACGGGGACGGAGGGCTTTGTCAACTTAGTCAATAATCCAGTGACCTTATGATGTCCATCCAACGGCCATAGTGCTTCTTCAACCTCTGGTCTTCTTGCTCTAGCCGCCCAAAGCAGCGCCGGTCGTGCCGCCTGCTCCTGCCTCCCGTGGCCGGCTGTGCTACCGCCTGCTCCTTCCTCCTTTGGCCCGGCTCCGCGTCGTCTCCTTCCTAGGCCTCTCCGTCGTCCACCAGCGTGGTGCTCTCGGTGCAGCGTGGTCAATGTGGTCAACGACCGACTTCCATCGGATGAGTACTGTACGTGGAGAGGCTGACAGCTAGGTCCACGGCAGCCGCAAGGAAGTGCCTCCTTATTACGCGGAAAATAATTATTCCTCCACCTGACAGTAGGGACCCACCGGATGGGCCACCAGTATTTTGCAAAAAAATCATTTGCCCCTGACTGCTGGGACCCACCGGACGGGCCACCATATTTCGTGAAAAAAACGTTCCCCCCGCTGTCAGCTCGGACCCACCGGAAGTGCCTCATTATTACGCACAAAAAAATGAATACTCCCCCAGCTAGCTGGGACCCACTTTTGGGCCTACTAAGTTGACGGGGACGAAAGGCTTTCTCAACTTAGTCAATATGAACGATTCTAGCTCTAGTGACCATACGATGTCCATCCGACGGCCGTAGTGCTTCTTCAACCTCTGGTCTTCTTGCTCCAGCCGCCCAAAGCAGCGCCGGTCATGCCGCATGCTCCGGCCTCCCATGGCCAGCTGTGCTGCCGCGGAGGCCTCACCGCCCCCTACTATTCCCACCGCTGGCCAGGCCCTACGGCGACGGCAGCCTCACACCGCAGCCGAACCAGTGAACCCTCGTACTCCTCTCCGTGCGGGCTTCCACTGCCGTGTCTTCCCTGGCTCCGCGTCGTCCCCTTCCTAGGCCTCATCGTCGTCCACCGCCGTGGAGCCCTCCGTGCGGCATGGTCAACGTGGTCAAGGAACGACTTCCATCGGAAGAGTACTGTACGTGGAGAGGCTGACAGCTGGGTCCATGGCCACAGCCTAGTTTTTTTGTGATTTGCCAAGTAAGTCGCTTTGTCAGGCCTGTTGGGCTGCAAATCTTTCAAGACGAGGAGAGCTTTCATTCGGCTGGCCGAGAAAATGGCCCATCAGGAATGAGAAATGGGCTATACATTTTTAAAACACAGCAAACCGGCAATTAGTTTCAAATATTTTTTCTCATTTCAAGATTTTAAATTACATTAATTTTTATGCGTGGAGAATTTGTTGGATTTTGTATTGATATACATTTATTTTTAAAATCAGTTTGAATGTGAGTCAAAATTTCAGGATTAAAAACAGTTCGGACCGCACCGAAATATGCAAAATTTCGTATAATTTTTTAACCGTGGCCACAATATGGGCTGTAATGCTAACAAAAAGAATATGGGCTCCAAAAAAAACCTTAAGAATTAGCAAATGGGCTGTAAATTATTAGAAATAATGGCAGATGGGCCGTATGCTGTTTTCCACAGATTTGAGGCTTTCCTAAAAAAAAGGTTGACGCACAAGCAGTGACGGTTGGACGTCCATCCAAACGGCCGTCGTGCTTCTTCAATCTCTGCTCTTCCTGCTCCAGCCGCTCAAACAAGCGCCCGTGGATTGCTCGCTTCCTCCTCTCATGCCGCGGCTGTCTTTGCAGCAGCCTCACCGCCCCACCATACTCCCATTGCTAGCCTAGCCATCCCTCCACTCACCCACACCTGCTGTTATTCTCCGGCGACGGCAGGCGAACCAGTAAACCCTCATACAGTCGTACTCCCCTCCGCATGGGGAACAACTGCCATTCTTCCATGCCTCCGTGACGTCCCCTTCCTAGGCCTCGCCGTCGTCCACCGCCGTGGTGCTCTCGGCGCGGCGTGGTCAATGTGGTCAACGATCGACTTCCATCGGAAGAGTACTGCGTGTGGAGAGGCTCACAGCTGGGTCCACGGCCGCAGCAAGGAAGTGCCTCCTTATTACCCGCAAAATAATTATTCCTCCACCTGACAGCAGGGACCCACCGGACGGGCCACCATATTTTTCAAAAATAAACATTTTCCCCCTGACTGCTGGGACCCACAAGCTACACCTTCGCACGCAAGGAAGTGCGTCCGGGCAAAAAAATATGATTCGCCCCCCGTCTGCTGGGACCCACCAGCTACATCTTCGCACGCAAGGAAGTGCGTCCGGGCAAAAAAGACAAAACGATTTGCCCCCCTGACTGCTGGGACCCACCAGCAACATCTTCGCAGGCAAGGAAGTGCCTGACAGTCGGGACCCACCTGGTCGAAGCGTACGTAGCATTGTCATTACGTCGCGAACGGTACGCATACATCTTGGTCGATGTAGAGGCGCGCACGTGTCATAGTAGAGGCGCGCACGTAGCATGTACACGTACGTACAATGGCGAGGGTGCAAGAAAGAAAATACGGCCACGTACGTACATACGGGCAGGGTCTCGAACATCTACTCACGCATACGTACATGGCTGGGTCGGAACGGAGAAACATCATTGTCGTCGTGTTCATGGGGAGGCAACGGAATGCGTCGTGTTCATCGGGAGGCAACGGAACGCGTGGGAGCCAACCTTGGACGGAACAGGCGATGGAAACGAGGCCTGGCGTACCGCACAACGGAGGAAACAACCTTGTGTTCGACCGGCCACATTCAAAACGGGATCCTGTTCATCGGGAGGGGTCTGGCGTACCGCAAAACGGAGGAAACGGACCTCCTATGGTCGAAACGGGGGTCCTGTTGATCGGGAGGGGTGTGGCGTACAACAAAATGGAGGAAACAGACCTCCTACGGTCGAAACGGGGGTCCTGTTGATCGGGAGGGGTGTGGCGTACCGCAAAACGGATGAAACAGACTTGTGTTGGAGCGCTACGGTCGAAACGGGGGTCCTGTTCATCGGGTGGGGTGTGGCGTACCGCAAAACGGGATGCCACAGGATACTGTTCATCTCCACCGTCGACCTCCTCCAGCCTCCACGGGCTACCATCGACCTCCTCCAGCCTCCACGGGCTCCTGTTCATCCAACCTCCACCGCGCTACTCCACCGGCTACTGTTCAACCGCCCCTCCACCGTCTACTGTTCATCCAGCCCTCCACCATCTACTGTTCATCCAGCCCTCCACACCACGGGGTCCTGTTCAACCACCCCTCCACGGCCACCCCTCCACCGTTTACTGTTCATCCAGCCCTCCACACCACGGGTTCCTGTTCATCCAAAGGCAACGCCAAAGACTCACTATTCATCCAAACCCCCGTAATGCTCACTTTGTTCATCCATCGATCGACTTGATTAGCGCAGAGCGGCGAATCGCTTTATCGGGTTCGATTAACACCATCGATCGATCGCTCGGGTTGATAGCGTGTAACTGCGGTCTGTCGCGCGAGTTGATTAGAGCCCAACGCCTCACTCGGGTTCACTTACAGCCAACGCCTCGCACACACGCGCGTACCTGTATGAGAGAAACGCACATCGCTCGACCCCCGACCTCCCACCGTAACCGACAACTCCGCAAAATTTTCCTCCCCCTCGCTTCTACCACGGTTTTTTCCGTCATGGACGGCCCAAAGAATGTCATGCAGCTGCGTCTCCG
This sequence comes from Aegilops speltoides, assembly GCA_021437245.1. NCBI lineage: Eukaryota > Viridiplantae > Streptophyta > Magnoliopsida > Poales > Poaceae > Aegilops > Aegilops speltoides. The sequence goes on from CM038143.1 coordinate 202,965,494, forward strand.
GCCCGCCCAGGATGAAAAGCCCATTTTCTGTCATGATTTTTTGTCATAAAAGTAGGAGACCACCACATCTATGATGATACCGGGTTTTGTCACAATTATCATCATAGAAGTGTCATATGTATGACAGAAAAAAGTTTCGTTTGGCCCAAAATGTCATGGATGTGTCTGTTTTTTGTAGTGATGTGTGGCATATAGGGTGTGCTTGGTTGCCTTCTCTACTCAGCATAGTTGTTCCCTCTTCATGCATGCTCAACTCAACACCCCTCTTCATTCATGCTCTCATCATGCATGCTTCTAGTGTATTTGTGCTAAACTAGTGTGGACTCATGCACCCTCCATACACTCTACCAAACACCCAAAAGTAGGTCGAGATGGGAACTCTTGGGCGGCATTTTTCTCTTACTACGTACTACCACTAAATGTTGTACGTGCAATGCACGTTGATGTTATGGAGTACGTGCCTAAGTACTCTACTACTACTATACTAGTTGGAGGCACATACTAACTTCTATATTTGTTTACCTGTATGCCCCGAGACCTTCCAACTAGACGTGGCTTTCTCTCCAGGTCGCACTTTGTATCATTCATACCACTAAGTACTACTACGTGTGGTCTCCGACCCAGAAGTGGAAGAAGTGGAAACGCTCTACCACACTATTTTTTACGCTGGGCTCTACCACGCCGTTCATGTCCCACTCCTTTCGCGGACGTGTGGGACATCCAGCATGTGCCGTGTTTGGCACCCTTCATCGTAAGAGTTGAAACGCTAGCATTCATCAGAAATAAAAAATAATTATGAATCAGCAGTGATACTTTTTTTTGAGAACCAATCAGTAGTGATACTATACCATGCGGTTTCCTTGCTCCTCTATATCGGAAAGAATTGTACTTCCATTCGCCAACATGTGGGACGTCGACCATCCTGGTCCACTTGCCATGCATGCAGAACTCCAAGGGAGAGTCACCCAGGTCGTCACATCGCAGTAACAATGACTAATGAGCCGTCAAATCATAGGCCCACTTCCCAGTTTGAAGTTGCTCGGACGAAGGAACCATCATGACTTCGTTGAATTCCGCTTCTTGAAGAAAACTACTGTACCAGCAGTACTGCTAGCTATAGTAGTTACTCCAACAGAGGCCTCTTGTCGTTCATAGTGTCGGCGTCCTAGGAACGGGGTCCCCAGACTTGCCTGCCTGCGGCCTGCGGCGTGGCTCGAGTAGTGGCCCAGTACGGCCCATCTTCATCCATGCAAGGCTCAAGACCCTCGTGGGGGCCAAGCCTCGCAGGTGGACGACACGAGGCTTCCTCAGGAGCGGCCTCGCCAGGCAGGCTCGCGAGGAGGCGGAGAGATCAAGGCAGGGGTACCTCGCGAGGCGCTCGTGACACAAGCCGTGACGATTGAGATCAGGCGGGCGCCAGGTGGGCGCCGGCCTGCGTAGTGTCCTTGTTTCCTCTTTGGTGCAAAGGGGGCAAGCACAGGCGCAGAGTACCAAGGCATCAGGCAAAGGTTGTCATTCCAGTGCAACGAGACCAAGACCAGCAGAGTGGCAGGATGGAGGTCACCGTGGAGCCCAAGACAGCGTCATCGCTAGTACCTTTGGCAGCCGAAGACCAACTTTAGTTAGGATAACTTGTACTAGATGTTCCCCTTCAAAATGGCCGTTGTTGGTGCCCTTCCCGCTCAATATTTGGGAAGAGGACCAGGGCCTCTATAAATAGGGCTAGCCACCATAGAAGAGGGGCATCTCATCGAGTCCTCATCAGATCATTAGGCGATCGAGCTCATCCAAGTAGTTCATCGCACCCGCTCAAGAACACATCTCGCGAGGCAGTTCATCCTTTGTACTGTTCATCATCAGCCCCTGAGGCAATCCACCACACCACACACTAGAGTAGGGTATTACACCACAACGGTGGCCCGAACCAGTATAAATCTTGTGTCCCTCGCGTTGTTCATCGTTTTAGCTTAGATTCTCGCGAGGCGATCGGACGTGGATTGGTAGGGGGAAGATCTTCGCGCGCACCCTAGAGTTCAAACCTTAAGGGTCTGCCGGGAGCCAACATCCGACATTTGGCGCTCCAGTTAGGGGCGCACCGGAATCTTTCTTCCGCTGCTTCGCATTTGATCTTCCCTCGTGTCCATGGCAGACGCTCGCCGGGCTCGCGCCGAGCGTCGGGCTGCTCTCGCCGCCCGCTTCACCCAGACGGCTCCCGCCAGTGGATATCCCCGTCGTTCCCGTCGCGTGCCGCCAACGCCGCCATCGGCCCGGCGGGGAACGAACAGCAGGCCTCATCGCTGCATCCTTCGGTGCGGCGGGAAGGCCGCACCACCACCCCGTCGCTGACTCTCGTTGGTTCGTCGTCCCACGCCCATCGCGCCCCCACGGACGCGCATGCCGCTGTAACATCCCAAATTTTCAATTTGGAATGTTATACATAAGATCATCATTGCATATCATATTTTATTGCATTTTGGCTCGATCCTATAAATTTTACGCAACTCAAGGACCCACGGAGAGAGTTGGGGATTTCGTTATTTTCATATTTGAGTTTTTCTCAAATTATGAAAATAGGATCATTTGATTTTATTTATTTTATCTTCAGTCATTTCTATTATAAAAATATGAGAGAGGGAATAAAATGACTTTCCCAAAATAAAGAAATTTTGAGGATTTAATAATAAAATCAAATATGATTATATTTTGGATTTTATTGCTATTTTTATTTGAATTTAGGAAAAATGCGCGTTTTTCAAATTTGCATTTAGGCCCCAAATAAATGTTCACCTTAACCGGCTTGATTTTAGAAGTCGGGGAAAATTTATTTCGGGATTTTTGGAGTCTGTTTAGTATTTCTTTTATTTGTTTTTCTATGTGTAATGTTTTTTTAAAAGATACCGACCAAGCCGGGCCGTACCCGACCCAGACTCTAGCCCGGCCGGCCTTTATAAGCTGGGGGAGCCCAGCCCGAGCCGCCCCAAACCCTAGCCCCAGCCACCCATGCATTGCCTTGCTGCCTTGCCTTGGACCAAGCCTTGCGCCACTGCCATGCCGTCGCCATTGCCGCCGACGCCGACCCGCCCCCGCCGCCGACCACCGCCGCCGGACCCTGCCGCAGGAGTAGCCGCCGCCGCCACCGACCCGCAGCCCGAGGTAGCCGCCGGTTTTCTAATAAAACCGGTCAGTTTTTTCGAAACCCTCCGTTTTTTATTAGATCCGGTTCGGTTTATTTTTTTCCGGTTTAGTCCATTTAGCGGACGTTCGTCCATACGTTCATTTTAATGAACGGTTTTCATCGTTTAGCCGCAGACAGTGAAAGTTCGTTCGTTAGCCTGTTCATCCGTTTTTCTTTTTCTCGGATTTTCCGCGATTATTTCTGATTGCGATTTCTGATCCGATTTTCGTTTTAGTATAACTTTTCGCTCGTTTATCGGAATCAGGCGATTCAAGCGCCTAGAATTTCGCCTCGAAACCCTCTTTCTGTTTAACAAACTCAAATAAGCTTTTACTACTGTAAAATTTGACCTAGGTCCAGAATAATAAAATGAAGTTTGTTTCTTTCGCCGTTTGATTTTTCGTTGCTTCGTTTGATTTGATTCTTTTTGCAAACAGGAGTTCTTAAGTTGAACTTTTTGGTTAGATATTTTAATTGACTTTTACGTGTGCATTAGATGAGTGCTTATTGTATGCTTGTTTGTTGGCGATAGAGTACCTGGAGTGCGCCGCTTGCGACTTCGAATCTCTAGGTTTCACGGATCATCAGCAAGGCAAGTAACACTTTGATCATAACTCTTTACTACCCAGTTTTATTGCATTAGATCAATCCTCAAACAATTGCATGATTAGAATCTTATTAATATGTGGGTTTTGGGAAGTAGATGAGGTAGAACCTATTACCTGTTTATTATCAAAGCTTTGGGAGTTACTTCTACGTTTGCTTATATTGCCATGCTATGCTAATAGACGTGGATTGGGTGAGTGTATCCATGACAGATGTGACATTGTTAATTAATGGTTTACTTAAGGTGGCAACTTAAATTCACATCTGGGTGGACTGAGGCACCTGGGGAACCCAGTGTTGTCTGTATTTTGGAAATCCCGGGGTACCGTGTGATTCTCCTATGGACCGCCACCCAGGCTCAAAGGGATCATGAGATTATTCGTGCTACAAACTTCCGTGTGCAGTCGCAAGCTACTATGGGCTCTAGCATAGTTGATTAAGTTGCGTGAGCTCTTGAAGAGGTAGACTAGCAGATTTAGTGGATGTAGGTTGGTACTGTCTACCCGGAGTAGAGAGTTAATGCTTCTGAAAGACTGTGTCTCGGTCATCCGTTTCTCAAACACCATGTAGTGCAAGAAATCAAGCGGAGGAGATCGAGTCTTGTGGGGGAAAGTGTGCAAACCTCTGTAGAGTGTATAAACTAATCATGGTTAGCCATGTCCCCGGTTATGGACGTTTTGAGTATCTTGTACTTGGATTATCATGTGAATCTCATCATGTTACTTTAATTTAAATTTTATTGGCTTAATGATGATGCTTAATTGGGATTGAGTTGGAGTACCCTTCTCAATGTTTAACAACCACCCTGATAGTTAAATAAAATTTATTCCTTTGCAGTAGGGAAAAATTGGCTTTATGCAAAACTGTAACCATAGAGCTTTCCACCAGCCATATATGCATGTAGTGTAGCATTATTTTTTCATTACTCTCTATGTGTTACATTGCCGGCATATTCCATGTCTTTGACCCGTTTGGCTGCAACATTCATGTTGCGAGACTTTTCAACGACAGTAAGGTGCCTTAGGTCGTGATCTTATACTCAAGTGATGCCGTTGGAGTTGATGGACTCGCTTATCTTCCAAGCCTTCATTTGTTATCGTTATTAGATGGCCTTAAGCCATATTTATTGTAATAAGTTCTCTTTTGAGACATTCGATGTAATAAGTGTGTGATTGCTACTCTGTTATAAATCCTTCAAGTACTGTGCGTGTCAGCATTACCGATCCAGGGATGACACTGATGCCCAGAGATCAGACTGTTTGAGGTCTAGTCGCTACAAGATGGTATCAGAGCACAAGCTGACTATAGGACATGACCACTAAGCTAAAGCCCTAGATCACTACTTTCTCTTCTCATTTCTGACTCCTCATCTTTTCTACTCTTTTAGGATGGCGGATGCAAGGAACAAGTTCACGCAATCGGATGAAGATACACGCTTTGGACGCCACATGAAGGAAGTCACTAGATACCTGAACATCGGAGTACCAAGCTTCACCGGGACCTACATCGCCACTTCACCTGAAGAGGAGCGCTAGATGATTCAAGTTCAAGTTCGAGGAAGAACATTCATGCCCGTCACTGAGCCCATAGAGTTTTCCTTTGATGCACCAACCTGGAGTCTAGGAAAGAGCATGGCAGCCCACATCACCATGGGACGCATTGGAGAAGTTTACCACAAGGATCTCAAGGATACTATCTACCAGATTTGTGGGCGCCGAGATGAGCAACGGGAGATGATCAGTAGCAGGAAGGATAGATCAATTGCAGCTTTCATCTAGGAGTTAAACCAGCACATACGTCGCCAGAGAACCCGGACAAAGCGCAGCATGATAGATCTGAAGAAGGCTATGACCAAGATCACGGAACTGGAGGAAGAACTCAAGTCTACATGTGATGGATATGAGGAGGAAATAACGACACTCATGGAGAAGAATGATGATCTTAAGAAGAAGCTAAAAGTATTCATGGGATTTCCCGTGACTGGAGGAGAAGACGATGATTGCGCTTGCCCGGAGAACTGCATCATCATCGACGACACCGACTCGTACCCAGAAGATAGCGATGATGACTTTGTTGATGAAGCTGGAGCAGATATCATGGAGTCTTCGACCGAGTAGTTTTTCTAGTCGACCACCATGACAGTAGTAGTATTCCCCCATGTATATAGTATAGTCCGAGCACTTTTATAACGATAGTTAGACCGTTGTGTTCCCTTGTTGATTGAAGTGATATTGATTGAATTTTTCTCATGTGCATATGGGTAGTGTTTTCTCTCTAGACCTCATTCTATTCTATATTCTCATCTTTTCTAAAACCCTCAGATGCCTCCGAGACGTGACAATGGATTTGCTTTCCCACTGGAGCTCACCCAGTTGTTACAGCAGCAGAATGCATTGATGCAGATGCTAGTCCAGAATCAGAATCAAGGGAACAACAACAACAACAACAACAACAACAACAACAACAACAACAACAACAACCCACCACCACCACCTGTTGATCACTTAGCTCGTTTCTTGAGGATAAATCCACCGGTGTTCTCCGGTAGCACCGAGCCGATAGTTGCAGATGATTGGCTCCGCAAGATGAGAAGGGAGTTGACCACTGCAGGATGCACAAATGCGGAGAAGGTGTGTTTTGCCGCACATCAGCTTGATGGTCCCGCAACATCATGGTGGGAGAATTTCACAGCCACTTATCCTATCGACACTGTCACATGGGACCAGTTTTAGTAGGCTTTCCGTACTGCTCATGTTTCAGCAGGAGCTATGGCCATGAAGAAGCGTGAGTTTCGCAACTTGTGCCAAGGAGGACATACTGTTGGCAAGTATGTAGATGACTTTAGTAAGCTGGCACGTTATGCCCCAGACGACGTTGCTACGGATGCAGCTATGCAGGAGAAGTTTCTGGATGGAATGAATGATGAGCTCAACATGCAGGTTATGGTAGCAACCTTCAACAACTACGAGGAGTTGGTAGATAGAGATCTCTTGATTGAAGGAAAGTAGCAGCAGATTGACAGCCGCAAGAGGAAGTATGGACAAGGGAAGTATAATTCTGGAGCTCAGCAGAAGCCTTGTTTTACCCCGAACCCGGGAGGACATTTTCAGCATACCCATGGAGGAGGTAGTTCGCACAACCATAGTGGCCACAAGAATGGTAATGGGAATGGAGGAAGCAACGGACAGAACCGCACCAACCCATGAACACCACCCAAGAGGGATCTGAGCCATATCACCTGTTACAAATGCCAGAAGACTGGACATTATGCCACCGAATGTCCTGAAGCAAAGAATGGAAACGGCAATGGAAGTTCTGGGAAGAAGCCCAATCCTTTCAACAAAGGACAGGTGAACCATGTTAGCGTGGAGGAGGTTGAAGCCCAGCTAGATGCAGTAATAGGTAAGTTTTTGGTTAAGTCATTTACTGCAATCATTCTTTTTGATACTGGTGCATCGCATTCATACATATCAAGGGGATTTGTGGATAAGTATAAGCTGCCAACGCAAGCCCTTAGGTCACCCATGTTAGTAACCTCGCCAGGAGCAGAGTATATATGGCTAGTCTATGGTGTGATCGGTTACCATTAAGGATTGGTAACTACGTGTTTCCCTCAGACCTAATAGTACTGGAATCGCAAGGACTGGATGTGATATTAGGCATGGATTGGTTATCAAAGTATGGAGGGAACATTGAATGCGCCAGTAAGTCGATTTTGCTTACCACGCCAGAAGGAAGAAGGATCAAGTATGTATCTTGGCATGTGCCAAAGAGGACTCAAGTAAATTCCTTATCAGGAGTTGTACAGGAGGAAGTACCAGTGGTGAAGGATTTTCCTGACGTATTTCCAGAGGAGTTGCCAGGCATGCCACCAGATAGAGACATTGAGTTTTTGATTGAGCTTTTGCCACGCATAGGGCCGATATCTAAGAGACCATACAGAATGCCCGCAAAAGATTTGGAGGAAATTAAGAAGCAGATTAAGGAGTTACTGGATAAAGGCTATATTCGCCCAAGTTCTTCACCTTGGGGATCGCCAGTGCTTCTAGTGGAGAAGAAGGATGGATCATTAAGGATGGTTGTTGATTATCGAGGATTGAATGAAGTAACAATGAAGAACAAGTACCCACTGCCGATGACCAATGACTTGTTTGACCGATTGCAAGGAGCCAAGGTATGCTCCAAGATTGATTTGCGATCGGGATACCATCAGCTGAAGATTCGAGAGCAGGATATACCCAAGACGGCTTTTACCACCAGGTACGGGCTGTACGAGTATACCGTTATGTCATTTGGTCTAACTAACACACCTGCCTATTTCATGAACATGATGAACAAAGTGTTTATGGAGTTTATGGATAAGTTCGTCGTGGTGTTCATTCATGATATTTTGGTCTACTTGGAGAATGAACAGGAGCATAAGGAGCATTTGCATTTGGTACTGGAGAATCTCAGAGAACATCAGTTTTATGCCAAATTCAGCAAATGTGAATTTTTGTTGAAGGAAGTTGGATTCCTCGGACATGTGATATCCGGAGAAGCAATAGCAGTAGACCCCACCAAAGTTGTCACTGTGACTAACTGGGAAGCCCCAACAACAGTTGGAGAGATCCGGAGTTTTCTTGGACTTGCAGGATACTACCGGAGGTTCACGGAGAATTTTTCGAAGATTGCAAAGCCCATGACGGAGTTGTTGAAGATGGACACCAAGTTTAAATGGACTGAGGAATGTGAGGCCAGTTTCCAGGAGTTGAAGAAACGTTTGGTTACCTCACCAGTATTGATTCTGCCCGATCAGCGCAAGGATTATAAAGTATATTGCAGCGCTTCTCGTCGAGGACTTGGAGCAGTGCTTATGCAGGAGGGAAGAGTTGTTTTGTATTCCTCACGACAGCTTAAACCTCATGAGTTGAATTATGCTACACATGATTTGGAGTTAGCAGCCATAGTGCACGCATTGAAGACATGGAGACATTTTCTCATCAGAAACCATTGTGAGGTGTACATGGATCACAAGAGTTTGAAGTACATCTGCAGAAGGAGTTGAATCTCAGGCAAAGGAGATGGTTGGAGCTCATCGAGGATTATGACATGAGATTGCATTATCACCCCGGAAAGGCTAATGTAGTAGTCGATGCGTTGAGCCGAAATAGCCACGTCAACACGCTCATGACCGGAGAGTTACCAAAGGAGTTAGCCGAGGATCTTCGTGAACTATGTTTGGAGATAGTTCCAAGAGGCTATGTAGCAGCGTTGGACATTCAGTCTACTTTGATGGATAAGATCAGAGAAGCTCAGAAGAATGACAAGGAGATTGCCGAAATAAAGGATAAAATGAGCAAAGGAAAGCTAAGGGATTTTGTGACGATGAGCACGATACCTTATGGTTTGAGGACCGCGTTTATGTGCCTAATGCCCCGGAGATCAGGAAGTTTATTTTGCAAGAGGCCCATGATTCGCCGTGTTCGATTCACCCAGGAAATACCAAGATGTATCTGGATTTGAAGGACACTTTCTGGTGGACCGGAATGAAGAAGGATATTGCGGAGTACATAGCAGTATGTGATGTATGTCAGAGAGTAAAGGCAGAGCATCAGAAGCCAGCAGGATTGCTACAGCCATTGCTGATACCCGAATGGAAGTGGGATAAGCTCGGCATGGATTTTATCACAGGATTACCCAGCACTCGTTCAGGCTATGATTCGATATGGGTTGTAGTCGATCATTTTACGAAGGTAGCTCATTTCATCCCAGTGAAGACCACTTACACCAGTGCTAAGTTGGCAAAGATATACATGACCAGGATTGTATGTCTGCATGGAGTACCGAGGAGCATTGTATCAGATAGAGGAACCCAGTTTACCTCAAAGTTCTGGAATCAGTTGCACGAAACTTTGGGTACCAGGCTAGAGTTCAGTACAACTTTTCATCCGCAAACAGATGGACAGACCGAGAGAGTGAATCAGATTTTGGAGGATATGCTGAGAGCTTGTGCACTAGATTATGGATCTAGTTGGGACGACAATTTGCCATATGCAGAATTCTCTTACAACAACAGTTATCAATCCGGTATGAAGTTGGCCCCTTTCAAAGCTCTGTACGGAAGAAGGTGCAGGACACCGTTGTTGTGGGATGAAGTTGGAGATCACCAGTTGTTTGGACCAGATTTGATTAAGGAGTCTGAACAGAAGGTGAAGTTGATTCGCGATAGGCTCAAGGTAGCCCAGTCCAGGCAAAAGAGCTATGCAGATTCAAAATGCAAGGAGACATCTTACAAAGTTGGAGACAGAGTTTATCTTCGTGTATCTCCACTTCGACGAGTTAAGCGCTTTGGAGTTAAGGGAAAGTTAGCGCCACGTTTTGTGGGACCATACAAAGTTTTGGAGCGTATGGGAGAAGTTGCTTACAAGTTGGAATTGCCCGAAGGATTGTGAGGAGTTCATGACATGTTCCACGTTTCCCAGTTGAAGAAGTGCCACACAGAGATGGCTGATATACCACAGAGGGATAAAGTACCGCTGGAAGCGGTTCAGTTGGGTAGTGATTTAACCTACGAGGAGAAACCGGTCAAAATTCTCGAGTATGCTAGCCGAGTCACCCGCAGCAAGGTTATCAAGTTTTGCAAAGTTTAGTGGAGCCACCACACCGAGGATGAAGCCACCTGGGAGCGAGAGGAAGATCTGCTGAAGGACCACCCTCACGTATTTTCTAGCCAACCCGAATCTCGAGGTCGAGATTCATCTTAAGGGGGGTAGGTTTGTAACATCCCAAATTTACAATTTGGAATGTTATACATTAAATCATCATTGCATATCATATTTTATTGCATTTTGGCTCGATCGTAGAAATTTTACGCAACTCAAGGACCCACAGAGAGAGTTGGGGATTTCGTTATTTTCATATTTGAGTTTTTCTCAAATTTTGAAAATAGGATTATTTGATTTTATTTATGTTATCTTCAATCATTTCTATTATAAAAATATGAGAGAGGGAATAAAATGACTTTCCCAAAATAAAGAAATATTGAGGATTTAATAACAAAATCAAATATGATTTTATTTTGGATTTTATCACTATTTTTATTTGAATTTAGGAAAAATGCGTGTTTTTAAAAATTTCATTTAGGCCCCAAATAAATGTTCATCTTGTCCTGCTTGATTTTAGAAGTCGGGGAAAATTTATTTCGGGAATTTTGGAGTCTGTTTAGTATTTCTTTTATTTGTTTTTCTGCGTGTAATGTTAAAAAAAGGATACCGACCTAGCCGGGCCGTACCAGACCTGGACTCTAGCCCGGCCGGCCTTTATAAGCCGGGGGAGCCCAACCCGAGCCGCCCCAAAACCTAGCCCCAGCCACCACCACTTGCCACATTGCCGCCGCCGACCAGCGCCGCCGCCATGCGCCGCCGGACCCGTCGCCGACACGCGGTCCCCGCCGCCGACCGCCGCCGACCCGCACCCCGCGGTAGCCGCCCGTTTTCTAATAAAACCGATAGTTTTTTTCGAAACCCTAGATCCGTTTTTATTAGATCCAGTTCGGTTTATTTTTTTCCGGTTTAGTCTATATAGTGGACGTTCGTCCGTAAGTTCGTTTTAACGAACGGTTTTTGTCGTTTAGCCGCAAACAGTGAATGTTCGTTCGTTAGCCTGTTCGTCCGTTTTTCTTTTTCTCGGATTTTCCGTGATTATTTCTGATCGCGATGTCTGATGAGATTTTTGTTTTAGTATAACTTTTCGCTCGTTTATCGGAATCAGGCGATTCAAGCGCCTTGAGTTTTGTCTCGAAACGCTCTTTCCGTTTAACCCACTCAAACAAGCTTTTGCTACTGAAAAATTTGACCTAGGTCCAGAATAGTAAACAAAGTTTGTTTCTTTCGCCGTTTGATTTTTCGTTGCTTCTTTTGATTTGATTCTTTTTGCAAACCGGAGTTCTTAAGTTGAACTTTCTGGTTAGATCTTTTATTTGAGTTTTACCTGTGCATTAGATGAGTGCTTATTGTATGCTTATTTGTTTGCGATAGAGTACCCGGAGTGCGCCGCTTGCTACTTTGAATCTCTAAGTTTCACGGATCATCCGCAAGGCAAGTAACACTTTGATGATAACTCTTTACTACCCAGTTTTATTGTATTAGATCAATCCTCAAACAATTTCATGATTAGGATCTGATTAATATGTGGGTTTTGGGAAGTAGATGAGGTAGAACCTATTACCTATTTATTATCAAACCTTTGGGAGTTACTTCTACGTTTGCTTATATTGCCATGCTATGCTAGTAGACGTGGATTGGGTGAGTGTATCCATGACAGATGTGAGATTGCTAATTAATGGTTTACTTAAGGTGGTAACTTAAATTGACATCTGGGTGGATTGAGGCACCTGGGGAACCCAGTGTTGTCTGTATTTTGGAAATCCCTGGGTACCGTGTGATTCTCCTATGGACCGTCACCCAGGCTCAAAGGGATCATGAGATTATTCATGCTAGAAACTTCTGTGTGCAGCCGCAAGCTACTATGGGCTCTAGCATAGTTGATTAAGTTGTGTGAGCTCTTGAAGAGGTAGACTAGCAGATGTAAGGGATGTCGGTTGGTACTGTCTACCCGGAATAGAGAGTTAATGCTTATGAAAGACTCTGTCTCGGTCATCCGTTTCTCAAACACCATGTAGTGCGAGAAATAAAGCGGGGGAGATCGAGTCTTGTGGGGAAAAGTGCGCAAACCTCTGCAGAGTGTATAAACTAATCATGGTTAGCCGTGTCCCCGGTTATGGACGTTTGGAGTATCTAGTACTTGGATTATCATGTGAATCTCATCATGTTACTTTAATTTAATTTTTCTTGGGTTAAGGATGATGCTTAATTGGGATTGAGTTGGAGTACCCTTCTCAATGTATAACAACCACCATGATAGTTAAATAAAATTTATTCCTTTGCAGTAGGGAAAAATTGGCTTTATGCAAAACTGTAACCATAGAGCTTTCCACCAGCCATATATGCATGTAGTATAGCATTATTATTTCACTACTCTCTATGTGTTACAGTGCCAGCATATTCCATGTGTTGACCCATTTCGGGCTGCAACATTCATGTTGCAGACTTTTCAGACGACGAGTAAGGTGCCTTAGGTCGTGATCTTATACTCAGTGAGGCCGTTGGAGTTGATGGACTCGCTTATCTTCCAAGCCTTCCGCTGTTATCGTTATTAGATGGCCTTAAGCCATATTTATTGTAATAAGTTCTCTTTTGAGACATTCGATGTAATAAGTGTGTGATTGCTACTTTGTTATAAATCCTTCAAGTACTGTGCGTGTCAGCATTACCGATCCAGGGATGACAGCGATGCACGAGATCGGTATGCTTGAGGTCTGGTCGCTCTGACGCGTTACTCTGGCGCATGAGCTCCTGCACTACCGTCCCGTCGACGACCTCTACGAGGAGTGGCTCGCTTGCATCACCGAGCTTGTCAGCACCGAGGGGGCTCCCCAGCGCCATCCCTCTTGCTGCCTCACCCTCCGTCCTGCGTAGGTGGTGCAGCCTTGGAGGTGCCTCCACCACCTCCTCCCCAAGAAGGCGTCCTGGATCCAAGGCGCGCGGCCCCAGGACGAGATCCACCGCGTCCGGCGCCCACACGACAAGAAATGAGCTGCCAAGAAATCCTTCGTCCCCAAGAAGGTGCACGCGTGCTCCCGGCACCAGTGTGCCATGGCGCATCCTGCGCTATGCGTCAAGACCCGCCTTGCCCAGTAGCGGCGCTGGAATCCCAGAGCAAGCCCCGCACCAGCAGAGAGCTTCGGTGGCCACCACAGGCTGCCGCGCCTTCACCACCGAGCTACACAGTGTCGCCTGGCCGGGCAAGTTCAAACCTGACCTGCCCCCTCGCTACGACGGCACTGCCGACCCCGCAGAGTTCCTACAGCTCTACGAGCTGGGCATCGAAGCCGCCAACGGGGACGAAAAGGTCATGGCGAACTAGTTTCCCATGGCAGTCAAGGACGGTGCCCGCACCTGGCTCCTGAACCTGCCTCCTGGCACGATCTCCTCCTGGGACGAGATGCGCACTCGCTTCATCGCCAACTTCCAGGGCACTCGCGTTCGTCCGCCGGCCGTGGGTGACCTGTGCCGCATCAAGCAGCAACCCGGAGACACCTTGCAGATGTACGTCCAGTGTTTCAACAGCGCTCGCCTCAAGATTCCCAAGGTGACCGAGGAGGCCATCATCTCGGCGTTCTCTGATGGCGTCCGTGACGTCAAGATGAAGGAGGAGATGGCGATCCAAGAAGATTTGTGTACATCTCTGGAGTTGTTCAACCTGGCGACCAAGTGCGCAAGGGCTGAGGAGGGACACATCTCCCTTCTTGAGCTCCCAGCTGCAGATCCAGAAGAGAAGAAAGCCAAGGCCAAGGATGTGAAGCGCCAGGGAGCAGCTGTGCTCGCAGTAGAGCCGGACATGAAGCGCGGCAGGGACCAGCCGGAGTCGTCCAAGGGCAGCCGGTACTGTGTGTACCACTATCTCCACACCCACGACACCAACGAATGCCAAGAGCTCAGGGCCGTGCGAGAAGGCCGCGTCGGTCAATGTCCCGAGCGCAACGATCGAGGCTACAACTGAGGCGGAGCAAGAGGTGGAGGACGCTGGGTCGACCATGGCCCTCGCCAAGGGTGGCGTGACCGGCCTCGCGAGGACCGCTGGCAAGATCAGCCTCGCGAGGGGGCTTGGAAGGATCAGCCTCGTGAGTATCGCCCGCAAGGCAACGCAGGACTTCCTCCTCTGCCACCACCACCAAGAAGGAATGACGACCATCATCAGGACGAGGGGGCTGGGGGCTTCCAGGAGCCGCGTGCAATCGCTTGCATCTTGGGCGGTGCCCAGGCCCCAGCCTCTCAGCGCATCATCAAGAAGTTTGCTCGCGAGGTGAATGCAGTCCTCCCCAAGCTTGAGGCCACACACCCTCTCAGGTGGTCTGCGTGCGCCATCACGTTCAACTCAGCGGATCAGCTCAAGTGCGCGGCAATGGCCGGTGACCTCCCGATGCTCTGTTCCCCAGTCATCAGCAACATGCAAGTTACCAGGACCCTCATTGACGGTGGGGTAGGGCTCAACGTCCTGTCCGTCAAGACGTTCAACTACCTCCAAGTGCCATACAATCAGCTTCAACCAACCAAGCCTTTCTCAGGAGTCACTGTTGGTTCCACTGTCCCGATAGGGCAGGTCCGCCTCCCTGTCACCTTTGGGCAGCGCAAGAACTACCGTACCGAGCTCATTGACTTTGATGTCGCACACATTCGGCTGCCATACAATGCCATCCTCGGGTATCCCGCCCTAGCCAAGTTTATGGCAGTGACTTACCATGGCTACAACGTCCTCAAGATGCCAGGAAGTGGCGGAGTCATCACGGTCCCCTGCGAAGAGAAGGATGCGGTGTGTTCTCTCGAGTGCGCCTTCCAAGCCGCGTCAATCGAGGACCTAGACAGCAAGAGTGGAAACCTTCCTGAAGCAGCTCTCGAGAAGAAGAAGACATCACCTGGCTCAAGGCCTCAGGAGGCAGGCACCTCCGGAGGTGCCGCATCAGGACACACGCCCATCTAAGGGGCGCCACCCTTCATTGCATAGGGAGGCGCGCCCGGCGCCCTCCTTGGGCAGGGCTCGGGGGCTCTCTCCTGGGGAGCCACTGACTTTACCAAGATCACGAGGGAGGCGCTCGGGCACACTTGGAGGCGTGCTTCATGGCACGTTTCCCTCAGGAAGGCACAAGGCAAGGAGGGCCCAACCCTCAAGAGTTCATCACCAAGGTTGCTCAGGAGTTGCAGGAATCGAGAGTCATGCACGGCGACCGCTGCTTGCCCAGTGTAGCCCCCCATCCAGGCGAGGATGGTGGGCTGCGCGTCTGCATCAACTACCCAGGGCTCAATCGAGTCGCGTCTCAGGAGTGCTTTTGGCCTTCGCACGTGGGGCGTTGCAAGGGCCCACCACACAGCTACGTTCGCATGCCCTTCGGCCTGCCGAACGCGGCTACTGCTCACCAGCACCTGATGAGAAGCATTCTGGAAGCTCAGGTGACCAAGCACCGCGCGCTCCTGGAGGAAATGGAGGTGGACCTCGCCGAGCCGCCCGGACCTCTTGAGCCTCCCGAGGCTCGGAGCCCTGAGGGCTCGTGAGGATTGGTTTCTTCACCACGCACCATCAGCTACTCCGAAACTCACTCTGCAATGGTATCAGGTGACTTCTCTGAAGTTTCGTTTCAGCTAAGAGCGCCCTCAGGGCTGCATCATTCCCAGGTCGCGTGGGTCTGTCCCCGCGGCATGTATCTGTTTTGCTCATGTTTTCAGCTTACCTTGTTGGGGGCGCCCCTCGGGCTGCATCATCCCCAAGCCGCTCGAGCCTGACGCAGTGGCGTGTGCCTTTCTCTACATCTATCTAAGTTGATTTGCTTCTTCATGCGTAACCTACTTGAGATAATCGGCTGCTCGATTGACACCTATCTTTGGAGCCGCCCGCTCTGGCATGGAGCTTGCGCATGGGTTCGTCCCTGCAACATCGACAAATCTGAGTGGTCGAGCTCTGGCCACGGCAGCCCTGCAATGTGCTACCTCACCAGGACCTTAGTGCCCCAATCACTCCCTCGGAGCAACCAATGGCTGGCTGGCAACCGTAATGGCAATCCTTGTTTTCCTCATGTTGGTGTACATGATCCACCTAAGGAATGACATGGGGGCATCGTGAGCTCTCTCTCTCTCCCCCGTGCGATCCGCTCGCGCGTTAAAAGGGGGGCGCCTAAGCATCGTGACTCAGGGGCTCTTACTGGCTCTCCAGCCCTCACCCCCTGGCCTTGACCCACGGCATCGCGACCTGTCATACCAGCGGCGGCTGAGCTCGCTCGAGGGCCGGGACCTGAGGACATAGAGCATGAAGGAAAGTGCGGGGAAGAGGTGCGAAGCTCACAAGGACCCAACCCAACGACACCCTAGCTGCCAGCGTGCAGGCCTGCCACCTCGCCGAAGGACTACTCCAGGCTCACGAGATAAGTCACGCCCTTGGAAAAGCTAAATCAACACGACGCTAAACCCTCGCCTAGTGCGACTCTGTCACGGTGACGTTGCCTTCCATTCTTGCCCAGTGGAGGCTGCTTGAGCGCTAAAGGGGACCTCCTGAGCATCGCGCCTCGGGGGCTCTTACTGGACCTTGGGCCGCTCACCTCCTGGCCTTGACCATGGCATCGCGACCTGGCATACCAGCAACGGCTGAAGCCTGCCTGGGGACCAGGACCTGTCAGCGTAGAGCACCAAGCCCTCGCGAGGATAGAAAGGGGGAGCCGAGCCGAGACAGGACAAGCATCTCGCATCGATTTATAATAAGGATAATATTCACAAAAGACATGGCAGGCGCCTTACATATCCTCGCAGGGTGTTACTTCAATTCCTCGCAGGGAACAAAAGGTGCTAATCCTAAGGAACACTAACTCGCGCGCCTCCACATGAGACGCCATCATCAACAGTGGGCCGCCAAGCGCTGGCGCCAACCCCATCCAGATCAGCGGCGTCGGCGGCTAGGCGCAGCTTCCCTGCTCCAAGTGCGACGCGAGCTTGGAGGCTCGTAGCTATCTTCGCTCGTCTCCGGAGTCATGTGAAGCTCGGGGGAGTCGCTGGATTCTCCGGCTCCTCCGCTGCTGCCTGAGGAGCTGCTGGGGAAGCGGTTGGCAGGCCTGACCCTCACCAGTTCGATGCCCCGGCCGCCTTCCTTGGGGTAGCACTCCAGTCAGCATCCTTCCGCGTCGAAGACCTTGAAGAACATCAAGGAGGCGCCATCGTATTCAAGATGAATTACGAGGGCACCCCCTGTCCGGCTGACCCGGGTGATCTCGCCCCAGCCCCGGGTCATGTAGACCTTGCCTGGAGCGACGACCTCGACCTCCGCTCCGGTCGCAAGGGTGCTACAGTCAGCATTCTATTGTCAGACCTCCAGAGGCCCCCTCGGCGGCATCTCGAAGGCGAAGGAGGGAGGAAGGCGAATCCAAGAGCGTGGAGGCATGGCGGCATGAAGCAGAAGCTCGCGAGAAGAGCCCTCGGCATGGACTCGAGGGGTGACGACTCTCATCGCCGTGACTTGTCGGCATCTTCTTCTCCAGGGCCCTTGATTCGGGCATACAAGGGCAGCGGAAACCTAGGCGGCGGCCGCTCATACCAGGGCCTCGACGTCTCCTACCATGTGACCACGTTGCAGCGGCCGGGGACAGGCTGCTTCTTCAGCGGAAGCGGGTCAGGACCCTATCGGGGGGCCTTCCCCTTCTCTTCCGCTGAAAACCGGCGGATCGGCGCCATTGGCCTAGAGTGGAGCAAGGGCGAGGAAGAAGAAGAAGGAGAGAAGCAGGAAGAAATGGACTGCGGGTGCTCTCGCCCATCCGTACTTATAGTCCTGAAGAGGCCAACCATTGGCCTCCACGATCATAGGTAATCATGACTCATTTCTGCATGCAGGGACTTGTCAAGTCGAGCAGTTGCTGAGGCGGCATGGGGAAGTGGAGACGCCCATGTCCAATCAACTGCCACACGGCGCCCAAGGCCATAGGCTGATGGGGCCCGCGGCGCTTCGTACTTGCCCTTTCGCTTCTACGCTAAGCCAAGTCCGAGCGCGCCTTGGGCCCGGGGGCTACTGTCGGCATCCTGGGAATGGGGTCCCCATACTTGCCTGTCCGCGGCCTGCGGCGTGGCTTGAGTAGTGGCCCAGTACGGCCCATCGTAATCCATGCAAGGCTCAAGACCCTCACGAGGGGCCAAGCCTCATGGGGCGGACGACACGAGGCTTCCTCAGGAGCGGCCTCGCCAGGCGAGCTCGAGGAGGCAAAGAGATCAAGGCAGGGGTACCTCGCAAGGTGCTCATGATGCAAGCCATGACGATCGAGACTAGGCGGGTGCCGGCCTGCGCAGTGTCCTTGTTTCCTCTTTGGTGCAAAGGGGGCAATCGCAGGCGCGGAGTACCGAGGCATCAGGCAAAGGTTGCCATTCCTATGCAATGAGACCAAGACCAGCAGAGCGGCAGGATGGAGGTCACCATGGAGGCCAAGACGGCGTCATCGCCAGTACCTTTGGCAGCCGAAGACCAACTTTAGTCAGGATAACTTGTACTAGATGTTCCCCTTCAAAATGGTCGTTGTTGGCGCCCTTCCCGCTCAATATTTGGGAAGAGGACCAGTGCCTCTATAAATAGGGCTATCCACCACATAAGAGGGGCATCTCATCGAGTCCTCATCAGATCATTAGGCGATCGAGCTCATCCAAGTAGTTCATCGCACCCGCTCAAGAACACCTCTGGCGAGGCAGTTCATCCTTTGTACTGTTCATTATCAGCCCCTGAGGCAATCCACCACACCACACACTGGAGTAGGGTATTACACCACAACGGTGGCCCGAACCAGTATAAATCTTGTGTCCCCCATGATGTTCATCGTTTTAGCTTAGATTCTCGCGAGGCGATCGGACGTGGATTGGTAGGGGGAGGATCTTCGCGCGCACCCCAGAGTTCGAACCTAAGGGTCTGCCGGAACCCAACGTCTGATACATAGGATAGGAATTTTATAGGAATAAGAAAATCATAGGAAGTGAGATGACATGCATCTCAATTCCTATAGAGAAAGAGATTCCATTTGATGCATAGGATAGGAATTTTCCATTTAGTCTAGGCTAATGTACTGGTAATTTGCTCTAAAAATACAGTAGTAACTAGTAGTACTGGTACATGCTCGTACTCCGACAAAGACACACACACACACACACACACACTAACTACTAGTACTACTACCTCTCACATGCTGGCCAGACATCGTCGTTCTCCTTCCCGGCTTTGTCGGCGAGACCCCACCGTGCTTGGATCTCCGTCGACCTCTCCGCAGCAGCATGTGCGTCCTTTTCTTTCTTGCGGCGGTGGACCTCTCTTTTCTTGAGTGCTTTCTGACTTTTCCGCTACCTCTGTGCGGCTTTGGCCGCCTCTTGCTCTACCGCCCATTCGGCCTTGGCATCTTCAAATTCCTCCCACATAGTTGTGAGGTCGCGAGCGGCGATGAAATCGGCACGACGGGATGCCATCGCTTCCCTACCATTTTGTGTGCGGTCGTGGGCGGCGAGAAACTCGGTGCGGCGGGATGCCATCGCTGCCTTACCGGTTAGTGTGCGGCGCGGTGGCATGAACGGCGCTTGGTGAGAGCTCTGGGGTGGAGTGGCCGGACAACCATATAGTGCATTGGTTTGTCAAGGGCTCAAGGACAGAAGACGAAGGAAATTTGGATTCCCCTTCAATCCTGTTCATTTATTACCGAGTAAAATGCATTGGAGGTCATCGAACTTGTCTTGATAGCTCACTTTGATCATTGTATACGAGATATGGTGATTATACGGTCACTGGCTCAGCGTATAGCTCCGTATTTGTCTAGTTGGCCAGTCAAGCAGTCCATATGCGCCTCATCAGCTCGTGTTCTTTATCTATCTATGCGGGCCTACCTGTCAATGGAGAAAGAAATACTGTAAAAACAAAAATTATGCGTATGTGGGGAATCAAACCATGAACTCGTCGCTGCAATGCACCCTGGTCAGCCAAATGAAAATGAAATACTTCACGTCAGACACTCACGGTCACGCTGTCAAAGCATGCTAATGCATGCACATCGCCCTCTAAATCAAAGTCCTGCTCATGGCGCAACGCAAACGGCGAGCCCATCATCTGCGCGCCCCGGCGGTGCTTGGCATTACTGTTTAGACGTTTGATGGAGGCCTACGCGAACGCCGAGCATGTATTCACCTAGCTCAACACCAATGGTCATACTCGGAGCGCCTTGCTCATGTATATCGTCCATCACAACGACAATCTATAAAACAGCCTAGCTAGAGAGGGTACTATGGTACTATGGTACGGAGTATGTACTATTGTGAGCGACCGATCTTAGTGCCACTGCACACCGAAACCCCTTCCATCGCTAGCGGGCGCTTCGCGCCTAAAACGGTCACCGTCTTTCCAGAATGTCAATGCCGCATTCACCGGACTTAACTGCAGGTGCAATTGGTGTGTCACTGACATGCGGGCCAGATGCCCGTTGGGCCCACATGTCAGTAACCCAACGCATTTGCAGTTAATTCACTGAGGCAGCATCCGCATTCACGCCCGACGAACCTACTCCGGCGCCAGTTGCCCATCCGTCTGCCGCAACTCATTGCCATTCGCCCGCTATACTAACTTGAGCCCCAGCTCCCAACCATAGCCAAAGACCCACACTTATTCTCCTCCGGTCCCTTCCTTCTATCCGCACCACTCTAACCATGGCCTCTTGGCGCTCCGAAGCTCTCTTGGACGTACTATCGCAGGAGCAGACGAGGGACATCGGCGACTCCACTCTAGGTGCGCTCCAAAGCTCTCTTCGACGTACTGTCATAGGAGCAAACAAAGGAGATCGCCGGCACCCCCCGGCCGCCCTCTGCCGCCACGACCATGAAGCCGGTGCGCGTGCGCGGGCGCAGCCGGCAGCGAGGACGAGTAGTACATGGTAGGTCGCCGCCACTCTGGTCCCAGGAAGGCCACCGCTACTCCACTCAGTCGACGCCAAGCTTGGTGGGGTAAACATCGACGGTCGATTAGCCACTTGACGGTGACGTGGAGGCGGAAATCTTCAGAACCTTGTGCTCCAGAGGAGGATGTTATCAAGGCGGATGAGGAGGAGGCAAAGGCAATGGCCGACTTTCTCGCGTTCATGGCCGGACATGGTGGTCGGGCGCCGGCGATCGTTTAGATTTGGTTTACAGTAGGTTTTAGTATGGTTTGTGCGAAATATGTAATGAATTTCGTCCAGTTTGTAGGAAAAGTTTTTGAAATGTAACGAATTTAATCCAGTTAATTTGAAATTTGCTTTGTTTGCACGAATTTCGTCCGGTTAGTTCATATAGTTGTCGAAAGGTATGGAGGCAGCATCGGATGGCATCCATCAGTGTCCTCGGACAGATGCCGGTGTAAATTTGTGGGCCAGCCCTCGAGATGACCTAACTATCGTGCTATAATCGCTAACAGTCCTCCATTATTTGGCAGGGAACAGTTATCCCTCGATCAAAATCAGATCTGCAGTGTTTCGCACTCCTCCTACGTAAGAGTGTAACTCTTGCTTACATAAAAATGGAGCAAGTGGACGTCACTGTAGAACGTCATATCACTCGAATTGGCCCGCCTAACGAGCGGGAAAGCACCGCCCTCATCATTTTGTTCTGGATTTCTATCGATCGATCGCGCGAAAATGTTACGCTTTGCAAGTTCTAAAGGAACAGGCGGCACACCTACGACTCATACACGTCGCACCCCTGACAGTCCGGCTCGCACGCCGCTCACCAGAGGGGATACATGTTGTCTCGCAATTTCACTGACATGTGGGATCGTAATTGAATAAACCGTCAATAGCCAAAATCTAATCGCTCGGCGGGCGTCGGCTGAGAAGAGAGAAACAAGGGAGGGAGAAGAGATCGCCCGCCCGCCGTGCACGGACTCTAAGAAATATATGGTGATAATGTGAGGTGGGCCATGCTGGAGTCCGGACCGCTTCCGGAGCCCGCTCTCACCGCCCTAGCCCCTCAAGACACCAGCTGCCCGCCGCATGCAAGCATAGCAAGTAGTACTCCTTATGTGGAGGAGAGAGAGGCATTGACAAAGTCAAGGAGTGGGCTCTACAAGTGCCCGTCTCTACACGTGCTCCTAGGTATAAAAAATTAATTCTAAAAAAGGCATAAAAAACAATTGTGTATAAAAAATAAGAAAGGTAAAAAACATTTGAGAGGAAATAGATAGAAAGAAAGTGAGAAAAAGTTGTAACCTGGGCATTACATGAGGAAGTAGGGAGTGGTGCACATGCCAAGTTCACTGGGCTGCCGTGTTTCACACTCCTCTGTCTTAACAGTGGAGACAATAGCTTTCATCAAAAATGAACAATGAATACTCGTTGCTCGTCCTCTATGTCGGAAAGAATACTTTCATTGGCCGACATGTGGAACATCGACCATCCTGGTCCACCTGCCATGCACAAAATGATCTACCCCGGTCGTATCGCAGGCCCAACCTTTCCCACTGTAAGTTGTTCAGACGAAGGAACCATCATGACTTCGTTGAATTCTGCTTCTTCAAGAAAACTTACTATACCCGCAATACTGCTACCACACGCAAAGACTGGACGGCACTGTACCATGTCATATCACTAAAACCCACTAGGCCAAACTAGCCCGCCTAGGTCATCTATTTTGGAACGGAGGGGGTATGTCTCTGCACTGCTAGGATTTTGTGTTGCACGTTCTCTATACTTTTGCTACGATTTTCCTACCCTATGAACCAAATGAGGCCTGAATGTATCCGTGTCGACTATTGTGTGATCAATCGCTAAGCCTACAATTTTAGGAGCTAGGGCTATTGGTCGATCGACGAGGGATAAGTATAAGCGTACCACGAGCTCATCAGCCCCAACATTTCTCTTCGGTGAGTGTTCTGCAAGTACTATAGCTTGCACAATAGCTAGCCTACTAACACCAAGAATCATCAAACAAGCCCTGCGGATATGATAAACAATTCAAACTTACATCTAAGCATGCCATATATTACATCAAAAGCTGGTGAGGATACACCTGTTTCCATAACTCGGAGAGGGTTATCATGATTCACTATCAAACAAAAGTAGCAAGTACCGCCCACACAAGACAGTGCACTAGCCCTAAGATGGTTTGATAACACGCATCGTTCTGGTAATTAAACACAGGACAATGCAAACTACCCTGAAGGATTAGCGCGACCAACTATTTCTTGTCATCGATTTCTCAGGCAATGACCATAGCAAGGACAACGGCATGGGAATAGATTTCTGGGGCGATGTCCACATGACTGATCGCGACATTGGAATCGATCTTTGGGTTGGTGTCCACATGTAATGCCCCGGATTCGATGCGCCAGGTGTCCGCCAGTTATTCGCCATAGTTGCCTTGTCGTTTGCTTGCGTGTTGCATTTTATCATGTCATCATGTGCATCTCATTTTGCATACGTGTTCGTTTCTTGCATCCGAGCATTTTCCATGTTGTCCGTTTTGCAATCCGGCACCCCTATGTCCTCCGGCGTCCCCCTTTTGCATCTTTTCATGTGCGATTGTTAAACTTTCTCGGAACGGCCCGAGGTTTGCCAAGCGGCCTTGGTATAGCACCGGTAGACCGCCTGTCAAGTTTCGTGCCATTTGGAGGTTGTTTGGTACTCGAACGGTTAACCAGGTAACCGTAAAAGCCTCTTTTGTCTTGCAGCCCAACTCCCCTCCAAAGTGGCCCAAAACCCATCTAACTCCACTCCATGCTCTCAGTCGTTCGATCACGATCGCGTGGCCGAAAACCGCTCCTCATTTGGACTCTCCTAGCTCCCTCTACCTATAAATATGCCCTCCCCGTCTAAATTCGCGGTCTAATCCTACCCTAACCCTAGCCCCGCTCCCCTCGCACTGCCGGACATGTCCGTGTCTCCGCCCGCGACCAACCGGCATCCGCCACTTGTCCCCGCGGACCTCCGCTCTCCACCGCACGCCACCGCTGGTCCGCTGAGCCCGAGGCCGGCCCGCTTCGGCCCGTCCGCCCGCCCGCGCCGCGGCCGCCCGCCTCCGTGTCGCCACCCGACTCGCCCGACCCGCTCCGCCGCCCGCCGCCCTCCGGTGAGCTCTTCTCCAGCTCCAGCCCCGCCGCCTCCGGCCTTCCCCTCGCTGTAGGGCTTTGCCTCCGGCCAGATCCGGGCAGGAGTCGCCCGGATCCGTCGCCCCGCCTCTGATCCGGCCACCCCGGGCCCTCCCTCGACATCTCCGGCGAGATTCCGGCGAGTTCCACCGAGTTGACTTTTTCCCCCTCGAGGTCCATTTTTCCAGTGTCCCGAAATTATTTACAGTATCATGCCATGATCATCGCATCATAACTTGCTGCATACTGCTCCATTTCGTGCGTGTAATATGTCAGATTGTTCGCCTCGACGTGCACTTCATTTGATTCCATTGTGCCATGTTCATTTGTGTCCATCTTGATGCCCTAATCATCGTTGCAAAAGTGCTAGATGATGTTATCTGCTATCTGTTAACCGAACATGCTCATTTGTCATTTTTGCCATATTTGATGAGTGCATCCTATGAGCATGAGATCTACATGTGTTTTGTGCAACATCATGCCATCTTTACAGTGGTGCAACCCATGTATTTTTGTGAGTCTTGTACTGAGTGCATCGAGCTCGTGAAGTAGGGTACTTGCTGTTGCTGTTTTGCTAGACAGATTCTGCTATATCAGGATGCTATGTAAACCTGCTGCTACAAGTCATTCTATGCATAATCTGGAGATGTTCACTAAGGATGTTTTGTTATACATGTCATGATCTATCCATTCATGCCCCTGGTTGCATTAGTATCCTGCTGCAACATGTTGTTATCTTGCTCCAAACTTGCTAAATAATGTTTCCTGTCAGCCTGTTAACATTAAGTTCAATGTTGCCATGGTTGTTGCTAATGATCCATGTACCCTATGAACTTGTTCTTGCCATGCTTAGCTTCACAAACATGTCTTCTTACTGTTGCTTGCCTTGCCATGCCATGTATTTCTCTGTGGTGAGTGGTTCAAGCTCACCAACATGCCTACTTATTGTTGTTCCTGCCATGTACGAATCTGTCATATAACTTGTTATGTTTACATGGGTGCCATCATATCTTCTGTGCCTTTTTAGCTCATGGTTAGTAAGGGTCTTTTGTTCTATGTAATTAGTAGATTCGTGCCATGCCTTTGTTTGCCATGTTAAGTTCCTGTAACATGTTGTTTGATAGCTCTAAACATTGCAACCTGATGTCATTTCTGCTAATGACTGAAACTGTTATTATTTGCAATATTGCAATGTGTTTTTGAGCATGTTCTGGTGATTTCTGGAGATAGCTCAGTGTTCATGTTTTGTCATGCTTTACCTGTACTTCATGTCCCGGCCTTTTTTTTTCTCGTTGGGATGCTGTAGCTTGTTGTTTTGATGCTTGCAATATGCCTAGTTGCTGTTTTGGACAGCTTGTCCTTTAAACTTGTATATAGTGTATGTGTTGAACCGTTCCTCCGTTTTGAGTGTGATCTATATGAAACTTGCTTTGTTTTGCATGTAGTTTCATATTATCATGTTGCATCCTTGTTTTTAGGTGTTTTCTTGATGTTTGGATGCATTTTGCATCAATGCGATGCTTAACTTGTTTTGCTCATATCTTCTAGGCCATAGCTCCGAATTAAATGAACTTTATATGTAACTTTACTAGATTTTCATGTAGATCCTCTTGGTGCTCTTTAACTTGATGTTTAACAACTTCAACTTAATGTTTGTTCAGATCTGGACCAACTTTGAAACTTGCATATGAGGACTTATCGGAATTGTTATATGTTGTTCCCGGCCTCATTTAAACTCGCCTTGATGTGTTGTTCTTGTTTGCATCATCTCTTGACATGAGTAGCTTCTTGTAGCCTTGTCATGCATCATACTTGATTGAGCATCATGCCTTGTTCATGTGTGGTGTGTTTACCATGTTGTGTGCTTCTTCTCGATAGTTCCCGTTTCATTGCGATCGTGAGGATTCGTTCGTCTACGCTTGGTTCGTCTTCATGGCTTCATCTTCTTCATGGACTCGTTCTTCTTCCTTGCGGGATTTCAGGCAAGATGACCACTACCCTGGATCTCACTACTATCATTGCAATGCTAGTTGCTTCATTCTATCGCTATGCTGCGCTACCTATCATTTGCTCTTCAAGCCTCCCAAATTGCCATGTTAGCCTCTAACCTTTTCACCCTTCCTAGCAAACCGTTGCTTGGCTATGTTACCGCTTTGCTCAGCCCCTCTTATAGCGTTGTTAGTTGCAGGTGAAGTTGAAGATTGCTCCATGGTGGACAGGATTATGTTGGGATATCACAATATCTCTTATTTAATTAATGCATCTATATATTTGCTAAACGGTGGAAGGCTCGGCCTTATGCCTTGTGTTTTGTTCCACTCTTACCGCCCTAGTTTCCGTCATACCGGTGTTATGTTCCCGGATTTTGCGTTCCTTACACGGTCGGGTGATTTATGGGACCCCCTCGACAGTTCGCTTTGAATAAAACTCCTCCAGCAAGGCCCAACCTTGGTTTTACCATTTGCCTCACCTAGCCCTTTTTTCCCTTGGGTTTCCGGAGCCCGAGGGTCATCTTTATTTACCCCCCGGGCCAGTGCTCGTCGTAAGTGTTGGTCCAACCTGTCAGCCGCTGGTGGCCACCAGGGGCAACTCTGGGATGGCCTACTGAAAGTTTGGACAATCCGGTGTGCCCTGAGAACGAGATATGTGCAGCTCCTATCAGGATTTGCCGGCACATTCGGGCGGTCTTGCTGGTCTTGTTTTACCATTGTCGAAATGTCTTGTAAACCGGGATTCCGAGACTGATCGGGTCTTCCTGGGAGAAGGTATATCCTTCGTTGATCGTGAGAGCTTATCATGGGCTGTTGGGACACCCTGCAGGTATTATCTTTCAAAGCCGTGCCCGCGGTTATGTGGCAGATGGGAATTTGTTAATGTCCGGTTGTAGATAACTTGACACCAGATCCGAATTAAACGCATCAATCGTGTGTAGCCGTGATGGTCTCTTCTCGGCGGAGTCCGGGAAGTGAACACGGTTTCTGTGTTATGATTGACGTAAGTAGGAGCTCAGGATCACTTTTTGATCATTACTAGTTGACGACCGTTCCTTTGTTTCTCTTATCACTCTCATTTGCGTATGTTAGCCACCATATCATGCTTAGTCATTGCCTCACCACTTTACCCCTTCCTTTCCCATTAAGCTTTGCTAGTCTTGATACCCATGGTAATGGGATTGCTGAGTCCTCGTGGCTCACAGATTACTACAACAACAGATCCAGGTACAGGTTTATGCGATGATCATGACGCGAGAGCGATGTTTGCTTGTTTTGGAGTTCTTCTTGTGCTTCTTCTTCGATCAAGTGATAGGTTCCAGGTCGGCAGCCTGGGCTAGCAGGCTGGATGTCACTTGAGTTTCTGTTTGTGTTTCAGCCGTAGTTGGATGGTGCTCTTATGTAAGATGATGTTGTATTCGTGTGGCATTGTATGCCTTATGTATGTATCCCTGTCTATTACTCAATGTTGATGTAATGATATCCACCTAGCAAAAGCGTATCAATATGCGGTTCTATCCTTGGTGGGACCTTCGAGTCTCTTTAGGATAGTATCGCATATTGGGCGTGACAAGTTGGTATCAGAGCCTCGACAGACCATAGGAGCCCTCTTGATTGATCATGCAGTTTGGCCGATGTCGAGTCTAGAAGAAAACTGTTTCCAGAGTCTAGTTATATTGGAGACTAGGAATTCTTTTTACTCCTCAGTCCCTTCGTCGCTCTGGTGAGGAATATTGACGTAGGTGTTTTGAATTACTCCTCTTCCCATTCAAATTTTTCTTTAGGTTCACGAAGTTGGTTTTCCGATTGTTGGTTCTCAACTCTTTTCATCCGGTGCATTTCTTGTCAAGTTGACTCGAGCCTCTTCATCCTTGAGTTCAATCCTCAGTTCTTCCTCCACGAAGTTGATTTTCAATCCTCAGTTGTTTTCTTTCCCACCCACCCACCCCTTTTTCTTCTCGGAGCCGGAGTCCGTAATCGAGTATCCATCCTACTCGTGCAAAGTCTTTGCCTTCTTTCCTCAATGATTTTAACCGGTGTTTTCTCTTCAAGATATTCGTTGGTTCTCCCTTCCAGGTGCCTTTGTTTTCCCGCCCTCCCACCCTTTCTTCTTGTCGGAGCCTGAGTCTGTTTTCGACCATCAATTCCATTCGTGTGGAGCCTCTTCAGTCCTCCCTCAATTATTTCAACCAGTGAATTTTTGTCTCGTTTGACATTCTTCATCTCTTTTCCGGTGGATTCAATTCAAGTTTTTCATTGTCGATCGTATTCTTTCCCTCAGCTCAAATATTTCCCTTTGCTCGTTCGCCTCTCGCCAGTTTATCCTTCCGGAGTGTTCAAGACATCTCAGGAGATTCGTCTGTGTTCCAATTAATTCGAGGTTATCACCTCATTCAAATATTTCAATTGTTCCGGTGCATCATCTATCTTTTCAACAATCCCTTTCCAACGGTGTTTTTCTTTTAGTGAGCCCTAACCCACAGGTATTTTCCCAGGATCTTACCTGACTCTTCTAATTCCCCGGAGTTATTCTCAAATTCTTTTCAAAGTGTGACGTAAGAATGGATTCCATCAGTCACATGCCTTCTCCAAAACCGCTTTCAAATTCTTTTCATTGTTGGCTCAACCTCTTCGCTTTTCATTCTCCCGGAGTATCTCAGTAATTTTGGTGGTGTTTCTCGTCGTCAGTTGAAGACCGAAGAAGAGTTTTTCCTCTAAATTTTGCCTATTCTCTCGAAGATTCGTGGTTCTAGCTTCATGCTATCCTCTCGAATTATTCTGTTTGTCAGTTATTCTTTTCTTAATCATCCTGAGCATGTCAGGAGTTGTTTTTCCATTTCTTTTCATCGGAGGCCATCGTTCCGGAAGAATTCTTCGTCCTCACATTTCAGCTACCATTATCCAATTATCCCGGTGCTTCATTCAAGTGTTCTTTATGAACTCATGATCTCTTTGTTCTTTTGCATCTAAATCCCCCTCTTGCATATTGGTTCTTCTAATTCTTCCCGGTGATCCATTCTCTCTCATCACTCTTTTTTCGAATTCTTACGGTGGTTCGTTCAAGATACTTTTTCCTTGATTATCATGTTAATCCATTCATTCTTTCAATTATACCGGTGGTTCATGAAGACCTTCTCAAGTCTGCGATATGTCACTTCTCAATCCTTTTCAAGAAGAATAAGTAGTATGCAAAATCCATTGCTTGTCATCAATTTAATTTGATGAAGGATAAGCATACAATAAATCTTATTCTTATTTCATCCAAGTGATTAATCCCTTTTCTTTAGAGTTTGTTTGTCAGGAATAAATTCTAGTTCCAAGTGTTTTTCATCTTTTCTTTTCCGGAGTTCAAATTCCCTCGGCTATTTCGTCGGAACCTCCATCTAAGTCACTGCAGAGCCTTAATCTTATTATTTTCATTATTCAATTCTATCTCAACATCCTTTTGTTACCGAAGTTCTTCATGGTGGTTCTTCATGATTTAATTCATTCTTTAAGAGTTCATCAAGATTCTTGTTGGTGGAGTTCAAGTATCTTTCTTCTCGAGTCTCGAAGTGTAATTAATTCTCCGTATTCTTTTGGAGTGGAGTTTTGCATTTCTTCGTTCTTCTCAGATGTCCAAGCATTTCCGCTTGTGGCCGGTTATCACCTTATGATCTTGAGATGTTACCTATAAGACCACAACATGCCTACTCTTTTCGTTGTTGATTTTCTCAACAACTCCGTTTAAACCTCCCTTCTAAAGATGCTTTCTGTTTCATTCGTGGCACAAGTTGTCATTTCCTTCTACGTTCTTTTTATTCAACTTTTTCAATTCTTTCCGGAGGTTTGGTGTCATGTCTTCATCAAGTATCATTCCATCCTCTCAAGCTCGTGTTCTATTCATCCATGTTTCAGCCGGAGTGCTGCCTAAATCCTTTTCAGTCTTAGTCATTTCTTATCTCGTTCTAACCGGAGTGATTTCATAGTCTATCTGATTCCGTGAGCTTTCGATTCTCGTCATTCTCGTCGTTCCTCTCTTCTTCTCGAGGGCTCTCGATTTTTTGCTTCTTCTCTTGAGTTCTTGTTTCACCTCATCCCTTTTCCCCTCAGTCTCGGTCCTAAGATCTCGGGACGAGATCTCTTGTTAGTGGAGGAGAGTTGTAACGCCCCGGATTCGATGCGCCAGGTGTCCGCCAGTTATTCGCCGTAGTTGCCTTGCCATTTGGTTGCGTGTTGCATTTTATCATGTCATCATGTGCATCTCATTTTGCATACGTGTTCGTTTCTTGCATCCGAGCATTTTCCCCGTTGTCCGTTTTGCAATCCGGCACCCCTATGTCCTCCGGCGTCCCCCTTTTGCATCTTTTCATGTGCGTGTTAAACTTTCTCAGAATGGCCTGGGGTTTGCCAAGCGGCCTTGGTATAGCACCGGTAGACCACCTGTCAAGTTTCGTGCCATTTGGAGGTTGTTTGGTACTCCAACGGTTAACCGGGTAACCGTAAAAGCCTCTTTTTTCTTGCAGCCCAACTCCCCTCCAAAGTGGCCCAAAACCCATCTAATTCCCCTCCATGCTCTCGGTCGTTCGATCAGGATCGCGTGGCCGAAAACCGCTCCTCATTTGGACTCTCCTAGCTCCCTCATCCTATAAATATGCCCTCCCCGTCCAAATTAGCGGTCTAATCGTACCCTAACCCTAGCCCCGCTCCCCTCGCGCCGCCGGACATGTCCGCTCCCCCGCCGGACATGTCCGCGTCTCCACCCGCGACCAACCGGCATCCGCCACGTGTCCCCATGACCCTCCGCTCTCCACCGTGCGCCGTCATGGACTGCTGAGCCCGAGGCGGCCGCTCGGCCCGTCCGCCGCCCGCGACCAGCGGGCGTGCCGCCGCCGCCGTGCCCGCAGCCGCCCGCCTCGTGTCACCGCCCGACTCGCCCGACCCGCTGCGCCGCCCGCCGCCCTCCGGTGAGCTCTTCTCCAGCTCCGGCCCCACCGCCTTCGGCCTTCCCCTCGCCGTAGGGCTTTGCCTCCGCCCAGATCTGGGCAGGAGTCGCCCGGATCCATCGCCCCGCCTCCGATCCGGCCACCCCGGGCCCTCCCTCGACATCTCCGGCGAGATTCCGGCGAGTTCCGCCGAGTTGACTTTTTCCCCCTCAAGGTCCATTTTTCCACTAAGTCCCGAAATTACTTACAGTATCATGCCATGATCATCGCATCATAACTTGCTGCATACTGCTCCGTTTCGTGCGTGTGATATGTCAAATTGTTCGCCTCGACGTGCACTTCATTTCATTCCATTGTACCGTGTTAACTTGAGTCCATCTTAATTCCCTAATCATCGTTGCGAAAGTGCTATATGATGTTATCTGTTGTCTGTTAAAAGAACATGCTCATTTGTCATTTTTGCCATGTTTGATGTGTGCATCCTATGAGCATGAGCTCTACATGTGTTTTGTGCTACATCATGCCATCTTTACAGTGGTGCGACCTATGTATTTTAGTGATTCTTGTATTGAGTGCATCAAGCTCGTGAAGTAGGGTATTTGTTGTTGTTGTTTTGCTAGACAGATTCTGCTATATCAGGATGCTATGTAAACCTGCTGCTACAAGTCATTCTATGCATAATCTGGAGATGTTCACTAAGGATGTTTTGTTATACATTTTATGATCTATCCATTCATGCCCCTGGTTGCATTTGTATCCTGTTGTAACATGTTGTTATCTTGCTCCAAACTTGCTAAATAATGTTTGCTGTCAGCCTGTTAACATTAAGTTCAGTGTTGCCATGGTTGTTGCTAATGATCCATGTACCCTATGAACTTGTTATTGCCATGCTTAGCTTCACAAACATGTCTTCTTACTATTGGTCGCCTTGCCATGCCATGTATTGCTCTGTGGTGAGTTGTTCAAGCTCACCAACATGCCTACTTATTGTTGTTCCTGCCATGTACGAATCTGTCATATAACTTGCTATGTTTACATGGGTGCCATCATATCTTCTGTGCCTTTTTAGCTCATGGTTAGTAAGGGATTTTTGTTCTATGTAATTAGTAGATTCATGCCATGCCTTTGTTTGCCATATTAAGTACCTTTAACATGTCGTTTGATAGCTCTAAACATTGCAACCTGATGTTATTGCTGCTAATGACTGAAACTGTTATTATTTGCAATATTGCCATGTGTTTTTGAGCATGTTCTAGTGATTTTTGGAGATAGCTCAGTGTTCATGTTTCGTCATGCTTTACCTGTACTTCATGCCCATGCCTTTTGTTTTTTCGTTGGGATGCTGTAGCTTGTTGTTTTGATGCTTGCAATATGCCTAGTTGCTGTTTTGGACAGCTTGTCCTTTAAACTTGTATAGAGTGTATGTGTTGAACCGTTGCTCCTTATTGAGTGTGCTCTATATGAAACTTGCTTGATTTTGCATGTAGTTTCATATTATCATGTTGCATCCTTGTTTCGAGGTGTTTTCTTGACATTTGGATGCATTTTGCATCAATGCCATGTTTAACTTGTTTTGCTCATATCTTCTAGGCTGTAGCTCCGAATTAAATGAACTTTATATGTAACTTGACTTGATTTTCGTGTAGATCCTCTTGGTGCTATTTAACTTGCTGTTTAACAACTTAAACTTAATGTTTGTTCAGATCTGGACCAACTTTGAAACTTGCATATGAGGACTTACCGGAATTGTTATATGTTGTTCCCGGCCTCATTTAAACTTGCCTTGATGTGTTGTTCTTTTTTGCATCATCTCTTGCCATGAGTAGCTTCATGTAGCCTTGTCATGCATCATACTTGATTGAGCATCATGCCTTGTTCATGTGTGGTGTGTTTACCATGTTGTGTACTTCTTCTCGATAGTTCCCGTTTCGTTGTGATCGTGAGTATTCGTTCGTCTACGCTTGGTTCGTCTTCATGGCTTCATCTTCTTCATGGACTCGTTCTTCTTCCTTGCGGGATTTCAGGCAAGATGGCCGCTACCCTGGATCTCACTACTATCATTGCTATGCTAGTTGCTTCGTTCTATTGCTATGCTGCGCTACCTATCATTTGCTCTTCAAGCCTCCCAAATTGCCATGTTAGCCTCTAACCTTTTCACCCTTCCTAGCAAACCGTTGCTTGGCTATGTTACCGCTTTGCTCAGCCCCTCTTATAGCATTGTTAGTTGCAGGTGAAGTTGAAGATTGCTCCATGGTGGACAGGATTATGTTGGGATATCACAATATCTCTTATTTAATTAATGCATCTATATATTTGCTAAACGGTGGAAGGCTCGGCCTTATGCCTGGTGTTTTGTTCCACTCTTGCCGCCCTAGTTTCCGTCATACCGGTGTTATGTTCCCGGATTTTGTGTTCCTTACGCGGTCGGGTGATTTATGGGACCCCCTCGATAGTTCGCTTTGAATAAAACTCCTCCAGCAAGGCCCAACCTTGGTTTTACCATTTGCCTCACCTAGCCCTTTTTCCCTTGGGTTTACAGAGCCCGAGGGTCATCTTTATTTACCCCCCGGGCCAGTGCTCGTCGTGAGTGTTGGTTCAACCTGTCAGCCGCTGGTGGCCAACAGGGGCAACTCTGGGATGGCCTACCGGAAGTTTGGACAATCCGGTGTGCCCTGAGAACGAGATATGTGCAGCTCCTATTAGGATTTGTCGGCACATTCGGGCGGTCTTGCTGGTCTTGTTTTACCATTGTCGAAATGTCTTGTAAACCGGGATTCCGAGACTGATCGGGTCTTCCTGGGAGAAGGTATATCCTTCGTTGATCGCGAGAGCTTATCATGGGCTTAGTTGGGACACCTGCAGGTATTATCTTTCGAAAGTCGTGCCCGCGGTTATGTGGCAGATGGGAATTTGTTAATGTCCGGTTGTAGATAACTTGACACCAGATCCGAATTAAAACGCATCAACCGCGTGTGTAGCCGTGATGGTCTCTTCTCGGCGGAGTCCGGGAAGTGAACACGATTTCTATGTTATGATTGACATAAGTAGGAGCTCAGGATCTCTTCTTGATCATTACTAGTTGACGACCGTTCCTTTGTTTCTCTTCTCGCTCTCATTTGCGTATGTTAGCCACCATATCATGCTTAGTCGCTGCTGCAACCTCACCACTTTACCCCTTCCTTTCCCATTAAGCTTTGCTAGTCTTGATACCCATGGTAATGGGATTGCTGAGTCCTCGTGGCTCACAGATTACTACAACAATAGATCCAGGTACAGGTTTATGCGATGATCATGACGCGAGAGCGATGTTTGTTTGTTTTGGAGTTCTTCTTCTGCTTCTTCTTCGATTAGGGGATAGGTTCCAGGTCGGCATCCTGGGCTAGCAGGGTGGATGTCACTTGAGTTTCTGTTTGTGTTTCACCCGTAGTGGCATGGTGCTCTTATGTAAGATGATGTTGTATTCGTGTGGCATTGCGTGCCTTATGTATGTATCCCTATCTATTATGTAATGTTGATGTAATGATATCCACCTTGCAAAAGCGTATCAATATGCAGTTCTATCCTTGGTGCGACCTTCGAGTCTCTTTAGGATAGTATCGCATATTGGGCGTGACACCACAGGATGGACAGCGGCATCGGAATCGATCTCCGGGGCGATGCCAACAGGACGGGCCGCGACATCGGAATCATCAAGGACATCCACCGGCACCTGCACAACCCTAACATCTTAGCAAGCACATTGCAAATAATCAAAAACCACAACTATGGTAATAAGCCATTACTTTTTACCTTGTGCAGCTCACCGGGGGATCTCATCCCTCCGGGGGCCGTCTCCTCGTCCTCGGTGGGGGCCATCACCTTGCTAGGGGAATACTGCTTCTCAACGGTGACTATGTCCTCAAACTCGGCCTTGAGCCTCGCATAGGTGGCCATCAAAGTTCCTGGGGTAGGCACGGTGGGGCCCTTGCTGTTCTTCCAACTTTCTTTGAAAAGTTCGTCCGCCAACATTGTCAACTCTTTGGCCAATGCTTGTTTCTTGGAGCTCTTCGTCTCCATGGGTTGGCCCGCCAACATGGTCAACTCATTGGTCGGTGCTCGCTTCCTGCAGATCGCTGTCTCCAGTGGGTTGTCCGCCGGCAACTCTTTTCCTAGTGCACCAGGATCCATCAATGAACTGACAAACAAAAAGCAATCGAAAGGAAACCACAATCACAATGAAAATAGGAAAAGAATAGGATGTGAGAATTAGTCGGTGCTTCGCAAAAAGAAGATTCTTGGAATGAAAATATAGCAACATAACTGATTCGCCCACCTTTCCTTCGTTGGTACAGAAGAAAAATGGCAGAAGTGAGTAGCATGGAGTGAGGTTTTCTTCAAGAAAGGGAAGAAAGGGCTTGAATGAGCGTTCTAGTGAAATGATGGTTGCTTCGTCCAGTCCAACTTGGAGGGCACCTTACCACTACCGGTAAAGGTGTGGGTTTTTTGATATGACGGGTCATGACGGCCACACCAGGGTGACAGGTGAGTCTCCACTGTAGCACCTCACTATGATTTGGTGGATGGCACGTGGGCCCGGATGCTTTGAAATGTCCTGCATGTTGATAGAGCGGCTAGTCATATAGGAGTGCTCAATATTGTGCACCGCGACCAAGGAAAAGAGGAAAACGAGAGAACTATGTAATTAATGCATGAGTTTAATTAGGGTAGTTTTGTAAAGTACGAGATACATTCCTCAAATCGCAAAATGCCTTGGTTCATGAGATTTGAGATTTGAGCCCTATAAACCAGAAGGGAGGGAGTACTGCATGCGGTGTAGTCGAGTCACTTGTTGAAATCTCTAGAAAGGCAAATACACCTTTCTGATTTACAGGGCTATACTACTCCCTCCGTCTAGGTGTGTAAGTCATCTTACGAAAACCAAATAGTCCCCAAAACACTTAGGCACGGTGCACTAACTTCTACCTTGTCTCTTGTTTCTTGACATATCAACCAATAAGAGATGAGATGTGTGCATGCTTTTAATGACTTGCAATGGCTAGTTCATTGCATGCAATGCTATTAATTAGCAAATAAACATTGGTGACCCCAGGAGGAAACGATGCTAAGTGCGTGGACCTATGCAGAATGAGTATCAACCAATGGATGATGGAGTTTAATTGTTAAACAATAGCAATTTTGTCTCATGCAAGAGCCTGGCTAGTATATGCATGCTCCAAGGCACCGCACCATGCGAGCATTCGCAACTGCCACGTTCGGGTTGCGCTTGGATCTTCGCTTCTTCGAGAAGACGAACAATGATGTTACTCCTACTTCTACAATATCGAATCCACTGCTGCATGTCCGTCCACCTTGTGCGGGAGGGATAGCGTGTAGCGAAAGCTTCTACTTATCGCTTCCTGTTTTATGTTTATGACGGGAGGGCCCAACAAGTGGTTGGCCCTCTGTCATGCAGCCAAAGGCGTGTGTCGTTAGGCACCGAGCTCGATCCATGAGGGATAGGGTGTTGTAGTAATCAAATTTCTCGGTCTTGTACGAGTTGACGCGACACATCAAAGATCCTTTTCGATATAAGTCTTTTTACACATTTCAAATGGACTACTTCATATGTAGACATATTCTGCTTCGTCTGTAGTCACTTGTTGCAATCTCTAAAATGACTTATATTTGGAAACGGAGGGAGTACAACGCATGCATGCATGCCGTGACTTTCCTTTTGATACTTGCATGTGTTGATTTGATGCACCTTGCCAAATTTTGACTATAAATTTAACTAACCAAATTTTCATGCATGTCACAAAAAATTACGGGACTGTTTGGATTGTGACTATGTTTGTCTTATGTTGCCACATTATTTTTCCCACACTTGCCACACTTGACTAACCTGAGTTGCTCAAATTGTTAGACACACTTTGGCTTGCCTAAGGGAATCTTGCCACAATTTTTGTGTCTATGACATGTGGGGTTAACTGCTAATAAAAAAAAATTCTTGTCTTAGGTGTGGCTAATAAAAAAGACTTATATTTAGGAACGGAGGGAGTAGAAAATATAAATAATAATGCATGTTGGGGCAACCCACATCTCCGCTAATTTTAGCCGTGGGCTTGTTCACAATTTTTATGAGGGGGTGGTTGTTCATTTAATGGAGGGACTTGTAGTACCAGACTTGAACGTTACAAAGTGCGACCTGGCACACCGTAACAACACTTGGAACAAGTGGGTAGCTATCTCAAAAAATAATCAACAACTAAAAAAACCGCGACCTGGCATGTAGTAGTACACAATTGTAAATGATTGTTTTGATGGAGTGAAAAAGGAAAACTACCCCACTACGTATATATAGGCTAGAGCCTCCGCGCTTGCTTGCTAGGATTGCTTTATTCACACACTCTCATCCTCTCCATATCTAAACAAGATAGGGGTAGTAACACTGTCTTTCTCCCTTCAAAAAACACTCGCTTTCTATCCTCACCACTGGTTACAGATCCGGACGTATCCCTCTCCGCCGGTGAAGGGGAGGAGGGGAAGCGTTTAGGCCGTCGTCGACAGCGAGGGAGGAGACCCACTGCCGGCCGCACCGTTATCTCTGGCCGAGCGCCGGCGCGGGAGGTCCTCCGATCTCTTCGTCGTTGCCAGTGGGCGGATCCGGCCTCCCGCCGCCCACCTATCCACATCCCGACGACCTTCAGGTATATATTCGTTCGAAACCGCCTTAGCTCTACTTCCCCAGCTCTCTTCGTCGCTGCATGTGCATCATTTTCTACCTCTCAGCCCCTCTCGATCGGATGGTCCAACGTAACCTATTTTTTTCATCTATTTTTAGAGGTAAAGCTACTTCATGGAGTCGAATCTTGTACTCCCTCCGTCCAAAAATACTTGTCATTGAAATGGATGTATCTAGGTGTATTTTAGTTCTAGACACATCCATTTTGATGACAAGTAATTCCGGACAGAGGGAGTACTTTGTTCAAACAAGAAATAAAGTCGGGGTGGGGGAATTTGGTATGTACATCAGACTTGGTACAAACAAGAAGGAAAGGGGGTGAAAGTAGTACAAACTGGTCATCCAACCGGTCTCTTGGTCGAAAAGAGAAATATAGGGGTAACGTTGTACGAAGTGGTATGACCAGGACTAGATTTGCTATCCCCACATAGGAGTAGGTGGCTAGAGTGAACAAAAATGGGACCAACCCAGATATGTTTCTTGGATGTTTGTTTCTCGGGGCAACAAACTATGAATCACCACTTTATGCCCCTATTTACGTACATCGTGCTGGACTGCTGGTGCACCCACTGTCCCATGCCCTTATACCAAATATTTAGTTGTTCTTAATCTAATGTCCCTGGTAAAAATGAAGCCATGCCACTGTTATAAGCCATGACAAGTTTAGCCAAATGTTTTTCCTGTAATTGTTTGAGACTCGATTGTTTCCTCTCAGACCTTTTTGTGCAAACAGGATATCCAATTCACCTGGTTGTTGTTGTGACTTTTAGTGCCTCTGCACAAAACTCTTCTTAAAAGAAGTGTCTTTTGTCTGTTTAAGCTGGAATGTCGGAATGGAGCAGTTGGTTCATTTCGTGGAACTGCACAAAGGGAGATCTGTGTTCCAATCCTCATCATCCATATTGGCGCCATAACCTTCCTTTAGGTAAGAATGATATTTAATGCCTGTGTTCATATCTATTTTCCGACTGCCATGAGAAAATAATGCTATTTTTTACTAGTACACTTGTACTCCCTCACTGACAAAACCAATTCTGAATTAGAAGGCCAATCATGTACTTGGTTTGACCAACTGGTGAGGAGAAAGAGAAACAGAGCATGAAGAGGAAAAGGAAGAAGAACAAACAAAGCCAAGGCGATCTTGCTGAAGCCAGAGGCCTCAGTCGAGGCCATTCAAGGGCTCCAACAATGACTACCTTACATGTGAGATGATCCTCCAGGTGTCGTGGCTCTGGGGGCACGAGCACCTATGGGGCAGGGGGCCCTTTCTAGTCCGGCAAGGGAGCGGAGGGCGCACAAAGAGCAGATCGAGGTCGAGCGCGCGGGGGATTTTACCCAGCTTCGGAGCTCTCCGGAGAGATAAAACTCCTACTGCTGCTTTGAGTTTGTATTATGTTCTTGCTCGAGAGTGTGAGCGTGTTGTGGTGTTGGATGCCTTGGATGAACCTAACTGCGGAACCAAAATTCCGAACCCCTTCTACGTGCGCATGTGCCTCCTTTTTATAGTCTAAAGGGGTCACCGACAGGTGGCAGCGTAGAAAGAGGGGTAGAAAGGTAAAAACGCAGGTTGGTACAGCTGCTCCCAACAGTGTTCCCTACCTAACTCTGACGGCAGGGGACAAGGGCATTTAATGCCTGTCCGGTCGCCCCAACAGTGCAAGGAAGCGACCGTTAGGGGCGCCACCGATCGCCACGATGGCCTCCTTGTCAGCTTCGCTTGCCACCTCGCACCGCATAGCTGCACAGAGCCTCGCCACGTGCTCCTGGGATGGTCCTGGGGTGACACGTCGTTGGATGCGCTGGAGCTTGGGTGCAGAGTGGCAGCCTTGCCGCGGCAAGCGTCTTGCCATGGCCGTTGTCTTGTCGCACCAGCGAGCTTGCCGCCCGCCGGGCCTTGCCGGGACGCGCTGGGCGTCGCGGCAAGTTTTCTGAAGTGCCTTGGTTGGCCTTCCCGGCAAGCTCCTCTTGCCGGGGTCTTTGTCCTTCCCGGCAAGCTCCTCTTGCCGGGGCCTTGCCCTTCCCGGCAAGCTCCTCTTGCTGGGCCTTGTCTTCTCAGTTAATACTTTGTTCTTGAATGGCAGTAATATGAATGACGGAGGATCTTGGCGGGCGCCCGGCAAGCCTTGCCGCGGGGTGCTGCGACTGCCCGTGCACAAGTTCGGGGTACTAAGGTACCCCTACTTTAGTACACCGACAGGAGCCCCGGGCCTGGGCCATACACGGTGCCGAGCGCTGTTGGGCCAGGCCCAAAACAGGGCACGGGCACACGCGGCCTGGGTCGAAACCAGATCTGACTCCGAATCCACCGCGTCCTCCCGAAACGGCACGCGTCAATCGCGGCGTCGTGGGAGACGTGGGTGGCGTGCGCGATTTTCGAGGCGTCCACCCCCGTGATCACGGGGCAGGGCGAGGTCACCTCATCCGTCGCTTCAGCTCTGCACCCCCGCCACGCGGCCCCCGTGCGCTTGGGGTCGTGGGCGGTGGGAGTGGGAAACTGGGCCGTCGCGAGCGGAGGCAGCGGGTAGGCCCCGATTCTCTGCTCTTCTCGTGCCTTGATTGGCTGAGCGGGGCGGCCGAGCCCCCACATCGCTCCTTAAAAAGAGCGGAAGGGGAGCGCAAAAACCCGCACTTCCTCATCTTCTCCTTTCTTCTGCTTCTGCTCCCCTTTCTCTCATCCTCCATGGAGGAAGGGAACCCTGGCCCTTCATCGGTGGCGGCGAGGGTCACCGCGAGACAGCGCATCCCTCCCTATCCCGCGCCCGTGGTGGCAGAGCCAGCCGCAAGGGGAAGAGGGAGGGGGCGTGGTCGCGGACGAGGTCGAGGGCGAGGTCGAGGCGCTCACGGAAGAGGCAGACGGGGTGGCGCGTCAGCCTCGCCTCCGCCGGCGGTTCCTCTCCTCCCGGCGGTCCATACGGGGGACGACCCTTGTGAGTTCTTCGTCAGGTTGCGTCGGGCGCCTCGTCGTCGTCTCCGGCTTCCAGCTCCGTTTGCGAGCGCGATGGATCCGGAACCGCCCGAGACGCTGAGATTGCGCATGAGGGGCTGTGGGATCAGCGGCACGCGAGTCAGCGTTGTATCCCCAGCCCCTAATGTGATGTATCTTGACCGAGTGTGGAAGACATTCGCCCGTATCCACAGCCTGACGGCGGGGTTTACCCTCCATTTTATGTTAATGGAGGGCAACCTCCTCTCCGTCAAGGTCTTCGGGGACTCCGGCACTCGGGCGAGATGCTGCGTACAGTTCCTCCGATAGCGAAGACTCCCCCTCGAGCGAGAGTGACGAGGAGGACAGCGACAACGACGACGAGGGCCGCGGGCCCGACTAGGTGTCGGGCGTCGCCTCGTGCGTCACCGGCGACCCCATCATCCGGGTCGCCGGCCCCTTGAACTCCCCGGGGTCGTCTCCTTGGGCAGCTGGCGTAGGGAGGCTGCGGAAGGGGAAGAGGGCCGACGGCAAGGCCGTCAAGTCGGAGTACGAGGGCATGGTGCCCTCGACAGCGTGCTGACGTCCTGCCGCCCCGTCTTCGAGCTCTGCTTCCGGCGCCGCCATCTCCATCCAGCCTTCGGACGGCTCCCGGGATGTTCTCTTGGTGTCTTCAAGCACCCGTAGTTCGCCTAGGCGCCCCTTTTGCCCTCCTTGCCTCCTTGACCTACCTCCTGAAAAAGAGGGGTAGGAAAAAGATTACGGGCATCTTATCTTTTCAACTTGTAAGCCTTCGGGCCTTAGCTGCATTTAAAACTTGTAATCCTCTCTTTCATGTTTTTCATCCTCTATGGACTGTACCCGAGTGGGATGTTTTTTAATGAAAAGGGGAAGCTTGCTATGTTTATATCCTTTACTTGATTCTATGCCTTGTATGTTTTTACCCTACGCTTTGAGGGAACTTGCCGGCGCAAGCACTCTTGCTGAGTGCGGAACATCAGCAGCCCGCTGGCGGTGCTGCCTCCGGCAAGAAACCTTGTCGGGGCTTAGTTGCAGCGCGCTTGTATTGTTGAGCGGACTCGAAACATATCAAGGGAGCAACTTAGCCACGAGCCGATTCCTCCGCGCACAGGCTTTTCGTACAAGGCACGGTCGTTCAAGGAATATAACTTCGCGTTTCCCAGTCCATAAGAGGATGCATGATGGGGGACGAAAAGCTTATCTGATACCGCAGCCCCCGGCAACTCTGGCTTGCCAGGGATGAATCTTAGTACTCGCAGCCCCCAGCAACGCCGGCTTGCCGGGACCCAGGTGCCGGCGCACCTTTCTCTCCTTTTCCTTGTCGCTGTTATTTCAGTTATGAGAACAACTTAGTCAGTGCCGCAACAAGTTACTTTCGTAATTATAACTTTGCCGCGGGCAGCGCTTGCTATGTTATATCCTTTACTCTGTCACATCCCTTGTATGTTGTTACCCTACACTTTGAGGGAAACTTACCGGCGCAAGCACACTTGCTGAGTGCGGAACATCAGCAGCTCGCTGGCGGTGTTGCCTCCAGCAAGAAACCTTGTCGGGGCTAGTTGCAGCGCGCTTGTATTGTTGAGCGGACTCGAAAACAAATCAAGGGCGCAACTTAGCCACGAGCCGGTCCCTCCGCGCACAGGTTTTCCATACAAGGCACGGACGTTTCAAGGAGTATAACTTAAAAACTTAAAACTTGATCATGCTCAAACTTTGGCAACTTAGCTTTTCTGTCTTCTGCGTCCCGGCAAGGCTGTACTTCTTTGAATGATGCTCGGTCCACACCTTCATCCTCTACCTCTCGAAGCTTCAGGCGTCAACTTTGCGGCTATGGTAGCGGCGCAAAGCTTGCTGGTAGCGAGCAGCTCGATACAGCAGCCTGAAGACGATCTTCCTCGAGGAGCAGCGCGTCATCTTGCCGCAGCTGCTCTTGCTCAAGCTCATCACAATCGAGCACTCGAGGTGATCCGTATACGAGGGGAGAGGGGCCGAGAATGTCGAGCCCCCAGACAAAAAATGGCCAGGATAAAGGGATTGTTTGGAGAGCTCGAGCAGGTTGATGAATCTATTTGGAGTGGAACTGGCACGCTTCACACTTGGTTACTTGTGCAGTTGCATCCTGGAGGGCTGTCGGCCAGAAGAAACCTTGCCGGAAGGCTTTGCCGGCAAGCGCTCTTGCGCCAATGTGGTGACCACATATGCCTCCGTGTATCTCTGCCAACAGCTCCTGTCCTTCTTCCCGGGAGATGCACTTCAATTTCACGCCGTTGAATCTTCTTCTGTACAGTATGTCATCGACAAACTGGTACATACTTGATTGTCGGGCTACTTTCTCCGCTGCTTTTTGCTCCTCGGGAAGTTCTCCTGTTTGAAGGAATTGGACGATCTGTTGTGCCCATGCCGGAGCTTGTGGCTCGACGACAAGGACTAAAGGCGCAAATGCCGCTGCGGGAACATCCGCTTCTACGGCAAGAATCTGGGATCCTGCCAGAGCGTGATGCTCCCCGGCAAGCGTGTCGGGACACAGCTTGTCGGGAGCGTCTGCTTCAACGAAACAAGCCCTGGGGATTGTCGGAGCAGACTGCTCCTCAGCACTTTCTGTGTTGATCCTGGGGACCTTCTTGGCGGCGGTTCCGGGGAGCTCAGCCGGAAAGTAGTCGCCAATGACCAACTTTCTCTTTTTGCTCTGTCCAGTTGATGGTGTTACAGATGGCTGAGTTAGCTTGAGCAAAAAAATCCCTGGTTCCACAGGCAACTTAAGTGCGGCACATTTCGACAAGCCATCTGCAATGTCATTCTGAGCTCTTG
Organism: Aegilops speltoides; assembly: GCA_021437245.1. Lineage (NCBI taxonomy): Eukaryota > Viridiplantae > Streptophyta > Magnoliopsida > Poales > Poaceae > Aegilops > Aegilops speltoides. The sequence goes on from CM038143.1 coordinate 203,009,367, forward strand.
GAACATGTTCCATCTGCAGGCCGTCGAAATGTTCTTCTAGCTTTCTCACTTCATCGATGTAAGCTTCCATCAACGGGCTCTGATAATCTTTGTTAACTTGGCGGACGACAAGCTGCGAGTCACCCCTGACAATAAGCTTCTTGATCCCAAGTTCTGCCGCGATCCTGAGTCCGGCAAGCAAGCCTTCATACTCTGCAGTATTGTTTGTTGCTTGCTCCTTGGGAAAGTGCATTTGGATCACGTACTTGAGGTGCTCTCCGGTGGGTGCGACAAGTAGCACGCCCGCACCGGCGCCTTGCAGCGAGAAGGCACCATCAAAGTACATGATCCATTCTTTGCTAGCTTCCTTGACGGGGATGCTCTTCTCTAGAGTTTCTTCATCGGGTGTTGGCGTCCATTCTGCTATAAATTCTGCCAATGCTCGGCTCTGGATAGTTGATGTACTCTCAAACTTGAGGCTAAAGCTTGACAATTCCAGTGCCCACTCGACAATCCTGCCTGTTGCTTCTGGATTTTGCAATATCCTCTTCAACGGAAAGCGAGTGACAACGGTGATCTCGTGTGCTTGAAAGTAATGGCGCAGCTTCCTCGAGGCCATGAGAAGGCCGAAAAGCAACTTTTGCACACCAGAGTACCTTGATCTAGCCCCCTGCAGAAGGGAACTGACAAAGTAAACTGGGCGCTGCACCTTCTTCTTCTGTTTTTCTTCCGGCAACTGTACAGATCCATCCTTGCTGGAGCCAGAACTTTTCGGGGAAGCCCCCTGCTTGTCGCTGGACTCGCTTGCCGTGGTCGCTGGCTCATCATCTGCCTCCCTCTCCGCAACTAACGCAGCACTAACCACTTGATTGGTTGCTGCTAGATATAGCAGCAACTTCTCTTGTGGCTTAGGTGCGACAAGCGTTGGAGTGGAGGATAGGTATCTCTTTAAGTCCTGCAGCGCAGCCTCCGCTTCTGGAGTCCATTTCATTGGACCTTCCTTTTTCAAGATTTTGAAAAATGGCAGGGCGCCAGCAGGAGACTTAGAGATGAACCATCGAGAGCAGCAACACAGCCGGCAAGCCTTCGCACGTCCTTGACTCGCTTCGGTGCTTCGATCTGCTCAATTGCTTTGATCTTGTCGGGATTGGCTTCAATCCCTCTCTGGAGATACAAAGAACCCGAGAAGCTTGCCGGAAGGAACTCCAAACACGCACTTCTCGGGGTTCAACTTGAGATTGACCTTGCGCAGATTCGCAAAAGTCTCGTCCAAATCTTGGATCAGAGTCTCTTTGTCCTTGCTCTTGACCACTATGTCATCCATGTAAGCCTCTACATTTCTGTGCAACTGTGGCTCAAAAGCATGACTGACTACTCTTGCAAATGTCGAACCGGCATTCTTTAGTCCGAAAGGCATCCGTACAAAGCAGTACGTGCCACATGGAGTAATGAATGCGGTCTTCTCTTCATCCTCTTCTGCCATGAAGATCTGGTGATATCCTGAGTATGCATCAAGGAATGAAAGCAGATCACATCCTGCTGTGGAGTCGACAATCTGGTCAATGTGCGGCAAGGGAAATGGATCCTTAGGACAAGCTTTATTAACATCAGTGAAGTCAATACAAAGCCTCCACTTCCCGTTTGCTTTGCGCACGACTACTGGATTGGCTAACCACGTTGGATGGAGTACTCCTCGGACCAGGCCCGCTGCTTCCAGTTCTTGATCTCCTCTCGCAATGAACTCTTGACGCCTACCGCTTGCTTCGACGACTCTCGCTTGACGGGCGCGCGTGAGGGCAGACGGCAAGGTGGTGCTCAATTACTTCCCTGGGAACACCGGGGATGTCGGATGGTCGCCATGCAAACACATCGACATTCGCCCGCAGGAAAGCAACGAGCGTGCTTTCCTATTTAGGATCAAGCGTGGCACTGATGGTGAAGGTACCACCAGTGCCGTCCTCCTTGGCGGCCACTTTCTTGGTCTCTGGTGAAGCTGTCTTTGCCTTCTTGCACTTGCCGGTGGAGCTCGATGGTGCGTCCTCGACGGTAGCGCAGCACTCCGAAGAGGTGCGCTTGCCGGAGTGGGCATCAGAGCTACTCTTGCCGGACTTGGTCTTCTTCTTCTTCCCCCCGGGAGCTTCAGCGGCAAGTGGGTTGCGCTCTGCTGCAGCTGCTGCTTCCCGGTAGATCTTGTCGGTACAAATAAGTGCATCCTTCTTGTCGCCATGGACAGAAATGACACTTATCGGACCAGGCATCTTGAGCACATTGTAGGCGTAATGAGAGGCTGCCATGAACTTGGCGAGCGCTGGACGGCCAAGTATGCCATTGTAAGGCAATGGGAAATCAGCAACATCAAATGTGACTCTCTCTGTCCTGAAATTCAGCTCGCTGCCAAAGGTCACTGGCAGTGTGATCTTCCCCTTGGGCTTGCTCCTTCCCGGGTTGATTCCTTGGAAAGTACCGGTCTCTTCGAGCTCGCTGTCGGGGATCTGGAGCTTCTTGAGCACTGCGGAGGAGATCAGATTCAGGCCGGCCCCACTGTCAACCAACATCTTCGTTACCTTGAGGTTGCGGATTGTTGGCGAAACCAACATCGGCAAGCACCCGACCGCAGTGACACGATCAGGGTGATCCTCAACGTCGAAGATGATGGGCGTGCTGGACCACTTCAGGGACTTGCGCGATTCAACGGACGGTTCTGCTGCGCTCACTTCTCGCGCCCACTGTTTGAGTTGGCGGTGCGAGGTGTGCAGAGAGGCACCGCCATCGACGCACAACACCTCTGTTGCCTTCTGGAACTCCTGCTCATCAGTCTCATCTTCCTCCATGTCACCATCTTCGTCCTCATCCTCGTCCTTGTCGCGGCCACGGGGAAGTCTGTCTCCTTGCCGCGGCTTGGCCTTGCCGCGGCGCCCTCCCCGGGCGGGAAGTTTCTTGCCAGATCCTTCGCAACCTTCCCGGGCCTTCTCCTTGTCACGACGCTCATATTCAGCTTTCTGTAGCTCCGCCATCTGCTCAACTTTCTTGCAGGTTTGGAGGTCATGGCCCTTGGTGCGGTGGATCTTGCAATATTGCTTGCCGGAGCCATCCTGCTTGTCGGCGGCCACCACAGCCTCGCCGAAGTCACCAGCTTTGGCCTTATCGGAGCCGCCTCCGTTGCCGGACTGCTCAACAACTAGCACATCCTTAGCCTTTCTCTTTTTGTTGTTCCGCCTCCGGTTCTTCCTTGCCGGGGCGGCGTCCTCACTGTCAGATCCTTCTGCTCCTGCATTCTCTCCGGGGATTCTCCTCCCCTCCTCAGCCCGTGCACACTTGTCGGCCAGAGCATAGAGCTCGCTGACATCTCTGATTTTGCACATCGCCATTTCCTCCCTCATCCTGCGGTTTCGCACGTAATGATGGAACACGCTGATAACTGCGGCAGGGTGGACGTCTGGGATGTTGTGCTGCACCTGGCTGAATCTCTGTATGTACTTGTGCAGGGGTTCTCCTTCCTTCTGGGCGAGCAGGTGAAGGTCACTCTCCTGGCCATGGGGCTTGTGGCCGACTGTGAAGGCGTCGACAAACTGATGGCACATGTCTGCCCACGAAGAGATGGAGTTGTCCGCAAGTGCATGAGCCAAGATCGGCGTTGGGCTTGAGCACCAGCAGAAAGTAGTTGGCGAGATCTTCTCGTCGCGCCCCCGCAGCTCGCACGTGATGGTGTAGACGCCGAGGAACTCCGACAGATGTATCCTGCCATCGCATTTCGCACGCGTCTGGTTTGAAGTTCTTGGTATCGCCACCTTTGGACTTGCCGCAGCTCTCGGTGAACGCAGGGCAACCTGCGCGTCAGACGGTAAGTCGCTGGTTCTCGGGCGCATGCATATCGACAGATGGGCCCCCAGCGCTGGTCGATTGACGCGCGCTTCTCTTTTGCGCTGGATCGCAGTACGAAGCGTCTTCGTGTCGCCGTTTTGGAGAACGTGGCGTTGATCGCGCGAGCTCGGGGTCCGACGACGCGGTGGAGTCGGCGTCGAGGTTAGCCCGGCGAGTCGGCGACCTTGGCCTTCGGGGCCGGGAGTGCATGGTGGTGGCACCCCCAGCGGTCTTGTCGCCACCGGCTTCCGCCTGAGCGTCTTGCCGCAGCTTCGACGTGCTTTCGCTTGCCGGGCTTGTCGGCCTTTGCGCGGCCAATGAGGCTATAAATGGCGGCCCTCCGCTTGTCGATCTTGTCCGCGCCGAGGGTAATCCAGAGTAGCTAGGCTCGGGCGGCGCTTCCGAGTCTTGGGTGGCGGTGGTGAGCGGCGCGAGTGCGGGACATGCTCAAACTCCTAACGGTGTTAGTTAGAAGGAGCAACGCTCGCCCAGCGATCGCACCGCGCTTCGTGCTAACGTCTTTGGCGTGCGTGCTGGCCTTGAAAGTCCCGCGACCCACCAGCTTGGCCTTGTTCCAACGCGAGCACGGTGCCAGGAGCACCGTGGCGTTGTCGATCCTGCATCTCCTGAGAGGGGCGCGGTAGATGTCCAGACGCTGAAGCTTGCGGGGCCTTGTCCTTGGACCTGGTCACGATGTGAGTCCCACCGTCGGCGCCCGCTCCTCCGCCGGCGTCCACTCCACCGCCCGTTTGCTCCGGCGGCGGTTGGATAGTCGCAGACGGAGCGGCCACCTCCGAAGTCTTCTTCTTCGGTGGCATGTCGATGAAGATGTTGATGTAGCGCGCGCAGGGACCGGATCAGGTTCGCACAACCTCGACGCCCCCCTACCTGGCGCGCCAAAGATGTCGTGGCTCTGGGGGCACGAGCACCTATGGGGCAGGGGGCCCCTTCTCGTCCGGCAAGGGAGCAGAGGGCGCACAAAGAGCAGATCGAGGTCGAGCGCGCGGGGGATTTTACCCAGCTTCGGAGCTCTCCGGAGAGATAAAACTCCTACTGCTGCTTTGAGTTTGTATTATGTTCTTGCTTGAGAGTGTGAGCGTGTTGTGGTGTTGGATGCCTTGGATGAACCTAACTGCGGAACCAAAATTCGAACCCTTCTACGCATGCGTGTGCCTCCTTTTATAGTCTAAAGGGTCACCGATGTGGCAGCGAGAAAGAGGGGTAGAAAGGTAAAACGCAGGTTGGTACAGCCGCTACCAACAAATGTTCCCTACCTAACTCGGCGGGGACAAGGGCATTTAATGCCCGTCCGGTCGCTCTAACAAAGGCGAGGAAGCGATCGTTAGAGGCGCCACCGATCGCCACGATGGCCTCCTTGTCGGCTTCGCGCCACACTCGCACCGCGATAGCTGCACAGCGCCTCGCCACGTGCTCCTGGGATGGTCCTGGGGTGACACGTCGTTGGATGCGCTGGAGCTTGGGTGCAGAGTGGCAGCCTTGCCGCGGCAAGCGCCTTGCCGTGGCCGTTGTCTTGTCGCACCAGCGAGCTTGCCGCCGCCGGGCCTTGCCGGGACGCGCTGGGCGTCGCGGCAAGTTTTCTGAAGTGCCTTGGTTGGCCTTCCCGGCAAGCTCCTCTTGCCGGGGTCTTTGTCCTTCCCGGCAAGCTCCTCTTGCGGGGGCCTTTCCCTTCCCGGCAAGCTCCTCTTGCCGGGCCTTGTCTTCTCAGTTAATACTTTGTTCTTGAATGGCAGTAATATGAATGACGGAGGATCTTGGCGGGCGCCCGGCAAGCCTTGCCGCGGGGTGCTGCGACTTCCCGTGCACAAGTTCGGGGTACTAAGGTACCCCTACTTTAGTACACCGACACCAGGGAGCCCTTCCACTTCTGCCGTCTCACTTAATTAATTAGGAGTACTTAAGTACCACTAATTTATTACTGCCTAATTTTCCTGTCAGAGTTAAACAAATCTTTAGTAGGACCCTATGTTGAATCATGTGCGTGTGTATGTTTGTCTATGGAGGTGAATCATGTGATGGAGCAGGGACGGAATATTATTAGTGTCATGACATAATAGTGCTATTGTTTTGCATGTCAAGTTATTGCCATTGGTTCAATGAGGCAATGTTTTGCGTATTGTCCATCATGAATTTGATGCTACTATTTGAGTAATATGCTAATGTCTTCCTATCCTTTCTCACTAAGCTAATGAAGGTTTCACCTTGTTCCTACTTGTGCAAATAGGGATCATGTTGTGCCAATCATACATTTTAGTGGAACTACACAAGACAATACAATGAACTGTATCCCAGCCCGTGCTTTAACTCTGCTAGAAGTTCTTGATAATCTTTCGATATAATCTCAGCACTGGTAAACAAGAGTGATTTCAACCATACATTTGAAGTGCACAAAAATATATACTATTGTGTGATTCCAGTGAGTGCTTTATAATCTCTTATGTGACTACATGAATAAGCTTTTTTTTCTCAGGTTGGTACGGGCCTAAGGCCTTCATCCATATTAGTTTGCTGTCATGTCTATTTGTATCGTGCTACTGTCATGAGAAACTTCTTTATCTTTGCACGTTAAAGTTTTGCAACCAATGATAAATGGCAATGCTTTGAGTGTTGAGCTAATTGGCACTAATTAAATAAACTAATACCTCTCTTTAAGCAAGACTACTATGTTGCTAACTTTACCCATTAAGATAATGACGGTGCCTCTATTTGTTAGTGTATGTTTCATCAACTAGTCCCACTATTACAGTAGTCTCACTCTCTCAATATATGTGCCAATAGGGATGCTCGATTTTGGTGGAACTGCACAAAAACTTTGGGTGCTTTATTGCCTCGACAGCTTCCGTCCTTTCCTGTCAGTCGCTAATCTCGACTTGCTTTCTTCCTTCGCTGTCAGTCGCTTCGCTTATCTCGGCTTCCAGTCAAAGGAAATAGTAATTGATATGCTACCTCACACAGGATGGTTTGGTATTTATCCTGATTATTGTGCTTGTCATATGTATTGGTAATTCGGTATTGTGCTACTATTTGTTGATTTCATAAAGGAGTAATTTGGAGTCTGAACTCGCAGGCAAATCATTACATCGGGTGATTTTAGTAGAACTGCACAAAATGATCAGATGGACAGGTACTTATGCTGCTGCTATGTACTCCAAAGTTCACTTAGACAAGCATCGATGTTGACAAGAAGAAGTGCCTATATTCATTCGAGTATCAACCGGCATCAACCAATTGTCAAACTCCAAGTATTAGGAGAGTGAATGCCAAAAATATTGCTTGGTGCATAGCCAAGAAAAACGCAGTCCAGTCTTTGGTCCCAACTTGTGCCTTTTGGTTATCGGCAAATATGGTAGCGAAATATATGGCATGGAGTCTAAAGATTTCAGACAAGTTGGTTGACGCGTATATTCATCTGGCACTTGATCAGTCTACACGCCAAGGATGCTCCATTTCAGTTGAACTGCACAAAAAATTTGGGTGGTTCATTTTCTCAACCGCCTCCTTTCTCATCTGCAATGTAGAATTTTGGCGAGATACAGGACCAAGATGAGCCAGTAAACTAGTTGGTTGAAAGTAGTGTCCAAGTTGCTCAAACCTCCCTCGGCATGAGGCCACTATTTGAGGATAAACCTACAGGCAAAGTACAGATTGTCTGTGCTGCCTCTTATGTAATCGAAAGTTTACTCGTATAAGAACTAATTTTAGCAAGAAGTACCTCCCATTGAACACCATTTACCAGTCTGTACCCTAGGTAATGAAAGTTCATCCATGGATCATATTGGCTGTGATCTCAATCATTTGGATGCATAAACATACTGAACATGTGTATATCTAAATCTTTTCTTAAATTATGTATGAATATTGTTGTGTGATCTATCAATCATTTGGTTGCATAGATATGTTGAGCTTGGGTATATATGAATCTTTTGAGTTGTTGATAGTGAATGTTGTCTATGAATATGAACGTGTCCTATGAACCTGAGTTTGATACGAATGTTTACCTTTTCTGTTGTATTTGTGTGTGAACTTGTTAGTATGCCTACTGTGGGGTATGTGACGTGTGGGTGTCAACGGCACACCTTCTTCCCGAGAAGAATTGCACCTGCTTTGTTAGAGTAGCAACGGTGCATCAGCTCTTTTTAATCTTTTTATTACTCTGTCTTCCCCTCTCCCCCGCTCAACCCCCGCCGTAATGTTTTCGGCCTCAAAACAAACATAGTACTGCGTTGTTTTTGGGGCTTGATGAAAAATCGAGTGCTGGTTTCAGTAGGTTGGCCCGCCCAACAAATGGGCTACTGGTCCACCACGACGGACTAGGAGGCTAAAAATACAAGTTGTATGGTGCAGAGGCAAGTAAAAAAACGCTATCGAGAGCTATCCACTGAAGAAAAAAATCGCTCCTGATGTGCTTATTCAGTCATGCCGCCGGCCCCCTCTTTAATCTAGTTCGCTCGGGGATCTTGTATCATTTTTTTCAGAGGGCGAACAAGTATCAGCTAGGCCTAGGTTTTGTATCTTAACATGTGTAGCCCACGACATACAGAGACAGTGGTTTCAACTTATTTTTTGACGTCCATACCGGCCTCTGGGCTTTTTCTTAAAGATCGGCAGCCTAATGTATTTTTTAATAAAATGCAGGTCTCTGTTCTATTTATCTATATATAGGAATAATAATGTTGTGTCCAATTTATGTTTTCCCTTCTAACCACATTATATATATTTATATTATTACTATTATCATATATTTTATTGAGACTAATATATACATTATAAAAACATCCCACTTGTTATTAATTTATAAAAGTAAAGGTTTAACGAAAGTTGGCAAAGAAAATCCTGGTGATTGCGTACAAAAGTTAGCAAAGATTTTATGGACCAATTTAATAATAACGCGCTCATTTTTATTTTGAGCAATAACTCGCTAGTTTGTTATATATATATATATATATATATATATATATATATAATGTGCCTCTCTGGTTTATTCTTTGATATTAATTGCTCCTTCTAACATAACATTATATATATAATGAGCCCACCTAATACGTGTATTTCAAGGAAGTGCAAATGGGCTGGGATTTTTTAGAAAATATAAATGGGCCTGATTGACGCCAAATTATTTTTTCACCCAGCCCAGCAAATGGACTGTACATTCTAGAAAATATGGGTTAAATATATGCCACATTTTTGCAGGCTGACATGTGGGCCAATAGGTCGAAGCCTACGTAGGGCGTTGTCAACTTGGTTAACAAATGATTGTGTCATCCACAGCCATTGGATTTATATCCAACGGTTGGTATGCACCTTCAATCTCTCGTCTTCTTCCTCCAGCGTCACCGGGACCGCCTGGTCCGGCCTCTGGTGGCTAGTGGCTCTGCTTAGCACGCATCGCTGCGAAGCGCTACCCCACTGCTGGCCAGGCTATCCCTCCACCCCTCGACACCTCCTATTATTCTCCACAGACTGCAGCCCAAACCACATGTTCCCAATCCTATAAATGCAAATATTTGTGGGGCAGAACTAATGCATAGTAAAACTGGGTATAAAATAGTATGATCAAAGTGTAACTTACCTTGCTGACGATCTGCAAACTCTAGCGATTCATAGTAACAAGCTTCACACTCCGGGTAATCTAGCATAGACCAACAATAGCATACATAAGCAATCACTCAATCGAAACACAAGAAAACTCGAGAAAAGATCCAAATCGAACAAGAAACAAGCAACGACTTAAACTAACAAGAGTCAAAACCTAACAGAATTATTAACATGTGAAATAGATCTTAATAGCAGGTACATGTGATTAGATACGGTTTGCAAAAAGATTCAACTCAAATGGAGCAACAAAACTCAAAATACGAACGAAACAAGATCATTTACTAATCTGGACTAAAGTCAAATTTTACAGTACCAAAATCCTATTCAAGTTGATTAACTGGAAAGAGGGCTTCGAGTCCAAGATTTTGGCGCTGGTTTCATCTAATTTGGCTAAACAAGTAAAAAGTTATACTAGTTTCAAAATCAGGGGCTGAATCGCGATAAAAATAATCGCTGATAAATTCCTGGCCGAAAATAAAATAAAAAGAAAAAACTAACGAACGAACGTTCACTATCTGAACCTAACCGGTGAATAACGTTCATTAAGACGAATGAATGGATGAACGTCTGCTAAATAAATAAACCGACGAAAAGCCGATCTAAGAAAATAAACCGGAAAACCAAAAATAACGGGGTTTAGTCGAAAAAAACCGACGGGTCAACGGGCGGTCAACGATGGCGGCTTCGACTAGATCCAAGGCGGAGGCGGCGTTCGGCGACGGCGGGGCGGCTCCGGCGTGGCTCCTGCGGCTGCAAGGGCGTCGGCATGGGCGGCGGGTGCGGTCTGGGCGGCGGCTTGGGGCTCCAGGGGGGCTCGCTTTGTAAAGGGGCGAGGGCGACGGCTGCCTTGGGGAAGGGGGCGGCCGAGAGGAGTCCGACTCAGACTCCTTGGCGTCCATGCGCGGCGCGGCGGGAGGAAGGCGGCGGCGCGGGAGTGGGCTGGCTGGGCTCCGGCCCAGTCGGTTTGGGAAACTTTTTTTTAAAAAAAAATATTCCGCCCGAAAGGAAAAATCCTGATAAAATATAAAAATTCCAAAAATTCCAAAAACAATTTTCACCGTCTAAATGGAATATTTAAAACAAAGTGAACATTTTTCAAGCCTAAAAATGCAATTTTGAAAAATGCATATTTTTCTAATTCAAATAAAATAGCAAATAAAATACTAGAAAATTTATAATTTGATTTTAAAATTCTCTCTCCAATATTTCTTTAAACTTGAACAAGTTATATTATCTTCTCTCGTTTATTTTTGATATTGGATATATTTGGAGAGAAAAATAATAAAATCAAATTGATCCTTTCCTCAAATTTGAATAAATTCAAATATGAATATTGAGAAACCTCCAACTCTCTCCCTGGGTCCTTGAGTTTCTTAAGATTTCTATGATCTCAACCAAAATGCAAGAATGAATATGATACGCACATGACGATCTATGTATAACATCCAAATTGAGAATTGGGAAGTTACAGTCATCAAGACTCTTTTCTGGCGTCGTTGCCGAGGAGTGAAGCGCCTTTGGTAGGCGGAATTTGGTAAGGAAACATTTATATAGTGTGCTGAAATTTACTGTCACTTGTTACTATGGAAAATAATCCTTTGAGGGGCTTGTTCGGGGTATCTTCACCCGACCAGTAGAGCAAAGAGTTGCTCCTCAACCTACTATACCTACTAAAAATGTTTACTTTCCTTCGGGTATGATAGAGAAACTACTAGCTAATCATTTTACAGGAGATGGAACATTACATCCTGATATGCACCTAATCTATGTGGATGAAGTTTGTGGATTATTTAAGCTTGCAGGTATGCCCGAGGATGTTATCAAGAAGAAGCTCTTCCCTTTGTCTTTGAAGGGAAGGGCATTGACATGGTTTAGGCTATGTGATGATATTGGATCATGGAACTACAACCGATTGAAATTGGAATTTCATCAGAAGTTTTATTCTATGCATCTGGTTCACCATGATTGTAATTATATATATAATTTTTGGCCTCGCGAAGGAGAATGTATCGCTCAAGATTGGGGGAGGCTTAAGTCAATGTTATATTCATTCCCCAATCATGAGCTCTCAAGAGAAATTATTGTTCAAATTTTTTATGCTCGGCTTTCTCTCAATAATCGCTCCATGCTCGATACTTCTTGTACTGGTTCTTTTATGATGAAGACTATTGAATTCAGATGATATTTATTGGAAAGAATTAAACACAACTCTGAAGATTGGGAACTCGACGAAGGTATGGAGTCAGGTATAACACCTAGGTTTGATTGTGTTAAATCTTTTATGGATACCGATGCTTTTCATGAATTTAGCACTAAATATGGACTTGACTCTGAGATAGTAGCTTCTTTTTGTGAATCATTTGCTACTCATGTTGATCTCCATAATGAGAAGTGGTTTAAATATCATCCTCCCATTGAAGTAAAAGTAGTTGAACCTATTAAAGTTGAAAAAAAGACTATCACTTATAACGTTGATCCTATTGTTCCTACTGCTTATATAGAGAAAACACCTTTCCCTGTTAGAATAAAGGATCATGCTAAAGCTTCAACTGTGGTCCGTAATAGTAATGCTAGAACACCTACACCCTATGGGAAAATTAAAGTTGAACCTAGTATTGCTATGGTTAAGGATCTCTTGGTTGATAATATTGATGGGCATGTTATTACTTCTGTGATGAAGCTGCTAGAATTGCTAGACCCGATACTAAAAATAAACATAGACCTGTCGTTGGCATGCCTGTTGTTTCTGTTAAAATAGGAGATCATTGTTATCATGGCTTATGTGATATGGGTGCTAGTGTCAGCGCAATACCTTATACTTTATACAAAGAAATTATGCATGATATTGCACCTCATGAGATAGAAGATATTGATGTTACAATTAAGCTTGCCAATAGAGATACTATTTCACCAATCGGGATTGTTAGAGATGTTGAAGTCTTCTGTGGGAAGGTTAAATATCGTGCTGATTTTCTTGCTCTTGCTTCACCACAAGATGATTTTTTCCCATTATATTTGGTAGACCCTTCTTGAATACTGTTAATGCTAAGATAGATTGCAAAAAGGATATTTGTAGCGACCAGACCTCAAACAGTCTGATCTCTGTGCATCAGTATCATCCCTGGATCGATAATGCTGACACGCACAGGACTTGAGGATTTATAATAGGGTAGCAATCACACACTTATTACATCGAATGTCTCAAAAGAGAACTTATTACAATAATATGGCTGAAGGCCATCTAAAATCGATAACAGCAGAAGGCTTGGAAGATAAAGTGAGTCCATCAACTCCAACGGCATCACTGAGTGAAAGACAACGACCTATGGCACCTTACTCATCGGCTGAAAAGTCTGCAACATAAACGTTGCAGCCCGAAACGGGTCAGCACATGGAATAAGCTGGCAATGTAACACATAGAGTAATGAACGGAATAATTGCTATCACTACATGCATATATGGTTGGTGGAAAGCTCTATGGTTCTAGTTTTGCATAAAGCCAATTTTTCCCTACAACAAAGGAATAACTTTTATTTAACTATCATGGTGGTTGTTAAACATTGAGAAGGTTCCTCCAACTCAATCCCAATTAAACATCATCATTAAACCCAATCAAATTATATTTAGAGTGACGAGATGAACATGATAATCCAAGAACAAGATACTCAAGATGTCCATAACTGGGGACACGGCTAACCATGATTTGTTTATACACTCTACAGAAGTTTGCGTAGTTTTCCACACAAGACTCAAATACATCCATGGTCGGAGAATCGAGACACAGTCTTTCTGAAGCATTAACTCTCTACTCTGCATAGACAGTACCACCTACAACCCACTACATCTGCTAGTCTACCTCTTCAAGAGCTTCACGCAACTTACTCAACTATGCCAGAGCCCATATTGGCTTGTGGCTGCACACGAAAGTATCTAGCATGAATAATCTTATGATCCCTTTGAGCCTGGGTGGCAGACCGTAGGATGATCACACGGGTACTCCGGGATATTCTCGGACAACACTGGATTCTCCAAGTGCTCTGACAACCACTGGGTACTCCAGGGTACCTTCAAGCAATCAACCCAGATGTGTATTGAAGTAGCCACCTTAGTTCAACCATTAAATAACAATACTCACATCTGTCATGAATCACTCAAACCAAACCACGTCTACGAGCATAACATAGCAATATAAGCATAATGTAGAAGTAACTCCCAAAGGTTTGATAATAAACATGGCAATAGGTACTACCTCATCTACTTCCCAAAACCCACATGTTAACTAGATCCTAACCATGCAATTGTTTGAGGATTTATCTAATTCAATAAAACTGGGTAGTAAAGAGGTATGATCAAAGTGTTACTTGCCATGCTGATGATCCGTGAAACCTAGAGACTCGTAGTAGCACGCTTCGCACTCCGGGTACTCTATCGCAAACAAACAAGCATACAATAAGCACTCAACTAGAAGCACGGGTAAAACTCAAATAAGATATCTAACCAGAAAGTTCAACTTAAGAACTCTGGTTTGCAAAAAGAATCAAATCAAACGAAACAACGAAACTGAAACTGCGAAAGAAACAAGTTCCGTTTACTAATATGGACTTAAGCCAAATGTTACAGTAGCAAAATCTTGTTCAAGTTGTTTCAACAGAAAGAGGGATTCAAGACGAACATCTAGGCGCTTGAATCACCTAATTCTGATAAACGAGTGAAAAGATAAATTAAAACGAAAATCAGGGAAGAAATCGCGATCGAAAATAATCGCGGAAAAACCCTGGAAAAAGAAAACTAACGAACGGGCTAACGAACGAACGTTCGCTGTGTGCAGCTAACGAGTGAACACTGTTGGTTAAAATGAACATACGAACGGGCGTTCGCTAAATAACTAAACCGGAAAAAAATAAAACCGATCTAAAAAAATAACCGCGGGTTCTTAAAAAACCGAACGGTTTTCTGGAGAAAACCAGCGGCTACCTCGCAGGTCGGGGTCGGCGGCGGCGGTGGCGTACTCCGGTGGAGGCGGCATACTCCGGCGCTCGGGGCAGGGTCGGGTGGTGGCGGCAGGGTCGGGCGACGAGTCGGCGGCGGCGGCGATCCCCGGCGGCGGCAGCGGGGAACGGGCGGCGCTAGGGTTTCGGTGGGTGGGGGGATGGCGGCTCGGGCCTCCCGGCTCTTAAAGGGCCGGCCGGGTCGGAGTCCCGGACAGACACGGCCCGGTTAGGTCGGTGGACTTTTTTTTAAATAATACCGCGCTTAGAAAAACAAATAAAAGAAATACTAAACGAACTCCAAAAATCCTCAAATAAATTGTCCCCGTCCTCTAAAGATATAGGGAACAAAGAGAACCTTTATTTGGGCCTCTAATGCAATTTTGAAAAACACATATTTTCCTAATTCAAATAAAATAGCGATAAAACTTTGAATAAAATATTTATTTGATTTTAATATTTAACCTCCAATATTTCTTTATTTTTGGGAAGTCATTTTATCCCCTCTCTTTAATTTTTATATAAGAAATATTCAGAGAGGAAATAATTAAGATCAAACGATCCTCTTTTCAGAATTTGAGAAAACTCAAATATGAAAATAACGAAATCCCCAACTCTCTCCGTGGGTCCTTGAGTTGCGTAGAATTTCTAGGATCAAATCAAAATGCAATAAATATGATATGCAATGATGATCTAATGTATAACATTCCAAATTGAAAAGTTGGGATGTTACAAACCTACCCCCCTTAAGATGAATCTCTCCCTCGAGATTCGGGTTAGCTAGAAAATAGGTGAGGGTGATCCTTCCGTAAATCTTCCTCCCGTTCCCAGGAGGCTTCATCCTCAGTATGGTGGCTCCACTGAACTTTGCAGAACTTGATAATCTTGCTGCGTGTGACTCGGCTGGCAAACTCAAGAATCTTAACTGGTTTCTCCTCATAGGTCAAATCGATATCCAACTAAATCACTTCAAGTGGCACTGTGTCTCTCAGAGGAATATCAGCCATCTATGAGTGGCACTTCTTCAACTGAGAAACGTGGAACACATCGTGAACTCCTGACAATCCTTCGGGCAATTCCAATTTGTAAGAAACTTCTCCCATACTTTCCAAAACATTGTATGGTCCCACAAAATGTGGTGCTAACTTTCCCTTAACTCCAAAATGCTTAACTCCTTGAAGTGGGGACACACGAAAATACACTCTGTCTCCAACTTCGTAAACTGTCTCCTTGCATTTAGAATCCGCATAGTTCTTCTGCCTAGACTGGGCTACCTTGATTCTATCGCGAATCAACTTAACCTTGTCTTCAGACTCTTTAATCAAATCTGGTCCAAACAACTGACGGTCTCTAACTTCATCCCATAACAACGGCGTCCTGCACCTCCTTTCGTACAAAGCTTCGAAAGGGGCCATCTTCAAACTGGCTTGATAGCTGTTGTTATAAGGGAACTCTGCATATGGCAAATTGTTGTCCCAACTAGATCCATAATCTAGCGCACAAGCTCTCAACATGTCCTCCAGAATCTGATTGACTCTCTCAGTCTGTCCATCTGTCTGTGGATGAAAGGTTGTACTGAACTCTAGCCCGATACCCAAAGTTTCATGCAATAGATTCTAGAACTTTGAGGTAAACTGGGTTCGTCTATCTGATACAATGGTCCTCAGAACTCCATGCAGACATACGATCCTGGTCATATATATCTTTGCCAACTTTGCACTGCTATAAGTGGTCTTCATTGGGATGAAATGAGCTACCTTCGTCAAACGATCGACTACGACCCATATCAAGTCAGAGCCTGAACGAGTCCAGGGCAATCCCGTGATAAAATCCATGCCTAGCTTATCCCACTTCCATTCGGGTATCGACAATGGCTGTAGCAATCATGTTGGCTTCTGATGCTCTGCCATTACTCTCTGACATACATCACATACTGCTACATACTCTGCAATACCCTTCTTCATTCCGGTCCACCAGAAATTGTCCTTCAAATCCGGATACATCTTGGTATTTCCTGGGTGAATTGAATACGGCGAATCATGGGCCTCTTGCAGAATAAACTTCCTGATCTCCGGATCATTGGGCAGATATACGCGGTCCTCAAACCATAAGGTATCGTGTTCATCCTCACGAAATCCTTCCGCCTTTCCTTTGCTCATCCTTTCCTTTATCTCGGCAATCTCCTTGTCCGTTTTCTGAGCTTCTCTGATTTTATCCATCAAAGTAGACTAAATCTCTAATGCTGCTACATAGCCTCTCGAAACTATTTCCAAACGTAGCTCGTGAAGATCCTCTGCTAACTCCTTGGGTAACTCTCCGGTCATGAGCGTGTTGACATGACTCTTGCGGCTCAACGCATCGGCTACTACGTTAGCCTTTCCGGGATGACAATGCAACCTCATATGATAATCCTTGATGAGCTCCAACCATCTCCTCTGCCTGAGATTCAACTCCTTCTGCGTGAAGATATACTTCAAACTCTTGTGATCCGTGTACACCTCACAATGGTTTTCGATGAGAAAGTGTCTCCAAGTCTTCAACGCATGCACTACGGCTGCTAACTCCAAATCATGGGTAGCATAATTCAACTCATGGGTTTTAAGCTGTCGTGAGGCATACGAAACAACTCTTACTTCCTGCATAAGAACTTCTCCAAGTTCTCGGCGAGAAGCATCGCAATACACTTGATAATCCTTGCGTTGATCTGGCAGAATCAGCACTGGAGCTGTAACCAAGCATTTCTTCAACTCCTAAAAGCTGGCCTCACATTCCTGAGTCCATTTGAACTTGGTGTCCTTCTTCAACAACTCCGTCATGGGCTTTGCAATCTTCGAGAAATTCTCAATGAATCTCCGATAGTATCCTGCGAGTTCAAGAAAACTCCAGATCTCTCCAACTGACATGGGTGGTTCCCAATTTGTCACAGTGACAACCTTGGTGGGATCTACTGTTATTCCTTCTCCGGATATAACATGTCCGAGAAATCCAACTTCCTTCAACCAAGACTCACACTTGCTGAACCTGGCATATAACTGATGTTCTCTGAGCTTCCTAAGTACCAAACGCAAATGCTCCTTATGCTCCTCTTCATTCTTCGAGTAGACCAATATGTCGTCAATGAACACCACGACGAACTTATCCAAAAACTCCATAAACACCTTGTTCACCATGTTCATGAAATAGGCAGGTGTGTTAGTCAGACCAAATGACATAATGGTATACTCATATAGCCCGTACCTTGTGGTAAAAGCTGTCTTAGGTATATCCTGCTCTTGAATCTTTAGCTGATGATAATCTGATCGCAGATCGATCTTGGAAAACACTTTAGCTCCTTGCAACTGGTCAAACAAATCGTTGATCATCGGTGGTGGGTACTTGTTCTTGATCGTCACCTCATTCAATCCACAATAACTCATTCAATCCACAATAATGAACAACCATCGTCAATGATCCATCCTTCTTCTCCACTAGAAGCACTGGTGATCCCTAAGGTGACGAACTTGGGCGAATGTAGCCTTTATCCAGTAACTCCTTAAATTCCTCCAAATCCTTTGCGGGCATCCTGTACGGTCTCTTAGATATTAGCCCTATGCCTGGCAAAAGCTCAACCAAAAACTCAATGTCTTTATCCGATGGCATGCCTGGCAACTCTTCTGGAAATAGATCAGGGAAATCCTGCACCACTGGGACATCCTCCTGTAAAACTCCTGATAAGGAATTCACTTGAGTCCTCTTCGGCACATGCCGGGATACATACTTAATCCTTCTTCCTTCTGGGGTGGTAAGCAAAATCGACTTACTGGCGCAGTCAATGTTCCCTCCATACTTCGATAACCAATCCATGCCTAATATCACATCGAGTCCTTGTGACTCCAATACTATTGGGTCTGAGGGAAACACGTAGTTACCAATCCATAATGGTAACCGATCACACCATAAACTAGCCATATACTGTGCTCCTTGCAAGGTTACTAACATGGGTGACCTAAGGGCTTGGGTTGGCAGCTTAAACTTATCCACAAATCCCCTTGATATGTATGAATGCGATGCACCAGTATCAAAAAGAACGATTGAAGTAAATGACTTAACCAAATACTTACCTATTACTACAGCAGGTTGCGCTTCAACCTCCTCCACACTAACGTGGTTCACCTGTCCCCTGTTGAAAAGCTTGGGATTCTTTCCAGAGCTTCCATTGCCATTTCCATTCTTTGCTTCAGAACACTCCGTGGCATAATGTCCATTCTTCCCGCACTTGAAACATGTAATGTGACTTAGATCCTTCTTGGCGGGCGTTGCTGGGTTGGAACAGTTCTGGCCATTGCTTCCTCCATTACCATTCCCATTCTTGGGCCCACTATGGCTGTGCGAACTTTCTCCATTGTGATTGTGACCTCCATGGTTATGTTGAAGGGGTCATCCCGAGTTCAGGGTAAAACGGGGTCTCTACTGAGATCCAGAATTATACTTCCCTTGTCCATACTTCCTCTTGCGGTTGTCAATCTGCTGCTGCTTCCGTTCAATCATGAGAGCTCTATCTACCAACTCCTGGTAGTTGTTGAAGGTTGCCACCATCAACTGCATGCTCAGCTCATCATTCAGTCCTTCCAGAAACTTCTCCTGCTTAGCTGCATCCGTAGCAACATCATCTGGGGCATAATGTGCTAACTTACTAAAATCATCCACATACTGGCAAACTGTGCGTCCTCCCTGGTGCAAGTTGCGAAACTCGTGCTTCTTCATGGCCATAGCTCCTGCTGAAACATGGGCAGTGCGAAAAGCTTGCTGAAACTGGTCCCATGTGACAGTGTCGATGGGGTAAGTGGCTGTGAAATTCTTCCACCATGGTGCTGCGGGTCCATCAAGCTGATGTGCGGCAAAACACACTCTCTCCGCATATGTGCATCCTACAGTGGTCAACTCCCTTCCAATCTTGTGGAGCCAATCATCTGCAACAATAGGCTCGGTGTTACTGGAGAACACCGGCGGATTCAACCTTAAGAAACGGGCTAGGTGATCACCAGGTGGTGCTGATGGTGGGTTGTTGTTGTTTTTGTTCCCCTGGTTCTGATTCTAGACTAGTATCTGCATCAATGCATTCTGCTGCTGGATCAACTGAGTGAGCTCCGGTGGGAAAGAAAATCCATTGTCACATCTCGGAGGCATCCGAGGGTTTAGAAAAGATGAGAAAATAGAATAGAATGAGGTCTAGTGGGAAAACACTACCCATATGCACATGAGACAAACACAATCATACCACTTCAATCAATTCAAACAACGACATACATCGGTCTAACTATCGTTACAAAAGTGCTCGGACTATACTATATACATGGGGAAAATACTACTACTGATATGGTGGTCGACTAGAAAAATTGATCGGTGGAAGACTCCATGATATCTGCTACAGCTTCATCAACAAAGTCATGATCGCTATTGTCGGGGTCCGAGTCGGTGTCGTCGATGATGATGTAGTTTTCCGGGCAAGTGGAATCGTCGTCTTCTCCTCCTGGCACGGGGTCTCCCATGAATATTCCTAGCTTCTTCGTCAAATCGTCATTCTTCTCCATGAGTATCATCATTTCCTCCTCATATCCATTGCGTGTAGACTTGATTTCTTCCTCTAGATCTGTGATCCTGGTCATTGCCTTCTTCAGATCTATCATGCCTGCGCACATCTGGTTCTCCTGGCGTTGAATGTGTTGGTTTAACTCCTGGATGAAAGCTGCAATAGATCTATCCTTCCTGGTGATGATCATCTCCCATTGCTCATCTTGGTGCCCACAAATCTGGTAGATAGTATCCTTGGGATCCTTGTGGTAAACTTCTCCAATGCGTCCCATGGTGATGTGGGCTGCCATGCTCTTTCCTAGACTCCAGGTTGATGCATCAAAGGAAAACTCTATTGGCTCAGTGACTCGCATAAACGTCCTCCCTGGAACTTGAACTCAAATCATCCAATGCTCCTGTTCAGGTAAAGTGGCAATGTAGGTTCCAGTGAAGCTTGGTATTCTGATGTTCAGGTATCTAGTGGCTTCCTTCAAGTGTCGTCCAATACGTGTATGTTCATCCGATTGTGCGAACTTGTTCCTTGCATCTGCCATCCTAAAGAGTAGAAAAGGAAGAGGAGTCAGAAATGAGAAGAGAGTAGTGATCTAGGGCTTTAGCTTAGTGGTCATGATATTCAGCATGTGCTCTGATACCATCTTGTAGTGACCAGACCTCAAACAGTCTGATCTCTATGCATCAGTGTTATCCCTAGATCTGTAATGCTGACACGTACAGTACTTGAGGATTTATAATAGAGTAGCAATCACACACTTAGGGTGTGTTTGGTTCAAGAATGAAGTGGAATGGAATGTCATGGTTTCGTTCCACGGGAATGGGTCAGTTTCGTTCCTATGTTTGGTTATGCATATTAGATGGAATGGAATGGTTACGTTTTGGTGTGTGGTTCGGGAGCTGGAATGGAATGATTTTCAGCAACAACATGAATAATCTTAACTCTTTGTATTTTCAGCAACAGAGTAGTCAAGTTTTGAGAAACATTTGAATTTTATTTGCAATACCAAAAATTTATAAATATACTCAAGCATATATCAAACATAAATTCACACTCTTTTCTACTCCCTCCATTCCTAAATATAAGTCTTTTTAGACATTTCAAATAGACTACAACATACGGGTGTATGTAGACATATTTTAGAGTGTAGATGCACTCACTTGTTGGAATCTCTAAAAAGACTTATATTTGGGAACGAAGGGAGTATTTAACAAGACACATATATAAGTAAAAAATAATTATCAAGCAACTCAACATACGCAGCAAGCAAAAATCATGAAAAACTAGATGCTGCTGCTATACTAATTAACCTCTCTATTGAATCAATCCAACATACGCACCAAGCAATTCCTATACTCCTGCTATACTCATATCTGTACTAGCCGATGCTGCTCTCTGTTGCTTCTGCTCCGCTGCCTGCTAGCCACTTCTTGCCCAGGCTCTTCTGCTGCTGTTCCTGCTCCGTGGTTGCTGCTCTACTCCTCCACAGCCTCCGCCGCCGCAAGCAGCCAGGGAATCGATCCGCCGGAAGCCGCTACTGCTAAGGAGCGCCACCAAAAATCCATCTAAAGCGAGCCAAGGAATCGATCCGCCACAGGGAGACGAGGGATGCGCCTGTGAAGGCCCGATCAAGGACCAAGGGTGAAGCAGCGCTCCAGATCGACAGAGGAGGAGTTGCCTGGTGGTGAGGGAAGGAATCGAGGGGGGGGTCGATGCGGCGCAGATCAAGGGAGTGAGAGACGAGGGGGAGGCGACGCAATTGGGAGGGGAGGCGATAGGACTGGGAGTGCAAGGATAGAGCCGGTTCCGCATCGTCCGCTCGTTTTGGAGGTCTCACCAGGTTCCGCATCTGGGGCGAATATCAGCCCGCGGGAACGAGGTGGTGGTCATTCCATCTGTCAACTAAACACGAGAACCAGGCGGGGGAATGGGTCGGACCCATGACATTCCGGTCCGTTCCAGCAACTAAACAAACCCTTATTACATCAAATGTCTCAAAAGAGAACTTATTACAATAATATGGCTTAAGGCCATCTAAAATTGATAACAGCGGAAGGCTTGGAAGATAAAGTGAGTCCATCAACTCCAACAGCATCACTGAGTGAAAGACAGCAACCTATGGCACCTTACTCGTCGTCTGAAAAGTCTGCAACATAAACGTTGCAGCCCGAAACGGGTCAGCACATGGAATATGCTGGCAATGTAACACATAGAGTAATGAACAGAATAATCATCACCACATGCATATATGGCTGGTGGAAAGCTCTATGGTTACACTTTTGCATAAATCCAATTTTTCCCTACAACAAAGGAATAACTTTTATTAACTATCATGGTGGTTGTTAAACATTGAGAATGTTCCTCCAAGTCAATCCCAATTAAACATCATTGTTAAACCCAATCAAATTATATTTAGAGTGACGAGATCAACATGATAATCCAAGAACTAGATACTCAAGATGTCCATAACCCGGGACACTGCTAACCATGATTAGTTTATACACTCTGCAGAGGTTTGCGCACTTTTCCCCACAAGACTTGAATACATCCATGGTCAGAGATTCGAGAAACAGTCTTTCTGAAGCGTTAACTCTCTACTCTGGATAGACAGTAGCACCTACCACCCACTACATCTGCTAGTCTACCTCTTCAAGAGCTTCACGCAACTTACTCAACTATGCCAGAGCCCATATTGGCTTGTGGCTGCACACGGAATTTTCTAGCATGAATAATCTTATGATCCCTTTGAGCCTGGGTGGCGGACCATAGGATGATCACACGGGTGCTCTGGGATATTCTAGGACAACACTTGATTCTCCAGGTGCCCTGACAACCACTGGGTATTCCAGGGTGCCTTCAAGCAATCCACCCAGATGTGTATTTAAGTAGCCACCTTAGTTCAAACATTAAATAACAATCCTCACATCTGTCATGAATCGCTCGAACCAAACCACGTCTACAAGCATAGCATAGCAATATAAGCATAACGTAGAAGTAACTCCCAAAGGTTTGATAATAAACATGGCAATAGGTACTACCTCATCTACTTCCCAAAACCCACATGTTAATCAGATCCTAACCATGCTATTGTTTGAGGGTTGATCTAATGCAATAAAACTGGGTACTAAAGAGGTACGATCAAAGTGTTACTTGCCTTGCTGATGATCCGTGAAACCTAGAGACTCGTAGTAGCACACTTTGCACTCCGGTTACTCTATCGCAAACAAACAAGCATACAATAAGCACTCAACTAGAAGCACGGGTAAAACTCAAATAAGAGATCTAACCAGAAAGTTCAACTTAAGAACTCTGGTTTGCAAAAAGAACCAAATGAAATGAAACAACGAAACTCAAACTGCGAAAGAAACAAGCTCCGTTTACTAATATGGACATAAGTCAAATTTTATAGTAGCAAAATCTTGTTCAAGTTGTCTAAATAGAAAGAGGGCTTTGAGACGAAGATCTAGGCGCTTGAATCGCCTGATTCCGATAAATGAGCGAAAAGATAAACTAAAACGAAAATCAGGGAAGAAATCGCGATAAAAAATAATCGCGGAAAAACCATGGAAAAAGAAAACTGACGAACAGGCTAGCCGAACGAACGTTCGATGTTTGCGGCTAACGAGTGAAAACCGTTTGTTAAAACGAACGTAGGAACGGGCGTTCGCTAAATAACTAAATCGGAAAAAAATAAAAAAAAATAACCGCGGGTTCTAAAAAAACGAACGGTTTTCTGGAGAAAACCGGCGGCTACCTCGCGGGTCGGGGTCTGCGGCGCTGGTGGCATACTCCGGCGGCATACTCCGGTGGTCGGGGAGGGGGTAGGGTGGTGGCGGCGGGGTTGGGGGACGAGGCGGCGACGGCGATCGCCCGCGGTGGCGAGACATCGGGTCGGCGTGGATCGGGCGGCGGCGGCGATCTCCGACGACGGCGGCGGGGAATGGGCGGCGCTAGGGTTTTGGGGGGGGGGGCTGGCGGCTCGGGCCTCCCATCTCTTAAAGGGCCGGCCGGGTCGGAGTCCCGGACGGACACGACCCAGTTAGGTCGGTGGACTTTTTTTTAAATAATACCACGCTGAGAAAAACAAATAAAACAAATACTAAACGGACTCCAAAAATCCTGAATAAATTTTCCCCGTCCTCTAAAAATATAGCGGACAAAGAGAACATTTATTTGGGCCTCTAATGCAATTTTGAAAAACGCATATTTTTCCTAATTCAAATAAAATAGCGATAAAACTTTGAATAAAATACTTATTTCATTTTAATATTCAACCTCCAATATTTCTTTATTTTTGGGAAGTCATTTTATCCCCTCTCTTTAATTTTTATATAAGAAATATTCAGAGATGTCGGTGGGAGACGACACCTATGGGATCACTGGAATCCCTTCTACAATTGCGGGGCATGGGGATCGTGAGAAGAGCGGGACTAACAGGTGAAAAAAGGGGGATTACCCAGGTTCGGGCCGCAAAGATGCGTAAAACCCTATGATCCTGCTTTGGTGGATGTATTAGTGTTTTCGAGCTCACGAACTAGCTCGGGGTGCTCCGGGGCTCAGAAAGCCAAATCCCTTCTCTGTGTACCATGGGCCTGCTTTTATAGGCGAAAGGGGCTGCCACAGTGGCACACAGGAGGTGGAAAGTGATACCATACCACGAGCTTATCGCCCATATTAGAAGACAAGGCGCCTTAAATGCGAGGCTTAGGTGTCCCTCTACTTTATCGGGGACGGGGGCGGTGCTCGTCCCGTCCGTCGCCGCTCCCCCTCGCCTCGACACGCGCCCTGGCCAGCGATGCGTGCGGCGCCATGTAGGTAGGCATGCAACTGAGGTGGCGCGGTGGTGGAGCCTCCACGAAGGATTGCTTGCTGCCACGCAGGTGCCTGCCCAGTTGGTTGAGTTGGCAGCTGCATGCGAATGGCAGTGAAGACTTGGTTGGCGCGGGCCTAGTGGTCGGCCTGCCGGTGCGCTTGGCGAGGGCCTCGTCGGGCGGCCCGGCAAGGGTCTTGCCGGGTAGCCCGGCAAGGGTCTTGCCGTGGCGCGCTGGTTTCCCCGACAAGGGACCTTGCCGGGGGCCTCGTGGGTTTCTTCGGTGAGGATGGTTGCCTTCCTATCCTCATTTGGTCTTGTCTCTTCCTCGTCTTCACAAAGATCTGCATGCCACCACAGAGGTGCCTCCCGAGCCTCGCCCCAACGTGTTTGTCGAACGTTGGTGGGCTCAAGGGTGGCTCACTTTGGCTGGCGCGGGCGAGCTGCCCCAGCAAGGGTCTTGCCGGGGTTGCTGAGGGGTCCTTGCTGTGGGAACCTACTACGCCCATCCGATCTTTGTGGTCTTGGTCCTTGTTGTTGCTTCGTTCGCCTTGTGGCCTCGGCTTCTCTCCGGCTTCCCCTTCCTGCCGTGTCTGTGCGTGGCCGTGGTGGGAGGCTCTGACTGCCCATGCACAAGTAAAGGGGACAAAAGGAGAACCCCTACTTTTGTACACCGATAGGAGCCCTCGGGCCTGGGCCATACATAAGCGCAGCACGTTGTTGGGCCAGGCCCAAAACGGTGCGCGGGCAGTTGGGGCAGATTTCTACCGCGACTACTGTCCCATCCGCTGCGCTTGCCACGACCCACGTTGAATGTACGACGTGGGGGTCGTGCGCGTGCATGACGTGGGAGGCATGCATGGGACAGCACCCGTACGCATGCGTCACATCGTAGTTAACGGGAAAGGAGGTGGCCCGCGCCTTCCCATAAAAAGGAATAACCGCGGGCGCTCTGCTGACTTTACCCCTCCCCTGCGCCCCCCCAATCTCAGAACCGCCGCCCCCTTCTCCTCCAGCCCCTTTGTTCTTGTCTATCACCATCGCGCTTCCGCCATCCCCTGCATTTTCGCTTCCCGCAACCGCCATGGCACCTAAGCCCACCAAGAGCAAGGGAGCGACGAAGGATGCCGGCGCGTCAGAGCAGCCGGAGAGCAAGCTGGTGGTGCGGCGGGCGCAGTTCGCCTACTTCCTCCCCTCGACGGTCGGTGTGCCCGAGCTTCGGGAGATGTTCAAGTGTCTGTGGGGCGTGAAGACGGGGACGGGGGGAGAAAAAACCGGGCACCCAGCCACGACCGTCGTCCCCGCCAGCACCGGGCCCTCCCCTCACCGGTACCCTTTTTTCGTCGATTATTTCTCTTGCGGGCTCTGTCCCCCCTGCTCCGATTTCTTCAAGGACATCATGCACACCTATGGCTTCTGCCTCTTGGATTTCACTCCGAATGCCGTGGCGTGCATGGCCCTCTTCACCCATCTCTGCGAGGGCTTCGTCGGGGTGTACCCCAGCACGACGCTCTTCCGCCATTACTTTTCCCCTCGGATCCAAAAAGGGGGCGCCATTGCTGGCTGCGTCGCCTGGATCCTGAGGGCCAAGGGAGCGTACCCGGGCGGCGCCACGAAGGAGAGGTGGGAAGAATGGCGGGGCCGGTGGTGCTGGATTGAGTTGAAGGACCCGCCAGCGTTCTGCGAGGTTCGCCAGAAGCCGCCGATCCGTGGCGGCGATTGGGGCGATGTCGACGCTGACAACGCGAAGCTCACGATCGCCACCACCAGGATTCTTCGGCTCACCCAGGAGGGTCTCACCCTTGAGATGATCGAGGCGGACTTCATCCGCCGCCGGATTGTTCCTCTGCACGATAAGGGGAGGCCGGCCTGGCTCTATGTGAACACCGCCGACATCATGAGGCTCCGTCCCGGCCGCGACAACAACTTGACGGTGCTGCAGCACACCCATCTTTGCCAGTGAATCTTCCAGCTCGAGGTCGACAACGCGGGCGAGGTCGAGCGGTCCGGCAAGATTGCCAGGGACACCGCGAAGGCCGGCAAGGTCGACAAGGAGCCTGTTTTCAAGCTGCTGATACGTCTCCAACGTACCTATAATTTATGAAGCATTCATGCTATTTTATTATCTGTTTTGAATGATTATGGGCTTTATTATACACATTTATATTACTTTTGGGACTAACCTATTAACCGGAGGCCCAACCCATATTGTTGTTTTATTGCCTGTTTCAGTATTTCGTGGAAAAGGAATATCAAACAGAGTCCAAACGGAATGAAACCTTCAACATCGTGATTTTTTGGAAGAATATCATCCTGGAGACTTGGAGTTCAAGTCAGAAGATCCTCGAGGCAGCCACGAGATAGGAGGGCGCCCCCCTTGTAGGGCGCGCCCTCCTGTCTCGTGGGCCCCTCGAGCACCTCCCGGCCGACTTCTTTCGCCTATATAAGCCTACGTACCCTAAAAACATCGAATATCAAGATAGATCGGGAGTTCCGCCGCCGCAAGTCTCTGTAGCCACTGAAAACCTCTCGGGAGCCCGTTCCGGCACCCTGCCGGAGGGGGAACCCATCACAAGTGGCCATATTCATCATCCCGACGCTATCCATGACGAAGAGGGAGTAGTTCACCCTCGGGGCTGAGGGTATGTACCAGTAGCTATGTGTTTGATCTCTCTCTCTCGTGTTCTCTCTATGGCACGATCTTGATGTATCGCGAGCTTTGCTATGATAGTTGGATCTTATGATGTTTCTCCCCCTCTACTCTCTTGTGATGAATTGAGTTTCCCTCTTGAAGTTATCTTATTGGATTGAGTCTTTGATTTGAGAACACTTGATGTATGTCTTGCCGTGTTTATCTGTGGTGACAATGGGATATCACATGCCACTTGATGTATGTTTTGGTGACCAACTTGCGGGTTCCGCCCATGAACCTATGCATAGGGGTTGGCACACGTTTTCTTGACTCTCCGGTAGAAACTTTGGGGCACTCTTTGAAGTACTTTGTGTTGGTTGGATGAATCTGAGATTGTGTGATGCATATCGTATAATCATGCCCACGGATACTTGAGGTGACAATGGAGTATCTAGGTGACATTAGGTTTTTGGTTGATTTGTGTCTTAAGGTGTTATTCTAGTACGAACTCTTGAATAGATTGATCCGAAAGAATAACTTTGGGGTGGTTTCGTACCCTACCATAATCTCTATGTTTGTTCTCCGCTATTAGTGGCTTTGGAGTGACTCTTTGTTGCATGTTGAGGGATTGTTATATGATCTATCTTTGTTATTATTGTTGAGAGTACTTGCACTAGTGAAAGTATGAACCCTAGGCCTTGTTTCCTACCATTGCAATACCGTTTATGCTTGCTTTTATCATTAGTTACCTTGCTGTTTTTATTATTTCAGATTACAAAAACCTTTATCTACCATCTATATTGCACTTGTATCACCATCTCTTCGACGAACTAGTGCACCTATGCAATCTACCATTGTATTCGGTGTGTTGGGGACACAAGAGACTCTTTTTTATTGGTTGCAGGGTTTTTTGAGAGAGACCATCTTCATCCTATGCCTCCCACGGATTGATAAACCTTAGGTCATCCACTTGAGGGAAATTTGCTACTGTCCTACAAACCTATGCACTTGCAGGCCCAACAACATCTATAAGAAGAAGGTTGTGTAGTAGACATCAAGCTCTTTTCTGGCGCCGTTGCCGGGGAGGTTAGCGATTGAAGGTATATCTTTAGATCTTGCAATCGAATCTTTTTGTTTCTTGTTTTATCACTAGTTTAGTTTATAAAAGAAAACTACAAAAAATGGATTTGAGTTTGTCTCATACGCTTCATCTTTTTAATATCTTTCGTGAGAATGATGGAAAGGATAATTGTGCTCAAGTGCTAGAAGAAGAATGCATTAAAATGTTTGGTACTAGATCTTTGTATGATGAGCGTGATTGCAATGTTGTTAGTATAAATTCCTTGAATATCGATGATGCTAATGATATGCAAAGCCACAAGCTTGGGGAAGCTATGTTTGATGAATATGATATTTTTAGTCCCCCAAGTTTTGATGAGAATATTTATTATGATGAAAGCATCCCTCCTATTTATGATGATTATATTGATGAAAGTTTGTTTGGAAGAGTGTCAACTT
Organism: Aegilops speltoides; assembly: GCA_021437245.1. Classification (NCBI taxonomy): domain Eukaryota; kingdom Viridiplantae; phylum Streptophyta; class Magnoliopsida; order Poales; family Poaceae; genus Aegilops; species Aegilops speltoides. The sequence continues at coordinate 203,038,331 of CM038143.1, forward strand.
TAGGAAGTAGTGATCCCACTATTTAGGAGGATGTTGAATCTTATTGTGATGAACATGAAAGTGGATTTCAAAGAGTGTCAACTTTATTTAGTGATGAATCCACTATTTCGGAAGAGGTTCCAATTGATTATCAGAAAAAATTTGCTATCTATGATGATTATTGTGATGACTTCTATGCTATTAGGAATAATGATAACCATGAAAATTGTCATCATGATTTTAGTTTTCAATTGGAGAAGGATTTTGCTTATGTGGAGAGTAGTAAATTTTCTATGCAAGTAGATCATGAAAAGAATGTTTTACGTGCTGGTTATATTGTTGAATTCATTCATGATGCTACTGAAAATTATTATAAGGGAGGAACATATGCTTGTAGGAATTGCAATAATGTCAAGTTTCCTCTCTATGTGCTTCAAGTTTTGAACTTATGTTTGTTTTGTCCTCTTGCGCTAGTTGATTATTGTTCCCATAAGTTGTTTGCTCACAAAATCCCTATGCATAGGAAATGGGTTAGACTTAAATGTGCTAGTCATGTGCTTCATGATGCTCCCGTTACATTTCAATTCTTATCTTTTATGTGAGCATCATTGCCATCATCATGCCTAGCTAGAAAGGCATTAAAGAAAAGCGCTTGTTGGGAGACAACCCAATATTTATCCTTACTGTTTTTGTTTGTCCACATGATTATTCTACTGTAGTAATCATGTTTTATAGCTTTTGTTTCAATAAAGTGCCAAGTAAGACCTTTAGGATAGCTTACGGTGATAGTTATGTTGATCCTACTGAGAATAAGAAACTTTTGCACCCAGTAAATTAGTTTTGTTAATTCACATAAACGTACTTATGATCTTATTCTTTTTGGTCTACAATTGCACACAAATTTCTTAGGACTTCCTAATTTGGTAGGATTTTTGGAGTTCCAGAAGTATACGTTCGATCTGATTTACTACAGATCGTTCTGCTTTTTGATGATTCTGTTTTCTATGTGTTGTTTGCTTATTTTGATGAATCTATGGCTAGTATTAAGTGGTATGAACCATGGATAAGTTGGAATACAGTAGATATTACACCAATATGAATTTATAATGAGTTCATTACAGTACCTAAGTGGTGGTTTTATTTTCTTATACTAACGGAGCTTACGAGTTTTCTGTTGAGTTTTGTGTTGTGGAGTTTTCAAGTTTTGGGTAAGGATTCGATGGACTATAGAATTAGGAGTGGCAGGAGCCTAAGCTTGAGGATACCCAAGGCACCCCAAGGTAATATTAAAAGGACAACCAAGAGCCTAAGCTTGGGGATGCCCCGGATGGCATCCCCTCTTTCGTCTTCGTTCATCGGTAACTTTACTTGGAGCTATATTTGTATTCACCACATGATATGTGTTTTGCTTGGAGTGTCATCTTATTTTGTTAGTATTTGCTTGCTTTTATTTAGATTAATGTTTTTCATCTTTAGCTTCAATAAAAAAAGTCAAGGATAGCCTTTGCCATGCTTATTTTGCTAGTATACATGTTGCTGTTTGAAAACAGAAAGTTTACCGCTGTTGCAAAAATTCCCTAGAAAAGTGAGAGAATGGTATAATGTTTAAAATTTTTGCATATTGAGCTCTGATGAATTTACTACAGTGGGAATTTTATTTCATAATTTTTGGAGTTAGGGAATCATTGATACTCTTTCATTCTTTACAGACTGTACTGTTTTGGCAGATTGCTGTTATGTTTGCATTGTTTGCATATGTTTGCTTGTTTAATGATTCTATTTGAGGATAAGAGTATTAAATATGCAGAGGCATTTAGTATGCAATGTTGAATAATAATTTTAGTGTTTTGTTACAGTAGAAAATGATAAGGTTTTGCATTGGTTTATACTAACCTATCTCACGAGTTCTTGTTGAGTTTGTTGTGGGTGAAGCCTTTGAGAAAAGGAGAAACCATGATATGAGAGGAATTAAGGAGACACAAAAGTCCAAGCTTGGGGATGCCCAAGGCACCCCAAGATAATATTTCAAGAAGTCTCAAGCATCTAAGCTTGGGGATGCCCCGGTAGGCAGTCCACCTTTCTTCTTCAACAACTATCGGTTAGTATCGGTTGAACCTAAGTTTTTGCTTCTTCACATGAGTTGTGCTATTCTTGCATTGTCATTTTATTTTGTTTTGCTTGCTGTTTGAATACAATACCAAGATCTGAAATTCTTTAATGAGAGAGAGTCTTCACATAGTTACATAATTATTTAGCTACTCATTGATCTTCACTTATATCTTTTTGGAGTAGTTTGTCATTTACTCGTGTGCTTCACTTATATCCTATGAGTAAATTGTTGAATGAGTTGATTGTAATAAATCTGAAATTATATATGCCTCATTTGCTTATCCCATGGGGAGTAATGACTTCACATCTAAGAACTAGATGTTGTAAATTTATTGAAGGTTAGCAAGCATCTTATTGGTTATTTGAACAATTCATGAAAGAATATTGACGGAGGAGAGATTCCACATATAAATACATTATCCTAGACATCTTTTATAGTTGGGAGCACTCATTAAGTATGACATACTAAAGAGTTGATGTTGGACAAGGAAGGCAACGTAATGGTTTATGTTTTCCGGCATCTCAGTTAAAGTATATTGTCATGGATCATTCAAACATGTTGAGCTTGCCTTTCCCCCTCATGCTAGCCAAAATTCCTTGCACCAAGTAGAGATACTACTTGTGCTTCCAAATATCCTTAAACCCATTTTTGCCATGAGAGTCCACCATACCTACCTATGGATTGACTAAGATCCTTCAAGTAAGTTGTCATCGGTGCAAGCAATAAAAATTGCTCTCTAAATATGTATGATATTTTGGTGTGAAGAAAATAGCTTTATACGATCTTGTTATGGAAGCAATAAAAGCGACGGACTGCATAATAAAGGTCCATATGCAAGTGCAATATAAAGTGACGTTCATTCACATTAAGATTTTGTGCATCCAACCCTAAAAGCGCATGACAACCTCTGCTTCCCTCTGCGAAGGGCCTATCTTTTACTTTATGTCTTTTACTTTTATGCAAGAGTGTGGGGACCCCGACTCAGAAGTCGAGATCACCGAATGCACGTGTACAGTGATCCCAGAGATCAATGCTCACTGAACAAACAGAAGCTAAATAACAAGACTCTTACATCCATACATACCGTATTACACAAGTAAGACCATTATGGTCGAGTCTTGAGTATAACATTGCAGCGGAAATCTTCGTCGATAACTTGGACCCATGCCATCTGCCTTAACCCTACAGGCATTCTGACTGGGAAGCGTCCTAGCTCGCATGTTCGTCATCGAAGTATTCCTCATCATATCCTGTTCTTTCATGCCCGCCAATAAAATAACCAGTTGGCAAGCCAATGAGTACTTTGAATGTACTCTTAAGCAACCCATGTTTTGGTTCAAGATACAACAATGCATGACATAGGTAAATTTTTGCAGAAAGCTAGTTTTGAGTGCAATGACATGTTCAACAACTTTGTAAGGCATGCATCAAGAGAATTCAAGTAACCATGAGGACAGGTTACAGGTATCAACATAAATAGAGTGGGCACCAACCCATCTCACATAAATAGAGTGGGCACCAACCCATCTAACATAAATAGAGTGGGCACCAACCCATCTCAATCATGTCAAGTCCCTTGACTTGACCCAAGTCATTTTTATCAACACACACACTTGGTTTGTAAACAAGTGGACGTAGCCCAAGAGCGGTTACCCAACTGTCCTTGACCGTGGACACGGCTATTCGAATAGTTTTACACTCTGCAGAGGTTGCACACTTTACCCCCAAGATCCGGGGAACTTCCGTGTCATCCACGACCCGCGATACTTTAAGTACCCGGGGTAAGCACCCGATCACTACCTTTCCCTAGACGACACTAACATGGAGTGCACTCGATTGGCAGTAACCCCCGTGCCCAACTTTTCACATAACACTTTCTTGGAGCCTCGCTCCCATACTTATCACATACCACTGGCATGGGGTACCAACGGTGTGTCCGGTGCCCTATGAAAACAATCATGGCCGCCCTACCTGGCACGACCCCGTCCCAAGAGAGAGCACCAACTCTCCCCCGTCACTAGTAATGCGGGCTCCAAGCTAGTATTGGTCTAGGTACTCAATAATGCCCTTTCCCATATAAGGGTAGAGTGGTTGCGCATGTAAGGTTGGAATAACGGTCGCAACTCCGACCAATCCGTTTTGAAAACAACACACACACTTCCCTTGGCACACCACTTCGTCATCAAGTGGTCACCCATCTCATCATCTCCCTCGGGCATAAGTGGCACCCGACGGGGTTTTCGAAAAGTCTTTTGAAAAAGCTTTATCTCCTTCACCATGCATATTCCCGCGTAGCATTACTTTAGCATCCTATCTACTCCCACCGGCATAACCCTCATAAGGAGGTAGGGCCATGCACAATGCAAGTATCAACGAGGAAGTAACAGAGGCAACCACCCCACATGGTTCACCATCTCATCATGATTCCGGTGCAACAATAATAAGGAGCTATATGACATGGATAAAAAGGGTTTCATAGACATGGTCAAAGGGTTGCTTGTCTGGTTCATCAAAGTCTTGAAATCTTCTGGTCCTTCTCCAAGTACTCCGTCTACTTCGTCAACTATCGTCGAAAGCAACCATAATAAGCAACACAACAAGGCAAGAAATAAAAGTGCTCTAAAAATATGAGTTGGACTTTTCTAGGATACCTCTGGTCATATGAGGGATGACCAAAGTGGTTTCATTGGGATTTGTTCAATGGACATCTCTGAACATTTTGATATGGTGGAATCAAGGGGTTTATGGATTTGCAAGAAGTGTACAGAAATATATTTTTGAAAAATGAGCAAAGGCACCCATTTAACAAAGGATGATTTTTGAAGCATCTAGGAATTGGTTTCACTGGGTTTGGAGTTGACATGATTTTCCTATGAATTTGCAAAGTTGGCTATATACAAAGAAATAGACCATTAGTTGAGGTGACACAGAAAGTATTAGTAAAAATGTTCAAAAGCTAAGTTTTGAACTTAGATGCATTTAGGAATTTGAATCATGGCATTTGGATCAATATTGAGCTCTCTGTGATTTTCTAAAGTTTATCACAGAATTAAGAAAATTGGGATTTGATAATTGTCTGTGAAGAAAACCTTTATGGAAAAATGTGCAAATTGGACCATGTGATAGATCAGGAATTTATGAACTTATAGAAATTAGAATCATCAAATTTGGAGTTGATTTGATTTATTTGTGGGTTTTTGAAGTTGACTGGAAAAAGAAAAAGACCAAGGCTTTACCGAAACGGGCTGGATCTGGGCGGCGGCGGCGTGCTCTGGGCGAGGGATAGCTGACGGGCCGGCCCAGCTGCGTAGCCGCGCGGGAGAAGAGGCCACGTTGAAGGCGCACTAGCTCGAGGGCGCCTTCGCCGCGGGGAGGCAGTAACGGCGGAAGCCGTCTCCACTTAAACGGGCGGGCCCGCCCACTGGCTCGCTGACGCGCGGGGCCCGCCTGTCGGGTTCATCTCCAACCTCCCGCGCGTCGCGTCGGGAGAGAGAGGAGGCGAGGTCGGACGGTGCGGGTGCTCTCCCCGGCGATACGGGCCTCCTCCGGCGGTGCCCGGCACACCGGTGGACTCAGCGTGCCGCGGCGCACACATCCAGGTGCTTCACGCCTGCGGGGGAGCCCGGGAGGAGGGGGAGCTTCGGGTGCGGCGGACCGGGGCGCCGTCGAGGATGAACTTGACGCCACGGCCTCCGGGGAGTGTAAATGAAGAGCGGGAGAGCTCCGTGGCGGTTGCGGTGATGCGATTACCCTCATGGGTGGAGAGGAGGGGGCTCGGACGACGAGAATTTAGGCGATGGCCGATGGCTCGGCTCCAGCCATGGACGAGGTTGGAGGGCACGGGAGGAGGTGCGGATTGGTCTAGGGGGTGCACGGGAGAGAGGGAGAGCAAATTGAGCAGAGAGGAGGGCCTGGGGCGGCCTTTAGGAGCCAGCCCGTGGCTCACCGTGGACGTGGCGCACGGGTGGCCGCGGCAACGGCTCGGGCGGCCAGGAGGGAGGGAGTGAGGTTGCCTACGGCGTTCGTGGGCGTGGTCCAAGTCGGGGGAGAAGGAAAGGGGGAGCGGGCGAGCTCAGAGGCGGGCCTGCCGCGTGGCCAGGGAGTGGCCGAGTCGGGCGGCATTCTGTCCGCACGCGAGGAGAGCCGGAGAGGGAGAGAGAGGAGGGGGACGACAGCGTGCCGTGCACTGGACGTCGAGGCGACCTCGAGGGACACGAGGGGGAGGGCCGAGGTCGTCGGAGGCGTCGGGCAGAGGGCGGCTACAGTGCCTGGGTGCACTGTAGCGCGCTCTGGAGCATGCAAATGGCTGGCGTGGCCATTTTTAAAGGGCTAGGGCATGTCCCCTTGTGCCTTGGGGTTTCCTTGGATGCCCTGTGGTGGGGAGACGTTAGGTGGGATGCTGGCATATAGAAATGGGGGAGAGAGAGGTGCTGCCATGAGTGAACAGAGAGAGAAAGAGGTGGTTTTACCCCCCACAATAATTGATCTGAGATGCTTCCATTGCTACTGGAGGTAGAGGGGGACTAGGAGGGGCTGTGGTAAAAAGTTGAGCTCATGGAGAACAAGGAAAGAGGTGAAAACATCAACTTTTAAAAATTACCAGAAGGTGTTTGATGTTGGTTTGGGCAAGAAGATGATTTCCATTTGTCATGAGGCTCCACAGGGTGAAATGGCACACATAATTAGGGCCTTCCACCCATTTTGAGCTCATCTGGGAAAAGTTGCCAATGCAACTTTTGTAAACCCTAGAAATCAGCAGAAATGGGCTTCCCAAGATTTAGTCATGCAAATCTGTTCTCCTTGATGAACCACTTGGTGTGGTGGCCTAATTTGGTCATGTTATCATGATCGCAAAAGTTGGGGTCAAGGAGAGAAAGTTGGTAATGCAAAGTTGTTCAAATTTGGTTACGGGACAGAATGGTTTTGGGGCACTTTGATCAAGTTAACTTGTTCTCCAACTTGTGCCACTTGATCTAGATGAATAATTAGGACATTTGAGAATGTTCACAAGGTTTGAGATTATTTGGGAATGTTTGGCAATGTAAAGTTGCTCAAACTTCAAAATGGAGAGAAATGGTTTTGAGAGGATTTGATGATGTTATCTTGTTCTCCAAGACATGGTACTTGGCAAGATCACCAAATATGTCATATGTGACATGATAGAATTTTATTGGAATTTTTATGAATATTTCCTTTGTTAATATTTCAAAAGCTTGAAATATCTAGAAAGGGTTTTGAGGATTTGACCAATATTTTGAACATGACCATGTGTTGAAACTCTTATATATGGACAATATATGTCCCTTTGAGTTTCTGATTTTTGTCAAATATTTTTAACATAATAAAATAATTTTTCCTATTAATGACCATTTCTGGCCTTAAGAAAAAGCTTTTAAATAAAATAGTAAAATAACATTTAAAATTATATTTTTGTGGTTTCGGGTATCCTATATCTAATAGGAGTCAAATAAATTTTGGAAAGATTTTTGCTGCCCTTAATTAAGTACTTGCAAAGTGCAAACCTCACTTGTGGGGTTTTTGGAAAACTAATTTTTGAAAATACTTTTGGCCAAATTATTTTTGTAGGAATATACTATATTGCTCTATACACATGGCATGATCATTGGGAAAAGGTTTTGGATCAAGGAGATGAAGTATAGGAGTTGGAGGATTTATTTGATTTTTAGAGCACTTGCAAACAGCAGACAACAATCAATCAAAGCAAGGACAAAACACTCAAAAGTTTTTGTCAAACCACATTTTAGCATGATTATTGACTTAAGTGTTGTGCCATGAAAATCAGGGTGTGACAGACCTACCCCCCTTACAAGAATCTCGTCCCCGAGATTCCCAGACTAGGCGCGGAAAGGAATACAGAAACTTGGATCTGGGGTAGTCTTCAAGTCTTTATGTTGCTTCTGCTTCCGTGTAGTGCTCCATTGAGCTTGAAGTACTTGATGATGTGGCTTCGTGCATGACGCTCTTCTTGATCCAAGTTGCTAATGGGTAGCTCGCGGTAGGTTAGATTGGGCTAGGGGTCGATGGCTTGGTGGTTAGTGTCCTTATCAGTGCTCGGGCTAGCTAGGAAGATGGAAACACTTCCGGGGTTGGGATGCATGGAAAGCGTTGTGCACATCAGGTAGCTCAGGTGGCAACTCCAGCTGGTAATTGTCTTCTCTTTGTCTCGTAGTGATCTCAGAGGGGGGGGTTGTTACATGTTGGAGTGGTCTCGAAGAAGGCCGATGAATCTTGGGGTGAGCTTTCCTTTGACATGGGAGCGCTGGGCTCCCTTGAGAGGGGTGACCCAGAGATAAACATGGTTTCCAACCCGGAAGGTCATGTCTCGACGACGTGAGTCAGCGTAGCTCTTTTGTCTTGACTTGGCCGTCCTCAAACGTTCTCTGACAAGCTGGACTTGCTCTTCGGCTTCACAGAGGATATCGGCCCAAAGACAAGTCCTTCTCCGGTTTCTAACCAATTGAGGGGTGTGCGGCATTTCCGTCCGTATAACACCTCAAATGGTGCCATCTGAAGGCTTGACTGATAACTGTTGTTGTAAGGGAACTCAGCGAAAGGGAGGCAATCTTCCCACTTAGATCCATATGCTAAGACACAGGCTCGGAGCATGTCTTCGAGTATCTGATTCACTGTTTCGCTCGACCTCCGGTCTGTGGGTGGAAAGCGATCTTTCAAGGACAACTTGGTCCCCATGGCCTCCTGGAACTTCTTCCAGAACCTTGAGGTGAATTGGGTTCCTCTATCCGACACAATTTCCTTGGGAACGCCATGAATGCCCACGATTCGGTTGATGTAGAGACTGGCTAACTGGTTCCCCTTGTAGGTCTTCTTGACAGGAATGAAGTGGGCCACCTTGGTCAAAAGGTCAACAATGACCCATATGGAGTCATGTCCCTTTCTTGACCTGGGTAAACCGGTGATGAAGTCCATCCCGACTTTGTCCCACTTCCATTCAGGCACCTTGAGGGGTTGCAGCAATCCAGCGGGTCGCTGATGCTCAGCTTTGACTCTCTGGCATCAGTCACACTTTGCAACATAGGTGGCAATCTCCCTTTTCATGCCAGGCCACCAGAATCTTTCCTTCAGGTCTTGATACACCTTGGTTCCTCCAGGATGGATGGAATACGGGGTGTCGTGAGCTTCTTGCAAGATCAGATTCTTGAGCTCAATCTTGTTGGGTACGCAAATGCGATTCCCAAACCACACGACTCCTTGCTCATCTTTTGTGAAACCTGGGACTTTGCCCGCCTTGATCTTCCTCTTGATGCCTTCAATACTCTTGTGCTCTTTCTGAGCTTCCTTAATATCATCCATCAAAGTAGGCTTAACTTCGAGGTTGGCCAAGAATCCTGGTGCAACCAGTTCCAACCCGAAGCTTTCGAGTTCTTCATACAAGGCAGGTAGCTTGTCCTTAAGCATAGCATTCAAGGAACAAGCTTTCCTGCTTAATGCATCTGCTACCACATTAGCCTTCCCAGGGTGGTACTGAACACTGAGGTCATATTCTTTTATCAACTCTAGCCATCTTCTCTGCCTCATGTTCAATTCCCTTTGAGTGAAAATATACTTCAGACTTTTGTGATCCGTGTATATTTCACATCGCTTCCCTAGGAGGTAATGTCGCCATGTCTTCAGGGCATGAACCACTGCTGCTAGCTCAAGGTCATGAGTAGCATAGTTCTCTTCATGAGGCCGTAGTTGCCTTGAAAGGTAAGCTACGACTCTGCCTTCTTGCATCAGAACACCTCCCAATCCGGTTCTTGACGCATCACAATATATCACAAATTTCTTGTGTATATCTGGTGTGGCCAGAACTGGGGCGGTGGTCAGTCTCTTCTTCAGCTCCTGAAAGCTCTCTTCGCACTTCGGCGTCCATTCGAACTTCTTGTCCTTCTTCAAGAGCTGAGTCATGGGTCAGGCAATGCTTGAGAATCCTTCAACGAACTTGCGGTGATATCCCATGAGTCCGAGGAAGCTTCTGACTTCCTTCACATTGCTCGGGGATTGCCATTCAGTCACGGCTTCAATCTTAGTGGGATCGACTGACAATCCTTCTTCAGTTAAAACATGGCCCAAGAATCCAACTTCACGCAGCCAGAATTCACACTTGCTGAACTTGGCATACAGTTGGTGCTCTCGAAGCTTGTCTAGGACCATCCTCAAGTGTTGCTCGTGCTCTTCTTCCGACTTCGAGAAGACAAGAATGTCATCAATGAAGACAATGAAAAACTTGTCCAAATATTCCATGAAGACCTTATTCATGAGATACATGAAGTAGGCCGGGGCATTGGTCAATCCAAAGGACATGACCGTGCACTCATACAGGCCATATCTGGTTACAAATGCTGTCTTCGGAATATCTTGGGGTCTGATTTTTCAGTTGGTAGTACCCAGATCTGAGGTCGATCTTGGAGAACACCTTGGCCCCATTGAGTTGATCAAACAGATCTTCAATCTTGGGAAGTGGGTACTTGTTCTTGATTGTAACTTCATTGAGGGAGCGGTAGTCTATGCACAAGCAGATGGTACCGTCCTTCTTTGCCACAAACAGAACAGGTGATCCCCAAGGGGAGGCGCTAGGGCGAATAAATCCTTTCCTCAACTGCTCCTCCAGTTGTTTCTTCAATTTTGCTAACCCTTCCGACCCCATTCTATAAGGCTTCTTATAGATGGGTCCCGCTCCAGGTATGAGCTCGATGATGAACTCAATGTCTCGGTCAGGAGGCATTCCTGGTAGCTCATCAGGAAAGACATCAGGGTATTCGTAGACTGCCGGTACTTGCTCCAATCCAACTTCGGTCAGGCAGTTGACTTGGTTGGCTTGAACAGAGGAGGGGTTGGAAGCAAATTTTAACTTCGACTCCTTGGTCATTGGTCACAGTGACAGATCGGTTGGCACAATCTATCAAGCCTCGGTGCTTGCTGAGCCAATCCATTCCCAAGATCACGTCCAAGCCTTGTGATCTTAGGATGATAAGGTGCACATTCCCTACGTCCACTAGTTCCATAGTGAACCCCATGTGGAGCGAGGTTACGGATGCTTAACTGGTTCTCTTGCAATTCTGTGGGTTAAGCTCATGGTTAAGGATTCGAGCTGGGGTATCTCGCGAAGTCTTGAAGGGTCTAGGAATAGGGTTCTAGCCTTGAGGTGTAAGCATACGGGGTTGTACTTGGTCGAGGAGGTTGTAGGAAAAGTCTTCAGTGCTTGTTGGTCGCCGAGGTGGAATCCTTGGTGCATATTGTCTTGCTGGTCTTCAGTTGAGGAGAGAGAGACGAGAGGGAAAAGTAGCATAGAGGAGGTGGGATGCCTAAAGGGGGTTCTATAGTGCAGGTGCAGACAAACAAGTTCCAAAAAGGCCAAACACAAACAACAAAATAAGGCAGGTGATATAGTTGTGTACTTGTTGCCTAGGGCAAAAAGGGCGACTGATATCAAAACACAAAAAAATAAAAACAAGCAACACACAATCATGGTTCTATTCGAACTATCATACGGACTCGACTGCGAATAGGGGGTACACGACTCATCCTACCCTAGGGGTTCTCGGACTCAGCAGTCGTGCCTTGTGCCTCATGCAGTCTTCTGAGCTTTCCTCAGGTGTTGCTACGTCTCTTGTAGTTGTTCGATGAAACAATCCGGGTTGAGCCTGAAGATTCTTCAACAACTTATTGCCTGTTGACGTGATGGGGTGAAGGTGGATCCTCATAACTGGCTTTGACTTGGCCTTCTATTGTCTTCTTGATCACGACGATCCCTTGTTGTCTTCTAAGCCGTCGATGGTACCAGGTAGGTAATCCTTTATGCAATGACATTATCAAGGCGTAATAGAGGTCCATCATGTCGGTTACGTTGATGACAACATCGACACCAAGAGCGGGGGATGAGGAGAACCGTTTCCTGCTCACTATGGTCAGGTGGACCAAATGGCTAGGTTCTCATCCATCGGTGGTTGCCGATACAACAACGGTAGTGACATGGTTACTCTATTAGCGATGTATATCATGATCTTGCATATTCTACGCCCTGATCATCGTAGGCTAAGGTTGCATCATCTTCGGGCAGTGTCAAGGGTGTCACCATCTCCTGAGTCTTCAGGTCCTCATTCCTCGAGGATGTATCTTCTGTTGGTATCGTCTTGTTGTGATGTCGCCAATCTTGTGTTCAGGAGATGTAGGTGAATCTCTGGCAAGGCATCTTCCTTCTTGATTATCCACGAGGATTTCAAGGAATCCAGTGGTCAGGGGCATAAGGGTTCTAGCGACCAAAGGTTTGAAGGCGAAGAGTTTAATAAGGAAAGTATACCTTAGTTTTCGAAAAACTGAGAAGGGAAGAGAAGTATAGATAGTTTTGGAAAACTAGTAGTAGTTTTGGAAACAGTTTTACCCTAACTAATGACCATGCTAACTAAGGCTTCCTACAGTCAGGATGGCTCTGATACCAGCTCTGCGGGGACCCCGACTCGGAAGTCGAGATCACCGAATGCACATGTACAGTGATCCCAGAGATCAATGCTCACTGAACACACAGAAGCTGAATAACAAGAGTCTTACATCCATACATACCGTATTATACAAGTAAGACCATTATGGTCGAGTCTTGAGTATTACATTGTAGCGGAAATCTTCGTCGATCACTTGGACCCATGCCATCTGCCTTAACCCTACAGGCATTCTGACTGGGAAGCGTCCTAGCTCGCATGTTCGTCATCGAAGTATTCCTCATCATATCCTGTTCTTTCATGCCTGGACAATAAAATAACTAGTGGCAAGCCAATGAGTACTTTGAATGTACTCGCAAGCAACCCATGTTTTGGTTCAAGATACAACAATGCATGACATAGGTAAAATTTTGCAGAAAGCTAGTTTTGAGTGCAATGACATGTTCAACAACGTTGTAAGGCATGCATCAAGAGAATTCAAGTAACCATGAGGACAGGTTACAGGTATCAACATAAATAGAGTGGGCACCAACCCATCTCACATAAATAGAGTGGGCACCAACCCATCTAACATAAATAGAGTGGGCACCAACCCATCTCAATCATGTCAAGTCCCTTGACTTGACCCAAGTCATTTTTATCAACACACACACTTGGTTTGTAAACAAGTGGACGTAGCCCAAGAGCGGTTACCCAACAGTCCTTGACCGTGGACACGGCTATTCGAATAGTTTTACACTCTGCAGAGGTTGCACACTTTACCCACAAGATCCGGGGAACTTCCGTGTCATCCACGACCCGCGATACCTTAAGTACCCGGGGTAAGCACCCGATCACTACCTTTCCCTAGACGACACTAACATGGAGTCCACTTGATTGGCAGTAACCCCCGTGCCCAACTTTTCACATAACACTTTCTTGGAGCCTCGCTCCCATACTTATCACATACCACTGGCACGGGGTACCAACGGTGTGTCCGGTGCCCTGTGAAAACAGTCATGGCCGCCCTACCTGGCACGACCCCGTCCCAAGAGAGAGCACCAACTCTCCCCCGTCACTAGTAATGTGGGCTCCAAGCTAGTATCGGTCTAGGTACTCAATAATGCCCTTTCCCATATAAGGGTAGAGTGGTTGCGCATGTAAGGTTGGAAAAACGGTCGCAACTCCGACCAATCCGTTTTGAAAACAACACACACACTTCCCTTGGCACACCACTTCGTCATCAAGTGGTCACCCATCTCATCATCTCCCTCGGGCATAAGTGGCACCCGACGGGGTTTTTGAAAAGTCTTTTGAAAAAGCTTTATCTCCTTCACCATGCATATTCCCGTGTAGCACTACTTTAGCATCCTATCTACTCCCACCGGCATAACCCTCATAAGGAGGTAGGGCCATGCACAATGCAAGTATCAACGAGGAAGTAACAGAGGCAACCACCCCACGTGGTTCACCATCTCATCATGATTCCGGTGCAACAATAATAAGGAGCTATATGACAAGGATAAAAAGGGTTTCATAGACATGGTCATCTCTGAACATTTTGATATGGTGGAATCAAGGGGTTTATGGATTTGCAGGAAGTGTAAAGAAATATATTTTTGAAAAATGAGCAAAGGCACCCATTTAACAAACGATGATTTTTGAAGCATCTAGGAATTGGTTTCACTGGGTTTGGAGTTGACATGATTTTCCTATGAATTTGCAAAGTTGGCTATATACAAAGAAATAGACCATTAGTTGAGGTGACACAGAAAGTATTAGTAAAAGTGTTCAAAAACTAAGTTTTGAACTTAGATGCATCTAGGAATTTGAATCATGGCATTTGGATCAATACTGAGCTCTCTGTGATTTTCTAAAGTTTATCACAGAATTAAGAAAATTGGGATTTGATAATTGTCTATGAAGAAAACCTTTATGGAAAAATGTGCAAATTGCACCATGTGATAGATCAGGAATTTATGAACTTATAGAAATTAGAATCATCAAATTTGGAGTTGATTTGATTTATTTGTGGGTTTTTGAAGTTGACTGGAAAAAGAAAAAGACCAAGGCCGAAACGGGCTGGATCTGGGCGGCGGCGGCGCGCTCTGGGTGAGGGATAGCTGACGGGCGGCCCAGCTGCGCGTAGTGCTGGGAGAAGAGGCCACGTCAAGGCGCACTAGCTCGAGCGCGCCGCTGAGGGAGGTGGTAACGCAGGCCGTCTCCACTTAAACGGGCGGCGGCCGCCATGCAGCTCGGCCGACGCGTGGGGCCCGCTGTCGGGTTCATCTTCAACCTCAGCGCAAGGCGTCGGGAGATAGAGGAGGCGAGGCCGGACGGCGCGGGTGCTCTCCCGGCGATCGGGCCTCCTCCGTGGTGCCAGACACCGGCGGACTCAGGCCAGGCCTTGGGCTACACATCCAGTGCTTCACGCCCTTGGGAGCCCGGAGGAGGTGAGCTTCGGGTGCGGCGGACCGGGGCGCCGTCGAGGATGAACTTGACGCCACGGCCTCCGGGGAGTGTAAATGAAGAGCGGGACAGCTCCGTGGCGGTTGCGGTGATGCGATTACCCTCATGGCTGGAGAGGAGGGGGCTCGGACGACGAGAATTTAGGCGATGGCCGATGGCTCGGCTCCGGCCATGGACGAGGTTGGAGGGCACGGGAGGAGGTGCGGATTGGTCTAGGGTTGCACGGGAGAGAGGGAGAGCAAATGGAGCAGAGAGGAGGGCCTGGGGCGGCCTTTAGTAGCCAGCCCGTGGCTTACCGTGGACGTGGCGCACGGGTGGCCGCGGCAACGGCTCGGGCGGCCAGGAGGGAGGGAGTGAGGTTGCCTACGGCGTTCGTGGGCGTGGTCCAAGTCGGGGGAGAAGGAAAGGGGGAGCGGGCGAGGTCAGAGGCGGGCCTGCCGCGTGGCCAGGGAGTGGCCGAGTCGGGCGGCGTTCTATCCGCACGCGAGGAGAGCCGGAGAGGGAGAGAGAGGAGGGGGACGACAGCGTGTCGTGCACTGGACGTCGAGGTGACCTCGGGGGACACGAGGGGGAGGGCCGAGGTCGTCAGAGGCGTCGGGCAGAGGGCGGCTCTGTGCTCGGGTGCACTCAGAAGGCCTGGAGCATGCAAATGGCTGGCATGGCAATTTTTAAAGGGCTAGGGCATGTCCCCTTGTGCCTTGGGGTTTCCTTGGATGCCCTGTGGTGGGGAGACGTTAGGTGGGATGCTGGCATATAGAAATGGGGGAGAGAGAGGTGCTGCCATGAGTGAACAGAGAGAGAAAGAGGTGGTTTTACCCCCCACAATAATTGATCTGAGATGCTTCCATTGCTACTGGAGGTAGAGGGGGACTAGGAGGGGCTGTGGTAAAAAGTTGAGCTCATGGAGAACAAGGAAAGAGGTGAAAACATCGACTTTTAAAAATTACCAGAAGGTGTTTGATGTTGGTTTGGGCAAGAAGATGATTTCCATTTGTCATGAGGCTCCACAGGGTGAAATGGCACACATAATTAGGGCCTTCCACCCATTTTGAGCTCATCTGGGAAAAGTTGCCAATGCAACTTTTGTAAACCCTAGAAATCAGCAGAAATGGGCTTCCCAAGATTTAGTCATGCAAATCTGTTCTCCTTGATGAACCACTTGGTGTGGTGGCCTAATTTGGTCATGTTATCATGATCGCAAAAGTTGGGGTCAAGGAGAGAAAGTTGGTAATGCAAAGTTGTTCAAATTTGGTTCTGGACAGGAATGGTTTTGGGGCACTTTGATCAAGTTAACTTGTTCTCCAACTTGTGCCACTTGATCTAGATGAATAATTAGGACATTTGAGAATGTTCACAAGGTTTGAGATTATTTGGGAATGTTTGGCAATGTAAAGTTGCTCAAACTTCAAAATGGAGAGAAATGGTTTTGAGAGGATTTGATGATGTTATCTTGTTCTCCAAGACATGGTACTTGGCAAGATCACCAAATATTTCATATGTGACATGATAGAATTTTATTGGAATTTTTGCGGAATATTTCCTTTGTTAATATTTCAAAAGCTTGAAATATCTAGAAAGGGTTTTTGAGGGATTTGACCAATATTTTGAACATGACCATGTGTTGAAACTCTTATATATGGACAATATATGTCCACTGAGTTTCCCTGATTTTTGTCAAATATTTTTAACGCAATAAAATAATTTTTCCCTATTAATGACCATTTCTGGCCTTAAGAAAAAGCTTTTAAATAAAATAGTAAAATAACATTTAAAATTATATTTTTGTTGTTTCTGGGTATCCTATATCTAATAGGAGTCAAATATATTTTTGGAAAGATTTTTGCTGCCCTTAATTAAGTACTTGCAGTGCAAACCTCAATTCAGGGGTTTTTGGAAAACTAATTTTTGAAAATACTTTTTGGCCAAATTATTTTTGTAGGAAAATACTATATTGCTCTATACACATGGCATGATCATTGGGAAAAGGTTTTGGATCAAGGAGATGAAGTATAGGAGTTGGAGGATTTATTTGATTTTTAGAGCACTTGCAAACAGCAGACAACAATCAATCAAAGCAAAGACAAAACACTCAAAAGTTTTTGTCAAACCACATTTTAGCATGATTATTGACTTAAGTGTTGTGCCATGAAAATCAGGGTGTGACAAAGAGTCAAGGTGATCTTCACCTTTCCCCTTTTTCATTTTATCCTTTGGCAAGCACCTCGTGTTGGGAAGACCCTGATATATATATATATATATATCTAATTGGATGTAAGTTAGCATGAACTATTATTGTTGACATCACCCAAAGGTGAATACGTTGGGAGGCAACACTATAAGCCCCTATCTTTCTTAGTGTTCGATTGAAACTCCATAACCATTAGTATTGCGTCAGTGTTAGCAATTGTAGAAGACTATATCATAGTTGACTATGTGGAGTTTGCTGTTCCTGAAAATAAGATGAATTGCAATTGTTTGATTACTGAGAATGAAGTTTGCTAGTTTTCAAGAAAGTTTATGGTCTATGATTTGACATGTGAATTGCTTGTTACTTTATCATGAGAAGTTTTATGAGATGAACTACTGTTATGACATATTATCATGTAGAAAAGGTGATTGAAATTTTCACTGATTAAACTTGTGCACCTGCTACCATTCACACTTCATAAATTCTTTCTTTTATCATTTACCTACTCGAGGACAAGCAGGAATTTAGCTTGGGGATGTTGATACGTCTCCAACGTATCTATAATTTATGAAGCATTCATGCAATTTTATTATCTATTTTGAATGATTATGGGCTTTATTATACAGTTTTATATTACTTTTGGGACTAACCTATTAACCAGAAGCCCAGCCCATATTGCTGTTTTATTGCCTGTTTCAATATTTCGCGGAAAAGGAATATCAAACGGAGTCCAAACGGAATGAAACCTTCGGCATCATGATTTTTTCGAAGAATATCATCCTGGAGACTTGGAGTTCAAGTCAGAAGATCCTCGAGGCAGCCACGAGATAGGAGGGCGCGCCCCCTATAGGGCGCGCCCTCCTGTCTCGTGGGCCCCTCGAGCACCTCTCGACCGACTTCTTTTGCCTATATAAGCCTACGTACCCTAAAAACATCGAATATCAAGATAGATTAGGAGTTCCGCCGCCGCAAGCCTCTGTAGCCACCAAAAACCTCTCGGGAGCCCGTTCCGGCACCCTGCCGGAGGGGAACCCATCACCAGTGGCCATCTTCATCATCCCGACGCTATCCACGATGGTATGTACTAGTAGCTATGTGTTTGATCTCTCTCTTTTGTTGTCACACCCTGCATTTTTTAGCATTTCATTTTCATTATTAAAGCATGAAAATTTGGACCAACAAAAACTTTTTGCATTGTTTGGCTTTTATTTGGAGTTGGTTTTTTTCTCTGTGCTTCTTTTCAAGTGCTTCTTAAGGTCAACTACTCTACCCTCTATATTTCATCTCCTTGCCCCAAACTCCTGCCCAATGACCATGCCATGTGCTTAGTGCAGTATGGAATTTTCTTACAAAATAATTTGGCCAGAAAGTATTTTCTAAAATTAGTTTTCCAAAATCCCTGAATTGAGGTTTGCACTGCAAGTACTTGATTAAGGGCAGTAAAAATCTTTCCAAAAATATATTTGACTCCTATTAGATATAGGATACCCAGAAACCACAAAAATATAATTTTAAAAGTAGTTTTACTATTTTATTTAAAAGCTTTTTCTTAAGGCCAGAAATGGTCTTTAATAGGGAAAAATTATTTTATTGTTTTAAAAATATTTGACAAAAATTAGGGAGACTCAGTGGACATATATTTTCCATATATAAGAGTTTCAACACATGGTCATGTTCAAAATATTGGTCAAATCCCTCAAAAACCCTTCCTGGATATTTCAAGCTTTTGAAATATTTACAAAGGAAGTATTCTCCAAAAATTCCAAGAAAATTCTATCATGTCACATATGACATATTCGGTGATCTTGCCAAGTCTCATGCCTTGGAGAACAAGATAACATCATCAAATCTCCTCAAAACCACTTCTGTCCATTTTGAAGTTTGAGCAACTTTACATTGCCAAACATGTCCAAATGTTCTCAAACCTTGTGAACATGCTAAAATGGTCTAATAATTTATCTAGACCAAATGGCACAAGTTGGAGAACAAGTTAACTTGATCAAAGTGCCCCAGAACCATTCCTGTCCAGAACCAATTTTGAACAACTCTACATTGGAAACTTTCTCTCCCTGATTCCATCTTTTGTGAGCATGATCACATGATCAAATGGTGACACTAAACCAAGTGGTGCATCAAGGAGAACATATTTTCATGACTAAATCTTGGAAAACCCATTTCTGTTCATTTTTAGGGTTTACCAAAGTTGCATTGTCAACTTTCTTCAATTGAGCTCCAAACTGGTGGAAGGCCCTAATTATATGTGTCATTTCACCCTGTGGAGCCTCATGACAAATGGGAATCATATTCTTGCCCAAACCAACATCAAACACCTTCTGGCATTTTGCAAAAATCACTATTTTGACCCCTTCCACTATTCTTGGGGAGCTCAACTTTTTGCCACAGCCTCTCCTGACCATCTCCTACCTCCAGTAACTCTCCTCCTTCAATAGCTCAATTATTTGGGGGTAAAACCCATCCCTTTCTCTCTCTGTTTACCCATGGCAACTCCTCCTCTCTCTCTCCTTTCTATATGCAGCGCCCACCTAGCTCCTCGACCACTCTAGAGCATCCAAGGAAGCTCCAAGACACAAGTGGACATGCCTCGACCTTTTAGAATGGCCATGCCGGCCATTTGCAGCGCTTGAGCTGCCTTCTGATGCGCTCTCCCTTGCTGTAGCCGCCCCCTGCCAACCGCCTCCGGCCACCTCGGGCCTCCTCAGCGTGTCTCAAGAGGCCGCCTCGGTGTCTGGGACACGGCAAGCTGTCGGCCCTTTCCTCCCTCGCCCTCCTTATCCCTCCACGAGCTCACCCGAGCGCGTCCATGGACGCTGCCCACGGTGCACCACGGCCACGCCTATTTAATGCACCCCTCGAACTCTCTCTCGCCTCTGTTGGACCCCTCTCTCTTCCGTGCACCTCCTGGACAGCCTCCCATTCCTTCTCTTGCTCTCCAGCACCTCCCATGGCCGGAGAGCCGCTGCCGACCGCCGCTCGGATTCGGGCACCACAGCCCCTCTCTCTTCTCCCTACCCACTCCAGTACTCCCTCACCACCATCACAAAGCCCCCCATCGCCTCCACTCTTCCCCGGGACGCCCCTGCGCTCGAAGCCGGCAATGGCCGATGCCATCCTCCGCCGTGGGCGAAGGCCCGCTCCCCTCCGAGGAAACTGGCGCCCGTAGTGTGGCATCCCGGATGCGGAGCGCTTCCCCGAGCACGCCGGTGGCTGGATCACCGGAAACGGTGGCCGGTAGCGCCGGCAGTCGCCGTCGAACGCCTCCCCTGTCTCCCGTCGCGCCCGCGCGGGAGGTTGGGGACGAGCCTGCCAGCGGGCCCCGTGTGTCGGTCGGCCAACAAGAGTGAGACGCTGACGGGTGGGCCCCTGCTGTTAAGTGAAGCGGGCTCACTGTCGCCGCCTTCGCTCGGGGAAGGCGTACTCCCGTGAGTGCGCCTCCTGCGTCGACAGCGTGTGCGTGCCCGAGTAGCTGGGCCGGCCCGTTGCCTATCTCGCGCCTTGCGCGCATGATAAGGGTAAAGCCCCCATTTCCTTTTTCTTTTTCCCAGTAGACTTCAAAAATCCATAAACAGATCAAATCAAGTCCAAATTTGATGATTCAAATTTCTAATAGATCATAAAATCATGATCTATCTCATGGTGCAACTTGCACATTTTTCCAGAAACTTTTTCTTCACAAACATTTATCAAATCCTGTTTTTCCTATTTCTGTGATAAACTTTAGAAAATCACAGAGAGCACAATATTGATCCAAATGCCATGATTCCAATTCCTAGATGAATCTAAGCTCATAACCTAGTTTATGAACATTTTTGTTGATACTTTATGTACCACATAAATTATTGAGCCATTTCTTCATATT
The DNA here is from genome assembly GCA_021437245.1 of Aegilops speltoides. Classification (NCBI taxonomy): domain Eukaryota; kingdom Viridiplantae; phylum Streptophyta; class Magnoliopsida; order Poales; family Poaceae; genus Aegilops; species Aegilops speltoides. The sequence goes on from CM038143.1 coordinate 203,059,390, forward strand.
TATCAGCTTTGCAAATTCATAGGAAATTCATTTGAACTCCAAATCCAGTGAAACCAATTCCTAGATGCTTCTAAAATCATCCTTTGTTAAATGGGTGCCTTTGCTCATTTTTCAAAATAATATTTCTGTACACTTCTAGCAAATCCATAAATCTCTTGATTGCATCATATTGAAATGTTCGGAGATGTCCATTGATCCACTTCCAATGAAATCACTTTGGTCATTCCTCATATGACCAGAGGTATCCAATAAAAGTCAACTTCACATTTTTAGAGCACATTTATTCTTGCCTTGTTGTGTTGCTTATTGTGTTTGTTTCCGGCGTTAGTTGGCGAAGTAGACGGAGTACTTGGAGAAGGACCGAAGATTTCAAGACTCTGATGAACCAGGCAAGCAGCCCTTTGACCATGTCTATGAAACCCCTTTTTATGCATGTCATATATAGCTCTTTATTATTGTTGCATCGGAATCATGGTGAGATGGTGAACCACGTGGGTTGGTTGCCTCTGTTATTTTCTCGTTCATACTTGCATTGTGCATGGCCCTACCTTCTTATGAGGGTTATGCCGGTGGGAGTAGATAGGATGGTAAGTAGTTGCTACGCAAAAAGGGACGGGTTTATGCATGGTGAAGGAGACAAAGCTTTTTCAAAAGACTTTTCGAAAACCCTGTCGGGTGCCACTTATGCCCGAGGGAGAAGATGAGATGGGTGACCACTTGATGACGAAGTGGTGTGCCAAGGAAAGTGTGTGTTGTTTTTCAAAACGGATTGGTCGGAGTTGCGACCGTTATTCCAACCTTACGTGCGCAACCACTCTACCCTTATATGGGAAAGGGCATTATTTAGTACCTAGACCGATACTAGCTTGGAGCCCGCATTACTAGTGACGGGGGAGAGTTGGTGCTCTCCCTTGGGACGGGGTCATGCCAGGTAGGGCGGCCATGACCATCTTTATGGGGCACCGGACACACCGTTGGTACCCGTGCTGCTGATATGTGATGAAAATGGGAGCAAGGCTCCATGAAAATGTTATTTGAAATGTTGGGCACGGGGTTATCGCTAATCGAGTGGACTCCATGTTAGTGTCGTCTAGGAAAGGTAGTGATCGGTGCTTACCCCGGGTACTTGAGGTACCGCGGGTCGTGGATGACACGGAAGTTCCCTGGATCTAGTGGGTAAAGTGTGCAACCTCTGCAGAGTGTAAAACTATTCGAATAGCCGTGTCCACGGTCATGGACAGTTGGGTAACCGCTCTTGGGCTACGTCCACTTGTTTTCAAACCCAGCGTGTGTGATGATGGAAATGACTTGGGTCAAGTCAAAGGACTTGACACAACTGAGAAGGGTTGGTGCCCACTCTGTTTATGATAAATGGGTTGGTGCCCACTCTATTTATGTTGATATCTGTAACCTGTCCTCATGGTTACTTGAATTCTCTTGATGCATGCTTTATAGGATGTTGAACATGTCATTGCACTCAAAACTAGCTTTATGCAAAATTTACCTATGTCATGCATTGTTGTACCTTGAACCAAAACTGGGTTGCTTTAAGTAGTACATTCAAAGTACTCATTGGCTTGCCACTGGTTATTTAATTGACCAGGCATGGAAGAACCGGAGTTCGAAGAAGAGTTCTTTGGAGACGATCATGCGAACTAGGACGTTTCACAGTCAGAATGCCTGCAGGGTTAAGGCAGATGGCATGGGTTCTACTTATCGACGACGATTTCCGCTGCTTATGTTTCATTTGATGCTCAGCCCTTAAGGCTTTATCGATGTAAGAATTGACCATAATGGTCACAATTTGAGTAAGACGGTATGTATGGATGTAAGACTCTTGTTATTCAGCTTCTGTGTGTTCAGTGAGCATTGATCTCTGGGATCACTGTACACGTGCATTCGGTGATCACGACTTGTGAGTCGGGGTCCCCACAGAGCTGGTATCAGAGCCATCCTGACCATAGGAAGCCTTAGTTAGCATGGTCGTTAGTTATAGTAAAACTGTTTCCAAAACTACTACTAGTTTTCCAAAAGTATCTATACTTCTCTTCCCTTCTCAGTTTTTCGAAAACTAAGGTATGCTTTCCTTATTAAACTCTTCCCCTTCAAACCTTTGGTCGCTAGAACCCTTATGCCCCTGACCACTGGATTCCTTGTAATCCTCGCGGATAATCTAGAAGGAAGATGTCTGGCCAGACGTTCACCCACATCTCCCGAACACAAGATTGGCGACATCACAACAAGACAATACCAACAGAAGGTACATCCTCAAGGTATGAGGACCTGAAGACCCAGGAAATGGAGACACCCTTGACACTGCTCCAAGATGATGCAACCTTAGCCTATGACGACCAGGGCATAGGTTATGCAAGAACATGATATGCATCGCTAATAGAGTAACCCTGTCACTACCGTTGTCGTATCGGCAACCACCGATGGATGAGAACCTACCCATTTGGCCCGCCTCACCATAGTGAGCAGGAAAACGGTTCTCCTCATCCCTCGCCCTTGGTGTCGAAGCTTTCATCAACGTGACCGACATGGTGGACCCCTATTACGCCTTGATAATGTCACTGCATGAAGGATTACCTATCTGGTACCATCAACGGCTTAGAAGACAAAAAGGGATCGTCATGATTAAGAAGACAACGGAAGGCCGAGTCAACGCCTGCTATGAGAAGCCACCTTCACCCCATCACTTCAATAGGCAAGAAGTTGTTGAAGACTCTTCAAGCTCAACCGGGATCATTTCATCAAACAAGAGACGTAGCAGCACCTGAGGAAAACCCGGGAGACTGCACGAGGCACAAGGCACGACTATGGAGTCCGAGAACCCCTAGGGTAGGATGAGTCGTGTACCCCCTATGCGCAGTTGAGTCCATATGATGGTTCGAGTAGAACCATGATTGTGTGTTGCTTGTTTTTATTTGTTTGTGTTTTGATACGGGTCGCACTTTTGCCCTAGGCGACAAGTATGCGACTATATCACCTTCCTTACCTTGTTTCTTTCCTTGTTTCTTTTGTTTGGCCCTTTTTGCACCTGTTTGTTTGCACTTGCACTATAGAACCCCCCCTTTAGGCATTCCCCTTCTCTATGCTACTTTTCCCTCTCGTCTCTCTCTCCTCAACTGAAGACCAGCAAGACAAGATGCACCAAGAAATCTGCTTCGGCAACCAACTAGTAATGAAGACTTTTGTTGCAGCCTCCTGACCGAGACATTGAGTTCATCATCGAGCTCATACCCGGAGCAGGACCCATCTATAAGAAGCCTTATATAATGGGATCAGAGGAGTTAGCAGAATTGAGAAGCAGCTGGAAGAGCAGCTGAGGAAGGGACTTATCCGCCCTAGAGCCTCCCCTAGGGGATCACCTGTTCTGCTTGTGGCAAAGAAGGACGGTACCATCCGCTTGTGCATTGACTACCGCTCCCTCAACGAAGTTACAATCAAGAACAAGTACCCACTTCCCAAGATTGAAGATCTTTTTGATCAACTCAATGGGGCCAAGGTGTTCTCCAAGATCGACCTCAGATCTGGGTACTATCAACTGAAAATCAGACCCCAAGATATTCCGAAGACGGCATTCGTAACCAGATATGGCCTGTATGAGTGCACGGTCATGTCCTTTGGGTTGACCAATGCCCCAGCTTACTTCATGTATCTCATGAATAAGGTCTTCATGGAGTACTTGGACAAGTTTGTCGTTGTCTTCATTGATGACATTCTTGTCTTCTCGAAGTCGGAAGAAGAGCACGAGCAACACTTGAGGATGGTCCTAGACAAGCTTCGAGAACACTAACTGTATGCCAAGTTCAGCAAGTGTGAATTCTAGCTGCGTGAAGTTGGATTCCTGGGTCATGTTTTAACTGAAGGGGGATTGTCAGTCGGCCCTGCTAAGTTTGAAGCCGTGACTGAATGGCAATCCCCGAGCAATGTGAAGGAAGTCAGAAGCTTCCTCGGACTCGCGGGATACTACCGCAAGTTCGTTGAAGGATTCTCAAGCATTGCCCGACCCATGACTCAGCTCTTGAAGAAGGACAAGAAGTTGAATGGACGCTTGAAGCGCGAAGAGCTTCCAGAGTGAAGAAGAGGCTGACCATCGCCCGATTCTCGCCATGCCGAGATATACGAGGAGTTTGTGATATATTGTGATGCGTCAAGAACCAGACTAGGAGGTGTTCTGATGCAAGAAGGCAGAGTCGTAGCCTACCTTTCAAGGCAACTACGACCTCACGAGGAGAACTATGCTACTCATGGCCTTGAGCCAGCAGCAGTGGTTCATGCCCTGAAGACTTGGCGACATTACCTCTTGGGGAAGCGATGTGCGATATACACGGATCACAAAGTCTGAAGTATATTTCCACTCAAAGGGAATTGAACATGAGGCAGAGAAGATGGCTGGAGTTGATAAAGGATTATGACCTCAGTGTTCAATACCACCCTGGAAAGGCTAATGTGGTAGCAGATGCATTGAGCAGGAAGGCTTGTTCCTTGAATGCTATGCTTAAGCACAAGCTACCCGCCTTGTATGAAGAACTTGAAAGCTTCGGGTTGGAACTGGTTGCACCAGGATTCTTGGCCAACCTCGAAGTTAAGCCTACCTTGATGGATGATATTAAGGAAGCTCAGGAGGGACATGAGAGTATTGAAGGCATCAAGAGGAAGATCAAGGCAGGCAAAGCCTCGGGATTCTCAGAGGATGGGGAAGGAATTGTGTGGTTTGGGAATCGCATCTGCGTGCCCAACAAGGTTGAGCTCAAGAACCTGATCTTGCAAGAAGCTCATGACAACCCATATTCCATCCACCCTGGAGGCACCAAGATGTATCAAGACCTGAAGGAAAGATTTCGGTGGCATGGGATGAAAAGGGAGATTGCCACCTATGTTGCAAAATGCGACGTATGCCAGAGATTCAAAGCTGAGCATCAGCGACCCGCTGGATTGTTGCAACCCCTCAAGGTGCCTGAATGGAAGTGGGACAAAGCCGGGATGGACTTCATCACCGGTTTACCCAGGTCAAGCAAGGGACATGACTCAATATGGGTCATCGTCGACCATTTGACCAAGGTGGCCCACTTCATTCCTGTCAAGACGACCTACAAGGGGAACTAGTTAGCCAGTCTCTACATCAACCGAATTGTGAGCCTTCATGGTGTTCCCAAGGAGATTGTGTCGGATCGAGGAACCAGTTCACCTCAAGGTTTTGGAAGAAATTCCAGGAGGCCATGGGGATCAAGTTGTCCTTGAAAGCTTTCCACCCACGCACCGGAGGCAGACAGAGCTAGTGAATCAAATACTCGAAGACATGCTCCGAGCCTGTGTCTTAGCTTATGGAGCTAAGTGGGAAGATTGCCTCCCTTTCGCCGAGTTCTCTTACAACAACAGTTATCAGGCAAGCATTCAGATGGCACCATTTGAAGTGTTATACGGGCAGAAGTGCCGTACACCTCTCAACTGGTCGGAAACCGGAGAAGGACTTGTCTTTGGGCCTGATATCCTTCGTGAAGCAGAAGAGCAAGTCCAGCTTGTCAGAGAGCATCTGAAGTCTGCCAAGTCAAGACAGAAGAGCTACGCTGACTCACGTCGTAGAGACATAAACTTCCGAGTTGGAGACCATGTCTATCTCCGGGTCACCCCTCTCAAAGGAGCCCAGCACTTCCATGTCAAAGGAAAGCTCGCTCCGAGATACATTGGCCCCTTCAAGATCATGGAACGACGAGGAGAAGTGGCTTACCAGTTGGAGCTTCCACCTGAACTTTCTGATGTGCACAACGTGTTCCACGTGTCACAACTCCGGAAGTGTCTCCAAGTTCCAGACAAGCCTGATCTCTACAAGGACGTCAATCACCAAGCCATTGACCTTCAGCCTGATTTGACTTATCGTGAGAGGCCCATCTGCATTCTGGATGAGGCTGACCGACGCACTCGGAGCCGCACCATCAAGTACTTCAAGGTCCAATGGAGCAATCACACTGAAGCAGAAGCAACTTGGGAGCGTGAAGACTACCTCAGATCCGAATTTCCGTAACTCTTTAAAGCCTAGTTTAGGAATCTCGGGGACGAGATTCTTGTAAGGGGGGTAGGTCTGTCACACCCTGCATTTTGTAGCATTTCATTTTCATTATTAAAGCATGAAAATTTGGACCAACAAAAACTTTTTGCATTGTTTGGCTTTTATTTGGAGTTGGTTTTTTTCTCTGTGCTTCTTTTCAAGTGCTTCTTAAGGTCAACTACTCTACCTTCTATATTTCATCTCCTTGCCCCAAACTCCTGCCCAATGACCATGCCATGTGCTTAGTGCAGTATGGAATTTTCTTACAAAATAATTTGGCCAGAAAGTATTTTCTAAAATTAGTTTTCCAAAAACCCCTGAATTGAGGTTTGCCTTTGCAAGTACTTGATTAAGGGCAGTAAAAATATTTCCAAAATATATTTGACTCCTATTAGATATAGGATACCCGAAACCACAAAAATATAATTTTAAAAGTAGTTTTACTATTTTATTTAAAAGCTTTTCTTAAGGCCAGAAATGGTCTTTAATAGGAAAAATTATTTTATTGTTTTAAAAATATTTGACAAAAATTAGGGAGACTCAGTGGACATATATGTTCCATATATAAGAGTTTCAACACATGGTCATGTTCAAAATATTGGTCAAATCCCTCAAAAACCCTTCCTGGATATTTCAAGCTTTTGAAATATTTACAAAGGAAGTATTCTCCAAAAATTCCAAGAAAATTCTATCATGTCACATATGACATATTTGGTGATCTTGCCAAGTCTCATGGCTTGGAGAACAAGATAACATCATCAAATCCCCTCAAAACCACTTCTGTCCATTTTGAAGTTTGAGCAACTTTACATTGCCAAACATGTCCAAATGTTCTCAAACCTTGTGAACATGCTAAAATGGTCTAATAATTCATCTAGACCAAATGGCACAAGTTGGAGAACAAGTTAACTTGATCAAAGTGCCCCAAAACCATTCCTGTCCAGAACCAGTTTTGAACAACTCTACATTGGAAACTTTCTCTCCCTGATTCCATCTTTTGTGAGCATGATCACATGATCAAATGGTGACACTAAACCAAGTGGTGCATCAAGGAGAACATATTTTCATGACTAAATCTTGGAAAACCCATTTCTGTTCATGTTTAGGGTTTACCAAAGTTACATTGTCAACTTTCTTCAATTGAGCTCCAAATTGGTGGAAGGCCCTAATTATATGTGTCATTTCACCCTATGGAGCCTCATGACAAATGGGAATCATATTCTTGCCCAAACAAACATCAAACACCTTCTGGCATTTTGCAAAAATCACTATTTTGACCCCTTCCACTATTCTTGGGGAGCTCAACTTTTTGCCACAGCCTCTCCTGACCATCTCCTACCTCTAGTAACTCTCCTCCTTCAATAGCTCAATTATTTGGGGGTAAAACCCATCCCTTTCTCTCTCTGTTTACCCATGGCAACTCCTCCTCTCTCTCTCCTTTCTATATGCAGCGCCCCACTTAGCTCCTGACCACTCTAGAGCATCCAAGGAAGCTCCAAGACACAAGTGGACATGCCCCTGACCTTTTAGAATGGCCATGCCGGCCATTTGCATGCTTTGGGAGCTGCTTCTGAGTGTGCTCCAAGACTGTAGCCGCCCCCTGCCAACCGCCTCCGGCCACCTCGGGCCTCCCCAGCGTGTCTCACGAGGCCGCCTCGGCGTCTGGGACACGGCAAGCTGTCGGCCATTTCCTCCCTCGCCCTCCTTATCCCTCCACGAGCTCACTCGAGCGCGTCCATGGACGCTGCCCACGGTGCACCACGGCCACGCCTATTTAATGCACCCCTCGAACTCTCTCTCGCCTCTGTTGGACCCCTCTCTCTTCCGTGCACCTCCTGGACAGCCTCCCCCTCCTTCTCGTGCTCTCCAGCACCTCCCATGACCGGAGAGCCGCCGCCGACCGCCGCTCGGATTCGGGCACCACAGCCCCTCTCTCTTCTCCCTACCCACTCCAGTACTCCCTCACCACCATCACAAAGCCCCCCATCGCCTCCACTCTTCCCCGGGACGCCCCTGCGCTCGAAGCCGGCAATGGCCGATGCCATCCTCCGCCGTGGGCGAAGGCCCGCTCCCCTCCGAGGAAACTGGCGCCCGTAGTGTGGCATCCCGGATGCGGCGCGCTTCCCCGAGCACGCCGGTGGCTGGATCACCGGAAACGGTGGCCGGTAGCGCCGGCAGTCGCCGTCGAACGCCTCCCCTGTCTCCCGTCGCGCCCGCGCGGGAGGTTGGGGACGAGCCTGCCAGCGGGCCCCGCGTGTCGGTCGGCCAACGAGAGTGAGACGCTGACGGGTGGGCCCCATTCTGTTAAGTGGAAACGGGCTCTGCCTGTCGCCGCCTTCGCTCGGGGAAGGCGTACTCCCGTGAGTGCGCCTCCTGCGTCGACAGCGTGCGCGTGGCCGAGTAGCTGGGCCGGCCCGTTGCCTATCTCGCGCCTTGCGCGCATGATAAGGGTAAAGCCCCCATTTCCTTTTTCTTTTTCCCAGTAGACTTCAAAAATCCATAAACAGATCAAATCAAGTCCAAATTTGATGATTCAAATTTCTAATAGCTCATAAAATCATGATCTATCTCATGGTGCAACTTGCACATTTTTCCAGAAACTTTTTCTTCACAAACATTTATCAAATCCTGTTTTTCCTATTTCTGTGATAAACTTTAGAAAATCACAGAGAGCACAATATTGATCCAAATGCCATGATTCCAATTCCTAGATGAATCTAAGCTCATAACCTAGTTTATGAACATTTTTGTTGATACTTTCTGTACCACATAAATTATTGAGCCATTTCTTCATATTTATCAGCTTTGCAAATTCATAGGAAATTCATTTGAACTCCAAATCCAATGAAACCAATTCCTAGATGCTTCTAAAATCATCCTTTGTTAAATGGGTGCCTTTGCTCATTTTTCAATATAATATTTCTGTACACTTCTAGCAAATCCATAAATCTCTTGATTCCATCATATTGAAATGTTCGGAGATGTCCATTGATCCACTTCCAATGAAATCACTTTGGTCATTCCTCATATGACCAGAGGTATCAATAAAAGTCAACTTCACATTTTTAGAGCACATTTATTCTTGCCTTGTTGTGTTGCTTATTGTGTTTGTTTCCGGCGTTAGTTGGCAAAGTAGACTGAGTACTTGGAGAAGGACCGAAGATTTCAAGACTCGATGAACTGTGCAAGCAGCCCTTTGACCATGTCTATGAAACCCCTTTTTATGCATGTCATATATAGCTCTTTATTATTGTTGCATCGGAATCATGGTGAGATGGTGAACCACGTGGGTTGGTTGCCTCTGTTATTTTATCGTTGATACTTGCATTGTGCATGGCCCTACCTTCTTATGAGGGTTATGTCGGTGGGAGTAGATAGGATGCTAAGTAGTTGCTACGCAAAAAGGGACGGGTTTATGCATGGTGAAGGAGACAAAGCTTTTTCAAAAGACTTTTCGAAAACCCCGTCGGGTGCCACTTATGCCCGAGGGAGATGATGAGATGGGTGACCACTTGATGACGAAGTGGTGTGCCAAGGAAAGTGTGTGTTGTTTTTCAAAACGGATTGGTCGGAGTTGCGACCGTTATTCCAACCTTACATGCGCAACCACTCTACCCTTATATGGGAAAGGGCATTATTGAGTACCTAGACCGATACTAGCTTGGAGCCCGCATTACTAGTGACGGGGGAGAGTTGGTGCTCTCCCTTGGGACGGGGTCGTGCCAGGTAGGGCGGCCATGACCATCTTTATGGGGCACCGGACACACCGTTGGTACCCCGTGCCAGTGATATGTGATGAAAATGGGAGCAAGGCTCCATGAAAATGTTATTTGAAATGTTGGGCACGGGGGTTACTGCCAATCGAGTGGACTCCATGTTAGTGTCGTCTAGGGAAAGGTAGTGATCGGGTGCTTACCCCGGGTACTTGAGGTACCGCGGGTCGTGGATGACACGGAAGTTCCCCGGATCTAGTGGGTAAAGTGTGCAACCTCTGCAGAGTGTAAAACTATTCGAATAGCCGTGTCCACGGTCATGGACAGTTGGGTAACCGCTCTTGGGCTACGTCCACTTGTTTTCAAACCCAGCGTGTGTGATGATAGAAATGACTTGGGTCAAGTCAAAGGACTTGACACGACTGAGAAGGGTTGGTGCCCACTCTGTTTATGATAAATGGGTTGGTGCCCACTCTATTTATGTTGATATCTGTAACCTGTCCTCATGGTTACTTGAATTCTCTTGATGCATGCTTTATAGGATGTTGAACATGTCATTGCACTCAAAACTAGCTTTATGCAAAATTTACCTATGTCATGCATTGTTGTACCTTGAACCAAAACCTGGGTTGCTTGCGAGTACATTCAAAGTACTCATTGGCTTGCCACTGGTTATTTAATTGACCAGGCATGGAAGAACCGGAGTTCGAAGAAGAGTTCTTTGGAGACGATCATGCGAACTAGGACGTTTCCCAGTCAGAATGCCTGTAGGGTTAAGGCAGATGGCATGGGTTCTACTTATCGACGATGATTTCCGCTGCTTATGTTTCATTTGATGTTCAGCCCTTAAGGCTTTATCGATGTAAGACTTGACCATAATGGTCACAATTTGTGTAAGACGGTATGTGTGGATGTAAGACTCTTGTTATTCAGCTTCTGTGTGTTCAGTGAGCATTGATCTCTGGGATCACTGTACACGTGCATTCGGTGATCACGACTTGTGAGTCGGGGTCCCCACATTTGTGTTCTCTCTATGGCACGATCTTGATGTATCGCGAGCTTTGCTATTATAGTTGGATCTTATGATGCTTCTCCCCCTCTACTCTCTTGTGATGAATTGAGTTTTCCTCTTGAAGTTATCTTACTGGATTGAGTATTTGATTTGAGAACACTTGATGTATGTCTTGCCGTGTTTATCTGTGGTGACAATGGGATATCACATGCCACTTGATGTATGTTTTGGTGACCAACTTGCGGGTTCCGCCCATGAACCTATGCATAGGGGTTGTGTCGGTGTACTAAGGTAGGGGTGCCTCAGTACCCCAACTTGTGCACGGGCGGTTGCAGCTTCCCGCGGCTGGATTTACCACATGCTTGCCGGAGACCATTCCTGCTCCACGACAAGCCATTCGAGAACAAAGTATACGAGACAGAAGATCGAGACCCCGGCAAGAGGAGCTTGCCGGGAAGGCCGTTCCAGGCTCAAGATTACATCACTCACGCAAGGCCCTGGCAAGAGGAACTTGCCAGGAAGGCTAGAAGATTGCATCATAGAAGACACGCCTCGGCGCTATATGCGTCCCGGCGAGGGCCCGGGGAGCGACAAGTTATAGAGCCCGGCAAGCTCCCGGGCCCGGCAAGATCAAGACCCCGGCAAGGTACTTGCCGGAGAGCTGCGCTGTGTGCCGCGCTCCAGCTCATCGGCCCACGCGCGCATACAGGGCCTTTCGAGGACGCGTGGCGGATGGCTGCGCAGCTTGGGGACACGGTGGCACTTCACGGTGATGGATCCATCGCCGTGGCGAGCGGAGACGCAAGGCGGGAGCTTTTGGGGTCGACGGCGACGGGCATTAAATGCCCTTGTCCCCCCTTGTCAAAGTAGGTAGAAACCACTGTTCAAGCAATTGTAGCTCCACTTGTTCGCACTGTTCCAACTACCACCTCTTTTACATTTTACCCCTTTCTCCCTCGTTGACACTGTCGGTGACCCTTGCACTATAAAAGGAGGCCCATGCACAACGTGGAGGGGGTTCGAATCCTTTGCAACTCTCACGCTCGGGTAGCTGCTACTGTAGCTCTTCAAGCTCCCGAGCTCAATACAAACACAAAGCAGCAGTAGGAGTTTTATCTCTCCGGAGAGCTCCGAAGCTGGGTAAAATCCGCCCGCGTGCATCGCCTCGATCTGCTCTCTGTGCTCCCTCCGCCCTCGTACCGCACAGACAAGGGGCCCCGGCCCCATAGGTGTTCGTGGCGGGCAGATCCTCCCCCGACATCTTTGGCGCGCCAGGTAGGGGGCGTCGAGGTTGTGCGGACCTGATCCGGCGTTCGCGCGGGCGCGTTCTTCACCAACCTCTCCAATTTCGTCAGCAACTTCATCAACAATCGCGCCATGGCCCCGAAGAGGAAGGCTTCGGAGGTTGGAGGCCCGTCTGCGTTTCATCCGCCGCCATCGGAGCCAACGGTGGGCGGAGGAGGCGCCGTCGGAAGGGTGGTCGCCGGCGAGGACACTCGCGGCGCCACCAGATCCAAGGACAAGGCGGATGACCGCGCCTCGGTCTCCGTGGACACGCCGCGTCCATCTCAGCACACGACAACCCAGCAGTGCCGTGCCACGGGAGGTGGTATCCGCGTGCTGGGGCAAGAACACGCCGGAGGCTCGCGGGATGCTCCGGACCACCGTCCGTGCATGAGCGAAGCGAAAGTGCCGAGGCAGGACCCTGCTCCTCCTAACGCTGTTAGGAGTCCGAGCATATCCCGTTCCTCGCGCCGCTCGCCCCCGCATCCCCTCCACTCCGGCAAGCACGTCCCCCGGGAGCGCTACGCTGCCGTCGAGGACGCGCCATCGAGCTTCAAGTCCAACAAGGACAGCTCTGGTGCTCACTCCGGCAGGCGCAGCTCCTCGGAACGTTCCAAGTCCGGCAAGGACAGCTCTGGTGCTCACTCCGGCAAGCGCATCTCCCCGGAGCGCTGCGCTGCCGTCGAGGAAGCGCCATCGAGCTCCACCGGCAACTGCGAGGAAACAAGAAATAGAAAAGCTAAGTTGTTCGAGCCTTTGCGCAGAGCACTCCTTAGTTCCATGCTTTTTTATGTTATATCCCTCATGCATTCGTCCTTTGTACGCAAAACCTGTGCGCGGAGGAGCCTGCTCGTGGGTAGCCGCACCCTTCTCTTGCTTTCGAGCACACTCAACGAGTTAAAGTGAGCTGCGACCAGTATCGCGCCCTTGTTTCGTTTTCGAGTCCGCTCAGCAAGCTAAGTGCGTTGCGACTAGCCGCGGCAAGGTTGCTTGCCGGAAGCAACACCAGCCAGCGGGCTGCTGATGTTCCGCACTCAGCAAGTGTGTTAGGACCGGCAAGTTCCCTAGAAGCGTAGGGTAAAAGCGCACAAAGGGTGTAAAGTAGAGGATGTAACGTGGCAAGCCCTGCCGTAAGATGCCCTTCGTATGAGAGACTTGTGCGCAAGAGGAGCCAAGTCGCGGCCCAATTGCACCCTTGTTTTGTTTCCGAGTCCGCTCAACAAACACAAGCGCTCTGCAGCTGGCCCGGCAAGGTGGCTTGCTGGAAGCAACACCGCCAGCGGGCTGCTGATGTTCCGCACTCAGCAAGTGTGTTAGCACCGGCAAGCTCCCCGAGAGCGTAGAGTATAAACATACGAAGGGCAAGGCACGGCATCGTATTGCAAAGTCGCACAGGAGAGACTTATATGCATATACATGTAAATAATGAAGCTGTTGCAGATCTATCTCAGCTGTTTTTATGGCTGAAATTGCAGCAACAAGGAGAAACCAGAAGAGCACACCAGCACAGGCCCGGCAAGCCGAGTTGCGGGGCTGCGAAAGTTAAGATTAAATCTCCGGCAAGCCAGAGTTGCTGGGGGCTGCGATATCAGATAAGTTTTTCATCCCTCGTCATGCATCCTCTTATGGACCGGGGAAAGCGGGGCTGCGTCTTTGAACGAGCGTGTCTTGTAAAACCCGTGCGCAGGAGGAGCCAAGTCGTGGCCCAGTTGCGCCCTTGGTTTGTTTTCGAGCACGCTCAACGATTTAAGTGAGCTGCGACAAGTTTCGCGCCCTTGTTACGTTTTCGAGTACGCTCAACAAACACAAGTGCGCTGCAACTGGCCGCGGCAAGGTTGCTTGCCGGAAGCAACACCAGCCAGCGGGCTGCTGATGTCCCTTGACTCAAGCGTGTTCGCGCCGGCAAGCTCCCCGAGAGCGTAGGGTAGGAACATACAAGGCACGAAGTCAAGTAAAAGACTCAGTCCGGCAAGCTTTCCCCTCTTTTCATTAAAAACATCCTAGTTTAATACAAGTCCATAGAGGATGAAAAACATGATGGAGAGGATTACAAGTTTTAAATGCAGCTAAGGCCCGAGGGCTTACAAATTGAAAGATAAGATGCCCGTAATCCCTCTCCTGTTTCTCTGTTCAGGAGTTCAGGAGGTAGGTCAAGGAGCCCCCGGCAAGGGAAGCTTGCCGGGAGGCAAAGGCGCCTAGGAGGCTACGGTGCCGAAGACACCAAGAGAACACCCCGGGGGCCGGCCAGGAGCTTGGCGGAGACGAAGGCGTCGGAGGCAGAGCTTGAAGACGGGGTGGTGGGACGTCAGCACGCTGACGAGGGCACCTCGCCCTCGTACTCCGACATGACGGCCTTGCCGCCACCCCTCTTCCTCTTCCGCAGCCTCCCTACGCCAGCCGCCCAAGGAGACGGCCCCGGGGAGTTGAAGGCGGCGACTGGATGGACGGGTCGCCGGTGGCCTTGTGGGCGGCGTCCGGCGCCTAGTCGGACCCGCCATCCTCCTCGTCGCCGCTGTCGCTCCCTCCTCGTCACTCTCGCTCGAGGAGGGACCTTCGCATCGGAGGAGCTGTCCACACAGCATCTCGCCCGGGTCCCGAGTCCCGAAGACCTTGGGCGAGAAGGTCGCCCTCCATTAACTTGAAATGGAGGGTAAACCCCGCCGTCAAGCTGTGGATGCGGCGACGTCTTCCACCCTCGGTCGAAGTACATCACGCCGGGGCTGGGGACACGACACTCACTCGAAGTGCCGCTGATCCCACAGCCCCTCGCGCGCAACTCCATCACCTCGGGCGGATCCGGTTCCATCGCGCTCATGAACGGGCCGGCGGTCGGAGGCGGCGGCAGGCGCCGGCGCAGCTTGATGAAGAACTCCCAGGGATCGTCTCCAGTATGGACCGCCTCGAGGACAGGAGCCGCCGGAGGAGACGGGGGATGCTCATCACCACGACCGCCTCTCCCCCGACCGCCTCGGCCACGCCCTCGGCCTCGTCCGCGGCCACGCCCCCTCCCTCTCCCCCTCGTGGCCGGCTCCGCCGCCACGGGTGCGGGATAGGGAGAAGTGCGTTGCCTGGAGGCGACCCTCGCTGCCACCGTTGAAGAACTGGGATTTCCTCCTTCCATGGCGGAAAGAAGAACAGAAGCTGAAGACGAAGGGAGAAGATGAAGTGTGAAGACCATTGTGCTCCCCTTCCGCCCCTTTTAAAGGGGCGAGGTGGGGGCTCAACCGCCCTTCTCGGCCAATCGGGAAGCGAGGAGGGCGGAGGAGCGGGGCCGACTCGCCATCTCCACCCGTGACGGCTCGGTCTCCCACCTTCGCCGCCCACGACCCCCGTGCATGAGGGCCGCGTGGCGGCGGAGCCGGCGACGGGTGAAGTGACCTCGCCCTGCGCAACGATCACGGGAGTGGATGCCTTAAAGACCGCATGCGCCGCCCACATCTCCCACGGTGCCGCAATCGACGCGTGCCGTTGCGGGGGGAGGCGGCAGAGGCGGAAGTGGATTCGGCGCGCCGTGGGCCGCGTGTGCCCGTGCACTGTCTTGGGCCTGGCCCAACAGCGCTCGGCACCGTGTATGGCCCAGGCCCGGGGGCTCCTGTCGGTGTACTAAGGTAGGGGTGCCTCAGTACCCCAACTTGTGCACGGGCGGTTGCAGCTTCCCGCGGCTGGATTTACCACATGCTTGCCGGAGACCATTCCTGCTCCACGACAAGCCATTCAAGAACAAAGTATACGAGACAGAAGATCGAGACCCCGGCAAGAGGAGCTTGCCGGGAAGGCCGTTCCAGGCTCAAGATTACATCACTCACGCAAGGCCCTGGCAAGAGGAACTTGCCAGGAAGACTAGAAGATTGCATCATAGAAGACACGCCTCGGCGCTATATGCGTCCCGGCGAGGGCCCGGGGAGCGACAAGTTATAGAGCCCGGCAAGCTCCCGGGCCCGGCAAGATCAAGACCCCGGCAAGGTACTTGCCGGGAGAGCTGCGCTGTGTGCCCGCGCTCCAGCTCATCGGCCCACGCGTCGCCCTGGGGCCTTTCCAGGGACGCGTGGCGGATGGCTGCGCAGCTTGGGGGACACGGTGGCACTTCACGGTGATGGATCCATCGCCGTGGCAGACGGAGACGCAAGGGCGGGAGCTTTTGGGGTCGACGGCGACGGGCATTAAATGCCCTTGTCCCCCACTGTCAAAGTAGGTAGAAACCACTGTTCAAGCACTGTAGCTCCACTGTTCCCGCACTGTTCCAACTACCACCTCTTTTACATTTTTACCACTTTCTCCTACGTTGACACCTGTCGGTGACCCCTTGCGCTATAAAAGGAGGCCCATGCACAACGTGGAGGGGGTTCGAATCCTTTGCAACTCTCACGCTCGGGTAGCTGCTACTGTAGCTCTTCAAGCTCCCGAGCTCAATACAAACACAAAGCAGCAGTAGGAGTTTTATCTCTCCGGAGAGCTCCGAAGCTGGGTAAAATCCGCCTGCGTGCATCGCCTCGATCTGCTCTCTGTGCTCCCTCCGCCCTCGTACCGCACAGACAAGGGGCCCCGGCCCCATAGGTGTTCGTGGCGGGCAGATCCTCCCCCCGACAGGTTGGCACACATTTTCTTGACTCTTCGGTAGAAACTTTGGGGCACTCTTTGAAGTACTTTGTGTTGGTTGGATGAATCTGAGATTGTGTGATGCATATCGTATAATCATGCCCATGGATACTTGAGGTGACAATGGAGTATCTAGGGGACATTAGTGTTTTGGTTGATTTGTGTCTTAAGGTGTTATTCTAGTACGAACTCTTGAATAGATTGATCCGAAAGAATAACTTTGAGGTGGTTTCGTACCCTACCATAATCTCTACGTTTGTTCTCCGCTATTAGTGGCTTTGGAGTGACTCTTTGTTGCATGTTGAGGGATTGTTATATGATCTATCTGTTTTATTATTGTTGGGAGAACTTGCACTAGTGAAAGTATGAACCCTAGGCCTTGTTTCCTACCATTGCAATACTGTTTACGCTCACTTTTATCATTAGTTACCTTGCTGTTTTTATTATTTCAGATTACAAAAACCTTTATCTACCATCTATATTGCACTTGTATCACCATCTCTTCGCCGAACTAGTGCACCTATACAATCTACCATTGTATTGGGTGTGTTGGGGACACAAGACACTCTTAGTTATTTGGTTGCAGGGTTGTTTCAGAGAGACCATCTTCGTCCTATGCCTCCCACAGATTGATAAATCTTAGGTCATCCACTTGAGGAAATTTGCTACTGTCCTACAAACCTGTGCACTTGCAGGCCCAACAACGTCTACAAGAAGAAGGTTGTGTAGTAGACATCAGCTGCCGGCGGGGGTGGTCCCGCTGAGCAACTACTCTCGTCGGAACGAGATCATCGCCATGATGCCGTTCTTCAACGCGCACGGCCTCGACCCGAACTGGGTTGAGCCGAACGAGCTCGTGGTGCAGGAGTTCTTTGACACTCTGCACAAGATATACATCACCGACGAGCCGCGGCTCATTCAGGACACCTCCCCGACAGAGCTGGATTATATTGCCGCTAGGGTGGAGGAGGCGAGGCTTGCCGAGGAGGAGGCAAAGCTCGTCAAGGCGGCTGGCAGCGCCAGCGGGGTTGTGGACAAGGCCGTGGTGGAAGCGGAGGAGAGGGAGCTCGCCCGGTGGGCTGCAGCCACTGGGGAGGCCAGCAGCACCAACACCGGGGCTCCCCTCGTTGAGGACGTCGCCGACGGGTCGTCGTCGGAGGAGGGCGATGAGGAGAGGGCCGCGACTGCCGATCCCCCGATCACCGGAAAAAGGCGGGTCCTGCGGTGGGCCACCTCCGGCGAGCCGGTCCACCCCGACCAGGCCGTGCAGCTGCGTGCAACCCAGGAGGCATCTATGCGCCAGACAAGGGCGGTGACGATGAAGAAGGCGACGAAAGCCGTGGCATCAAAGAAGAGGACACTTGCCTCTTCGTCGTCACGACGTGTCCGGACGCCATCACCTCCCCCCTCACCGAAAAACATTGGTGTGGGAGTTGGAAGTGAATTGTTTGATTTCGGGCCTCTCAGCCCAGAGAGAGAGCCCGAGCCTCTCAGCCCGATGCGGAAGAGGAAGACAACAGAGGAGGAGGAGGAAGAGAACAAAGAGTAAGCCTCCACTTTCCCTCCCTCATTCCTTACACTCCTCCCCGATGGCGTTGCTTACTTGTCTTCATCTTGCAGGGATGTGGAGACGCTGGCCTAGAGGATCAAGAGGGCCAGGACTTCGACGAGCGGCCAGCCCTCGGCAGGCACCTCCAGTACGCCAGTGGTGGTGTCCAGCAGCCCGGACAGCAGCCCCCGGCCCAGCCCCCAGCATAAGTCCACCATCCACCCTCTATCAACGTGCGACATGGTCAATGCTTCGGTGTTAACCGTGCCGTGGATGCAGGAGAGGATCAACACCAAAGGGAGCCACAGGGGGCCTCTCCGATCGTGTCGCCTCCATCAACCACACTGCCCCAAGGGGCGTCCCCAGCAAGGACACCAAGCACGGAGACCGTGCACACGGGGGAGGGGGAGGAAAATGCAAGGGCTGGCAGCTTTGCCTCGACACCGAACCTTGGCGGAGAAGGGGCTTCCGCCTCTCGGCCCGGCACGGGTAGGCTACTCGCCCTTCTTTTCTGTTTGCATCCTTGATTCCCTCTTTTCCTCATCGGCTTTCGATTTTGGCTTCGCCCCGTCTCTTCCTTGGCGTCCAGGCCCATCTTCTTAGGACGTCGACACCACCATCAAGGACGTCGCCGCAGAGGCCGCGGCGAGGCGGAGAAGATTGCCGCTGAGGAGAGCGCTAGGGGTGCCGTCGAGGACGTCGCCAAGGGGTCCGCCGAAGAGCCCGGCCACGGACCTGCCGGGGATGCCGGCAAGGCCGCTGCCGAGGAGGGGGCGTTCAACGACCTGCCCTCCTCCTATGCTGCCTCTAGCTCCGGCAGGTACCTGATGGTCAGCGACGACCTCTTTGTCCACCTTCTTGGTGCGTCGAGCACCAGGGCTTCCTTCGAGGGATAGGTGTTTGACGAGGAGGCGCTTGCCATCGCCGGGCTCGAGGTTGTCGACGAGCCGGGCGCTGGTGGCGCAGGCTCCTAGGAGGAGCAGCTGCTCCAAGCCATGGGCGCCAGCTTCGGTAAGCTTCAGGCGCTCCACCGCGCTCGCCTGGACAAGGCCAAGTCCAGGACGGCGGTGGTTGAGAGGATGGAGGAGGACTTTGGGGGGCGCGTCGCCAAGGCGCAGGACTGGTTCCGCCAGGCTCAGGACGAGCTGAAGGCCGCCCAGGGTGAGCTGGCCAACCGTGAGGTGGAGCTCGCCCTGAAGCTAGCCGACATCGAGAAGGCCCAGGAGATGGCGAAGAAGTTGGCCGACGAGGCCGAGGCAGTCCGGTCGCAGCATGAGGCCGCCCTGAAGACCAAGGAAGAGGACCTTGCCGAGCGCGAGGAGAAACTTGCCGCCACGCTCCGCGGCCAGGATGAGGAGGTGGACAAGCTCGTCCTGCAGCGGACCCAGGAGCTGGAGCGGAGGCATCAGGAGGCAGTCGATGCTCTGTCGCAGGCCCATGCCGGCAAGGTGAAGGAGCTGGAGGAGCAAGCTCTGAAGCTGGCCCAGGAGAAGCACACACTTAATGGTGCTCTGACGGTGGTGCAAGGAGAGGTCATCAGCAAGTCTGGAGAGCTCTCCGAGGCCAACGCCTCCATCAAAGATCTCAAGCTCAAGCTAGGAGAGCTCGAGGAGACGCTGTCGGGGGCCATGACCCGGGAGGGTATCCTAGCCAAGGAGCAGGAGACGGGAGAAGCAGCTGCTGAAGAACGAGACCGCCAATCTCAAGGACTACAAGGTGGGCGAGAAGCGCTGGCTCGGGCGCCTTGCTGCCGTGGCAAACTCGGCTGGCGAGCAGCTGGCCATCATGGGGACGCCGGAGATGGTGTACGCCCCCGAAGCGAGCCTGAGCTCCAACGCCAACCTGACCATATACTTCGAGAAAGTCGTCGGCGCGCTGAAGCGGCTTCACTCCAACCGGGCGACATCCTTGGCCGAGGAATCCCGGATACTCTGCCGGGGGACCATGACCAGGGTGCTCACCAAGATCGCGCACTGGCACCCCGACCTCGACTTTGGAGCTGTGCTCAAGAGCTTGCCGGAGGGTGTCGACTCCGCAGCGCTCAATGAGCGTATCCAGCCCATCCTCAGCCGCATCGACAAAACCAAGAGGGTGGAGGGCCAGCGCCGGGACTAGGCATCCCGTTCTCCGTCGCCGCTGCAGGTTCCTGACCAAGACAAAGCTATCTTTAGTTAGAACCGCGATGGCAACTTATGTAATATAACTCTGTGATGCCCCTGAAACTATGCATGTTATTTTCCTATTCGATTTTCCTTTGTATGTCCACCCCACGTCAACTGAGTAAGCTTGCCGGCACGTAAACCCAGGGCAGCGTTTTGAGGACGGATCCTCATTAGCCTGCCTGGTGTGCTTGTTGCCGGACAAAGCACCTTGCCGCCCTTGGCGCGGCCACTTGACCTGTTGAGTTTGACTCGAGTCAAGACCGAGAGCATTGCCAATGGCGAAAGGCTACCCTGCCGCTCTTGACACGACCGCTAGAACTGTTGAGCGGGCTTGAAACAGGACAAGGGCATTGTCAATCGCAGGAGGGCCCCTCTGCGTACAGGCTTCTCATACATAGGCTAAACCGTCAAGGATAATAACCTTGTATTTAAGGAAATAAACTCAAAGTTCAGCATGACTTAGCTCTCTTGTCGCCGCTTGGCGTCCTTCATGCCATCGGGCAGTGTCGCCTTCTTGGTCGCCTTCTCCGTAGGAGCCGTGGCAATGAAGAACAAGTAGGCCAACTGCTGGACCAGATTCTCACAATAGCACTCCCCTACCTGGCGCGCCAAAGATGTCGGTGGGAAACGACACCTATGGGATCACTGGAATCCCTTCTATGGTTGCGGGGCACGGGGATCATGAGAAGAGCGGGACTAACAGGTGACAAAAGGGGGATTACCCAGGTTCGGGCCGCAAAGATGCGTAAAACCCTACGATCCTGCTTTGGTGGATGTATTAGGGTTTTTGAGCTCACGAACTAGCTCGGGGTGCTCCGGGGTTCAAAAAGTCGAATCCCTTCTCTGTGTGCCATGGGCCTCCTTTTATAGGTGAAAGGGGCTGCCACAGTGGCACACATGAGGTGGAAAGTGATACAGTAGCATGAGCATATCAACCGTATTACAGGACAAGGTGCCTTAAATGCGAGGCTTTGGTGTCCCTCTACTTTATCGGGGACGGGGGCGGTGCTCGTCCCGTCCATCGCCGCCCCCACGCTTCGACACGCGCCCTGGCCAGCGATGCATGCGGCACCATGTAGGTAGGTAGGCAGCTGAGGTGGCACGGTGGTGGAGCCTCCACGAAGGATTGCATGCTGCCACACAGGTGCCTGCCCAGCTGGTTGAGTTGGCAGCTGCATGTGAACAGCGGTGAAGACTTGGTTGGCGCGGGCCTGGCGGTGGGCCTGCCGATGCGCTTGGCGAGGGCCTCGTTAGGCGGCCCGGCAAGGGTCTTGCCGGGTAGCCTGGCAAGGGTCTTGCCGTGGCACGCTGGTTTCCCCGGCAAGGGACCTTACCGGGGGCCTCGTTGGTTTCTTCGGTGAGGATGGTTGCCTTCCTATCCTATTTGGTCTTGTCTCTTCCTCATTTTCACAAAGATCTACATGCCACCACAGAGGTGCCTCCTGAGCCTCACCCCAACGCGTTTGTCGAACGTTGGTGGGCTCAAGGGTGGCGGCCACTTTGGCTGGCGCGGGCGAGCTGCCCCGGCAAGGGTCTTGCCGGGGTTGCTGAGGCTGCCCTGGCAAGGGTCCTTGCCTGGGGAACCTGCTACGCCCATCCGATCTTTGTGGTCTTGGTCCTTGTTGTTGCTTCGTTCGCCTTGTGGCCTCGGCTTCTCTCCGGCTTCCCCTTCCTGCCGTGTCTGTGCGTGGCCGTGGTGGGAGGCTTTGACTGCCTGTGCACAAGTAAAGGGGACAAAAGGAGAACCCCTACTTTTGTACACCGACAAGAGAGAAAATAATTAAGATCAAAAGATCCTCTTTTCAAATTTTGAGAAAACTCAAATATGAAAATAACGAAATCCCCAACTCTCTCTGTGGGTCCTTGAGTCGCGTAGAATTTCTAGGATCAACTCAAAATGCAATAAACATGATATGCAATGATGATCTAATGTATAACATTCCAAATTGAAAATTTGGGATGTTACAATATTGTTACTGTTGGTTTACGGGACACGTCTCATGATTTTAATTTTGCTAAATTCCATAGACAACCCCATGATAAAGAATTGCCTAGTAAAGACGACATTATTGGTCTTGCTTCTATTGTCGTGCCTCCTAATGATCCTTTAGAAAAATATTTGCTAGACCATGAAAATGATATGTTTATGAATGAAAGAGGGGAAATAGTAGAAGTATTCTTTAAACAGGGACCTATTTTGAAACACAACTTGCCTGTTGAAATCCTAGGGATCCTCCTCCACCCAAAGTAGATCCCGTGTTTGAGCTTAAACCATTACCTGATACTCTTAAATATGCTTATCTTGATGAAAAGAAGATATATCATGTTATTATTAGTGCTAACCTTTCAGAGCAGGAAGAAGAGAAATTATTGAAAACTCTGAAGAAGCACCGTGCTGCTATCGGATATACTCTTGATGATCTTAAGGGCATTAGTCCCACTCTATGCCAACACAAAATAAAATTGGAGAAAGACGCTAAACCGGTTGTTGATCACCAACGACGGTTAAATCCTAAGATGAAATAAGTGGTAAGAAATGAAATACTAAAGATTCTGGAGGCAGGTATAATTTATCCTGTTGCTGATAGTCAGTGGGTAAGTCCTGTCCATTCTGTCCCTAAGAAGGGAGGTATTACTGTTGTCCCTAATGATAAAGATGAGTTGATCCCACAAAGAATAGTTACATGTTATAGAATGGCAATTGATTTCCGCAAATTAAATAAAGCTACTAGAAAAGATCATTACCCTTTACCTTTTATTCATCAAATGTTAGAAAGATTATCCAAACATACACATTTTTGCTTTCTAGATGGTTATTCTGGTTTCTCTCAAATACCCGTGTCAAAACAGGATCATGAAAAGACCACTTTTACTTGCCCATTCGGTACCTTTGCTTATATACATATGTCTTTTGGTTTATGTAATGCACCTGCTACCTTTCAAAGATGTATGACTGCTATATTCTCTAACTTTTGTGAAAAGATTGTTGAGGTTTTCATGGATGATTTTTCCGTGTATGGAACTTCTTTTAATGATTACTTAAGCAACCTTGATCGAGTCTTATAGAGATGTGAAGAAACTAATCTTGTCTTGAATTGGGAGAAGTGCCACTTTATGGTTAATGAAGGTATTGTCTTGGGGCGTAAAATTTTTGAAAGAGGTATTGAAGTTGATAAAGCTAAAGTTGATGCTATTGAAAAGATGCCATGTCCCAGAGACATCAAAGGTATAAGAAGTTTCCTTGGTCATGCCGGTTTTTATAGGAGGTTCATTAAAGACTTCTCAAAAATTTCTAGGCCTCTGACTAATCTCTTAGAAAAAGATGTTCCTTTTGTCTTTGATGATGATTGTGTAGAAGCATTTGAAATACTTAACAAAGCCTTGATTTCTGCACCTATTGTTGAGTCACCTAATTGGAATTTACCCTTTGAAATCATGTGTGATGCTAGTGATTATGTTGTTCTAGGGAAAAGAGTTGATAAGAAATTAAATGCTAGCCAATATGCTAGTAAAACTCTGGACAGTGCCCAGAGAAATTATGCCACTACTGATAAAGAATTTTTAGCAGTTGTGTTCGCTTGTGATAAGTTCAGATCTTATATTCTTGATTCCAAAGTAACTGTTCACACTGATCATGCAGCTATTAAATACCTTATGGAAAAGAAAGATGCTAAACCTAGACCTATTAGATGGGTTCTCTTGCTACAAGAATTTGATTTGCATATTATTGATAGAAAGGGAGCTGAGAACCCCGTTGCAAACAACTTGCCTAGATTAGAGAATGTTCTTGATGACCCACTACCTATTCATGATAGTTTCCTAATGAACAATTAGCTGTCATAAATGCTTCTCGTACTGCTCCATGGTATGCTGAATATGATAATTACATTGTTGCTAAATTTATACCACCTAGTTTCACATGCAAACAAAAGAAAAAGTTTTTCAATGATTTAAGACATTACTTTTGGGATGACCCACACCTTTATAAAGGAGTAGATGGTTGTCGGGGGGCTCGCTGGTGCCTCCGAGCACCTATGGGGCACTTGGGGGCCCCTTCTGGTTCGGCAGGGGAGCGAGGGCCGCGCGCAGAGCAGATCGAGGTCCGGCGCACGCGCGGGGAGGCAGGCAATCTTTACCCGGCCGGGGCTCTCGGAGATAACACCCCTCTGCTGCTCTGTGTTGTTATTAGATCTAGCTCGGCGTCTGAGCGAAAAATGGAGCTGTGGGTGTCGATGGACCGAACCCCTTCTCGTGCGCATGGGCCTCCCTTTTATAGTCTGAAGGGGTACCCACGGTGGCAGCGAGGAAGAGGGGTAGAAAGCGTAAAGCGCAGGTTGGTACAGCGATTGCAACAAAGGTGCCCTACCTAACTCTGACGGCAGGGCACAAGGGCATTAAATGCCTGTCCGGTCGCCCCACAGTGCAGGTGGAGTGACCGTTAAGTGAGCCTCTGGGTGCCACGATGGCGCCTCTGTCAGCTCCGTTTGCCACCTCGCTCTGCATGGTTGCGTAGTATCTTGCCACGTGCTCTTGGATGGCTCGGTGATGGCGTCCTTTGGGCGCGCTGGAGTTGGGTGGCAGCCTTGCGCGGCAAGTGCCTTGCCATGTCCTTTTGTTGTGCGGCAAGCTTGCGCCATGGATTTTTGCCGGGCGCGCGGGCGCGCGGCAAGTTTTCTGGTGATGCCATGGTTAGCCCTCGGCAAGCTCCTCTTGCCGGGCCTTCGTGTTCTTGGCTGGTACTTTGTTCTTGAATGGCTGTGATAAGGAGTGGTGGGGAGCCTTGCGGACGTCAGCGAGCCTCGCTTGTGAGTGTTCTTGTTGCCCGTGCACAAGTTCGGGGTACTAAGGTACCCCCCTACTTTAGTACACCGACAATGGTGTTATTAGAAGTTTTGTACCTGAGCATGAATAGGAACAGATCCTATGCTAGTGTCACTCTGAGGCTTATAGAGGACACCACGCGGGAGATAGAACTGTACATAAGGTATTGCAATCAGGTTTTTATTGGCCTACTCTCTTCAAAGATGCCCGTAAGTTTGTCTTGTCTTGTGATGAATGTCAAAGAATTGGTAATATTAGTAGACATCAAGAAATGTCTATGAACTATTCACTTGTTATTGAACCATTTGATGTTTGGGGCTTTGATTATATGGGACCTTTTCCTTCCTATAATGGATATACACATATTTTAGTTGCTGTTGATTACGTTACTAAGTGGGTAGAAGCTATTCCAACTAGTAGTGTTGATCATAACACCTCTATTAAGATGCTTAAATAAGTTATTTTTCCGAGGTTTGGAGTCCCCAGATACTTAATGACCGATGGTGGTTCACATTTTATTCATGGTGCTTTTCGTAAAATGCTTGCTAAGTATGATGTTAATAATAGAATTGCATCTCCATACCATCCATAGTCTGGTGGTCAAGTAGAATTGAGTAATAGAGAGCTTAAACTAATTTTGCAAAAGACTGTTAATAGATATAGAAAGAATTGGTCCAAGAAACTTGATGATGCATTATGGGCCTAAAAACTGCATATAAAAATCCTATGGGTATGTCTCCGTATAAAATGGTTTATGGAAAAGCATGTCACTTACGTCTCGAACTAGAACATAAGGCATATTGGGCCATTAAATAGCTCAATTATGATTTGAAACTTGCTGGTGAGAAGAGGCTATTTGATATTAGCTCACTTGATGAATGGAGAACCCAGGCCTATGAGAACGCCAAACTGTTTAATTAAAAAGTTAAAAGATGGCATGACAAAAGGATACAAAAGCGTGAGTTTAATGTAGGTGATTATGTTTTGTTATACAACTCTCATTTAAGATTTTTTGCAGGAAAACTTCTCTCCTAATGGGAAGGTCCTTACATTACCGAGGAAGTCTGTCGCTCCGGTGCCATAAAAATGAACAACTTCAAAGGCACAAATCTGAAGGTGGTGAACGGTCAAAGAATCAAACATTATATCTCAGCTAATCCCATAAATGTTGAAACCAATGTTATTGACACCGTAACCCTGGAGGAGCACATAAGGGATACTTTCCAGAATGTTTCAGACTCCGAAAAGGAATAGGTATGTGGTATGGTAAGTAAACCGACTCCAAAACAGTTCTAATAGCAATTTTCTCCATTTTTGAATATTTAATAAAATAGGAAAATAAGAAGTAGTCTGGAAAGGACACGAGGCTTCCACGAGGGTGGAGGGCGCACCCCCTGCCTCGTGGGCACTCGTGTGCACTCCGGACTCCGTTTTCTAGCACGATACTTCTTTTGGCCAGTAAAAATTCATTATATAATCTCCCGAAGGTTTTGACCATCGTACCATGACAAAATCCTCTGCTTTTGTTTCGAGCTGTTTTTGTAACAGATCTAGATCACCATGACGTCTTCAAGCGCCCCCAAGGAGAAGTTTTTCAAGAAGGTCATCAACCCCTACCCTGCGGACCCTCAAACCATTGAGATGTGTGAGGGGGTGCTGCACATCCGCGATGTTGAGGGACCGAGGAGGACCGGAAGCGTGGAGACAAGACTCGAAGCAATGGAGCAACAAGTTTTCAAGTGCCAAGGGATGGTGGAACGTGGACTCAACGCCAACCACATGATGATTGCGGAGTTCACCAACAACCACAAGCTGGATGCTAAGAATATTGGGGAGACCATCTTCAAGCTTCATGCGAAAATCGAGCACCTCCAAGCCCAGATCTACGACCTGCAAAACCAAAACTGTGAGTATGAATATATATTCAAGAGGATGAGTTTGGCTGCAGATTTGAGGATCCTGGAGACTCGATCATCCTTCTATGATGGTGAGCCTATGCCTTGGAAGAAGGAGACTCGATCATCCTTCTACGACAAGCCTACATCATCAATAACTCCATCATCACCACCCCCGAAGAAGGAGACATAAACGCATGGGTATGGGCACTCCCCTTGGCAACTGCCAAGCTTCGGGGAGGTGCCCTGGTATCATATCACCATCACACTTCTATCTTTATTGTTTTTCTTAGTTTGATCCTTTTGGTTATATCTTGATCTAGTAGAATAAAGTTTAGTATGATCTAGATTTGAGTTTTTTTGTTGATCCCTATCTATGTAATTGAGTCCGTGAGCTATGTATAATAAAGATTAGTTTTGAGTCGAGGGCTTTGCTATCTTGCTATGATCTCGGGGGAATAAAAGAAAAAGAAAGAATAAAAAGAAACAAAAAAAGATCATATTGATCTTATGGAGAGCAATGACTTCACATATAAAGAGTATGATGAATAAAAATTGTTGAGAGTTGACAAACATAGTTTTGGTCATCGTTGCAATTAATAGGAAGTAATAAAGAAAGAGAGCTTTTGATATATAAATATACTATCTTGGACATCTTTTATGATTGTGAGCACTCATTAAAATATGACATGCTAAAAAAAATTGATGTTGGACAAGGAAGACAACGTAATGGGTTATGTTTTCTTATATCCTAAATAAAGTATATTTGTCATAGATCATCCAACATGTTGAGCTTGCCTTTCCCCCTCATGCTAGCCAAATTCTTTGCACCAAGTAGAGATACTACTTGTGCTTTCAAATATCCCTAACCCCAGTTTTGCCATGAGAGTCCACCATATCTACCAATGGATTGAGTAAGATCCTTCAAGTAAGTTGTCATTGTTGCAAGCAAAAAATTTGCTCTCTAAATATGTATGATCTATTAGTGTGGAGAAAATAAGCTTTATACGAGCTTGTGATATGGAAGAAATAAAAGCGACAGACTGCATAATAAAGGTCCCTATCAAAAGTGGCAATATAAAGTGACGTTCTTTTCCATTAAGATTTTGTGCATTCCACCATAAAAGCACATGAAAACCTTTGCTTCCCTCTGCGAAGGGCCTATCTTCTATTTTTGTCTTCTACCTTATACAAGAGTCATGGTGATCTTCACCTTTCCTTTTTACACATTATCCTTTGGCAAGCACTATGTGTTGGAAAGATCCTGATATATATATCCAATTGGATGTGGGTTTTCATAAAACATTATTGTTGACATTACCCTTGAGGTAAAAGGTTGGAAGGCAAAACTATAAGCCCCTATTTTTCTTTGTATCCAATTGAAACTTCATAACCATAAGTATTGCGTGAGTGTTAGCAATGGCGAAAGGTTAAATGATAGTTGAGTATGTGGACTTGCTGAAAAAGCTCTTATATTGACTCTTTCCGATGTTATGATAAATTGTAATTGCTTCAATGACTGAGATTATAGTTTGCTAGTTTTCAATGAAGTTTCGGATTCATACTTTCCATTGTGAATAGATTGTTACTTTAGCATAAGAAATCATATGACAATTCACATGTTGCTGTTCTAAGGATGATCATGATGCCCTCATGTCCGTATTTTATTTTATCGACACCTCTATCTCTAAACATGTGGACATATTTTTCGATATCACCTTCCGCTTGAGGACAAGCGAGGTCTAAGCTTGGGGGAGTTGATACGTCCATTTTGCTTCATGATTTTATATCGATATTTATTGCAATATGGGCTACTACTACACATTATGTCACAATCCTTATGCCTTTTCTCTCTTATTTTACAAGGCTTACATGAAGAGGGGGAATGCCGGCAACTGGAATTCTGGGCTGGAAAAGGAGCAAATATTAGAGACCTATTCTGCACAACTCCAAAAGTCCTGAAACTCCACGAAAGTCAGTTTTGGATTATACTATTAAAAATATTGGGCGAAGAAAGCACCGGAGGTTGGCCACCCACTGTCCAAGAGGGTGGGGGCGCGCCCTACCCCCTGGGTGCGCCCCCTGCCTCGTGGGCCACCTGGAAGCCCCCCGATGTCCATCTTATGGTATAAGGTGTCTTTTGCCCTGGAAAAAATTAGAAGGAAGCTTTCGGGATGAAGCACCGCCGTCTCAAGGCGGAACCTTGGCGGAACCAATCTAGGGCTCTGGCGGAGCTGTTCTTCCAGGGAAACATCCCTCCGGGAGGGGGAAATCGTCCCCATCGTCATCACCATTGATCCTCTCATCGGGAGGGGGTCAATCTCCATCAACATCTTCACCAGCACCTTCTCCTCTCAAACCCTAGTTCATCTCTTGTATCCGATCTTTGTCTCAAAACCTCATATTGGTACCTGTTGGTTGCTAGTAGTGTTGATTACTCCTTGTAGTTGATGCTAGTAGGTTTATTTGGTGGAAGAAGATATGTTCAGATCCTTTATGCATATTAATACTCCTCTGATTATGAACATGAATATGATTTGTGAGTAGTTATGTTTGTTCCTGAGGACATGGGAGAAGTCTTGTTATAAGTAGTCATGTGCATTTGGTATTCGTTCGATATTTTGATGAGATGTATGTTGTCTTTCCTCTAGTGGTGTTATGTGAACGTCGACTACATGACACTTCACCATTATTTGGGCCTAGGGGAAGGCATTGGGAAGTAATAAGTAGATGATGGGTTTCTAGAGTGATAGAAGCTTAAACCCTAGTTTATGCGTTGCTTCATAAGGGGCTGATTTGGATCCACATGTTTCATGCTATGGTTAGGTTTACCTTAATTCTTCTTTCGTAGTTGCGGATGCTTGCGAGAGGGGTTCATCATAAGTGGGATGCTTTTCCAAGGAAGGGTAGTAGACAAGCACCGGTCCATCCACATATCAAATTATCAAAGTAATGAACGTGAATCATATGAGCATGATGAAAACTAGCTTGGCGATAATTCTCATGTGTCTTCGGGAGCGCTTTCCTTTATATAAGTCCTCGGGAGCGCTTTCCTTTATATAAGACTTTGCCCTGGCTTTTGCTTTTCTACAAAAAGGATTGGGCCACCTTGCTACACCTTAGTTACTTTTGTTACTTGTTACCCTTTATGAATTATCTTATCACAAAACCATCTGCTACAGATAATTTCAATGCTTGCAGAGAATACCTTACTAAAAACCGCTTGTCATTTCCTTCTGCTCCTCGTTGGGTTCTACACTCTTACTTATTGAAAGGACTATGATAGATCCCCTATACTTGTGGGTCATAAAATATTTGATAAAAAAATAGAACTAAAATACGTCTAGATACATGATATTCTTTTAAACATAGTACACACAAGACGTAGATGCACATATGCTTTTCTGAAATACGTCTAGATACATCAGGTCCTTCCGTCGCCGGCGGCTCCCCTCTGTCAGCGACCTCGGTTGTTGGTGGTAAGGGGGTTGTATTGGGATATGTAGTAGAGAACAAAACAAAAAATCACCCTACGATCACCCAGGAACAATATGAAGATGCATATAGGGTTTGGATCAATGATCGTTGCCGATGCTGGAGTGCACCGAAAGTAGACCAGTCGATGTACATCATACTTGGAGTCTCTCGAACCGTTGGTGACGACCCACAAACCGCGCTCAAATGATCCCTCGAACAGAAGACCGAAAGCATGACATCTCTACTTGGTTGCAAGCGTACGGTCTTCACGATCCGGCAGTGCTTCGCCATCCAGAGCTAATCGTCGGTGGAGAATTAGAGGGAGCAGATTAGAACCACATTGAGCTTCTAATTATGAGGATTAGAGAAACTAGGTCTAGGTTTAATAAGTCAATTCGGGCCAACTATAACTAGAACCAGATGATCTAAAGGAGGCTCCAAAACTTGTGTAGAAAATAGGGCTAATAACTTAAGTATACATAGGTTAGAGGGGGACAGGAGGGCTGCCACCAAGGAGGGAAAGTCCCTCCTTGGGTCGCCGGCCAAGGGGGAGAAGTCCAACTCCTCCCCTAATCCAATTTGGCCACCCCCTCAGGAAGAGGGGGTGCCACCTCCACTTGGGCCCTTATGGCCCAAGTCACACCGGTACAGCGAGGTGCTATACAAACGGGTTTTAATCCCTTTCCGCGACGGCATTTCGAACCATTGTCAAGTGATTTGGACGATAGGGGGGTCCTTCCCACATGACCCAGAAACCGTTGGGGATAGGCCCTCCGGTCACACTTGCTGGGAAAAATGAGCTCGTGTGCAACGGGCGAGTGATCAAATACGATTATACGTACAATTGTGTTAAAAAATACAATTATACAGGCACAATCATTTCTGGTCGGAAATACATCCCACACATTCAGTCCTAGACAAACGTTTCCGTACGTATATACATTCCACACAGTCAACCCAAGGAATACGTTTCCGTTCGTATGTACGTCCCACATAGTCAATAAAAGAAGTACATTTTCGTTCATATGTACATCTCACACAGTCAATCTAGGGAAAACGATTCCGTTCGTAGGTATATCACACACAATTTTCCCCATTAAATCGTTTGTGATAGCGTTGCCATTGCAGACGATATTAAAAATTTTACTGTTTGCGTTATTGAATGCATCACACAAGGTGCATAAAAGAAACTGTATGCCATAGGCTGTACATCAGACATATTTTTTATGTGGTAAACGTTTGCGCATGGTGGGATAACGTAAACAGTTTTCAAGAGGAAGTCATGTGCGATTGTTCATTGACCCAACACGTTTTATTCCTAGAAACTGTATGTGTTGTCTGAGGTCATCGCCCACAGTGTTTTCTCAATAACCGTTTGCAAGAGAAAAACCCAATTAGCAGGCTAATTGGCCTACTATTAATAATCCCTTTATTAATCTAATTGACATTTCATATTAAGCATGCAATATATTTCATTTTCGTATTAAGGAAGCAGGTTTTCATAATTGGAATACATCAGAGTACAATATCATATAGCTTCAGTGCTCAGCTACCCCATTACACAACTGCACCAGCACCAAGTGTCACATGCAACATTTATAACCTTTCGAATTAGCATCTTAGACAATACATGGACAGATGAATCTCATCTGGAAAACCGCTGAAGCGGAAGGTGAATATTGAGCCTTCATTGATGTTGAAGGTCTTTGCAACTTTAAGTCAGTGTCTGTGGATGATTGACCGTCCATCCTTCATCCTCTTTAGGAACACTTCAATATTGCACCGTCAGTGTTGTATGAATACCTCCTCGCCTCCTGACCATACAGGTGGTTTGAGAGGTAATCATAAGTGAACTGCTTTGGAAAGGCCTAAAAACAAGGATATGCATAAACATCTTCTCTAGATTTGAAATGACGCAAAGGAATAAAAAAGATAAAGTATAATAGTTAGTACCATCCTGTAGTGAAATGATGTCTTCTTCATTGTGCAGACACAGATCTTGTTGTTTTTTGTCGCTAATTTCTTTATCCTAACAATCTTTCTGAGTTTCTTGACTTGACTGATATTCATGGACAACTCATTTCCACATATGCAAAATGGGTCGAACAGTGGGTCAAAACCTCTGACAGTAGGACCTACATGTGCAAGACCAAATAATAAAAAACCTAAATATTAGAATGGTTCCTGCAATTGCACAATAATGTGCTATTAGACAAAAGGCCATGCATATGCAAACCTCCATTATAAACCTTAGTGCTTCCCATTGTTTTCTTGCAACACATATAAGGTAGTTAGTGATAAGGTTAAGTGAGGGTTGGCATGGTATCAGTAAAATATGTTGATGAAAAATAAACACATTGCAGTTTCATCAGATTAATTTGAGCCACATGGAAAACCCATTTATCCAAACCAAGCATGATTAAGAACTAAGAAATATAGCAATTGTATATGTTTGTCATGTATTAAGTGCAGCCAAATTCGAATTATTCCTCACATGCATAACAATACAAAATTCTACCCACAACAGTTAGACACCGCATTGCAGAATTGAACCAAGCAGTTAACTAAACACCACAACAAATGAACCAAACATTAACTAAGCACCACATTGCACAATATAACATACTCCTAATAGAAGATCAGACAGTTCACCAAACCAAGCATGCTTAACAACTAGGAAATGCTGCAATTGTATATGTTTCTCATGTATTTAGTACAAGAAAAATCAATTTATTCCTCACAGGCATAACAATACAAAATTGTACCCACAACAATTGAACATCGCATTGCAGACTTGAACCAAACAATTAACTAAAACCACAACAGATGAACCAAACATTAACTGAGCATCACATTTCATAATATATAACATACTAGAAGATCAGACAGTTAAGCAAACGAAGCGTGCTTGACAACTTTGAAATATAGCAATTGTATTTGTTTCTCATGTATTTGGTATAGATAAATTCGATTTATTTCTCACATGGAAGATAATACAAAATTGCATCCTGAACAATTGAACATCACATTATAGAATTGAACCAAACAGTTAATTGAACATGACAACTAATTAACCAAATAGTTAATAAGTGAGCACCACATTGCATGACGTATATAACATATACACTAGACCAACATATTGCATGGTTAAAGTAGATAGGACAATTCACTAGGATTTGTTAAGGAAAGGCAGGAGGAGCACATGCAATGGGTAAACCGAGCATACTTAACCGACGTAGCGAGCTAACTGAACATAGGTCCTTATAGTGAGCTAATAAGACAAGCTACTCCTCATCGTCGGAGATATCGATGATGATTGGCTCCTTGGACATGGAAGAGGGCGAGGCATCCACATCGCGGGTGTCCTCCTCATAGTGTGGGTTACCTGATCCGCTTCCGGCACCAACCTACTAGCTCTCGAGTTGAGGTAAGCACGGGCACACAGACAAATCACCTCATAGTCTTTGTCGAAGGCACCAACGGTGGCCTCGAGAAAACACCACGAACTGTCGTTTAAAGGAGCCAGCTGTGTCACGGCATCGGCGCATGAGGCCTCTATAGTGGCCTCGACGTCGAGGTGCTCCTCCAAGATCTGGGGTCGGCACGAATGGCAGCCATCATGACCTCATCCGCGCATGCGGCCGCAATTTGCTTCTCCGCTGCCAAATGCTCCTTAAGATCCTGGCTATACTACGTGCACCATGGCTTAGGGTGGCGCTTATTTGGGGGAGGGGTTGGTGATTTGGGTGGAAGGTGTCGGGCCGGCGGTCTGGGCATGTGGGATGTGGAAGAAGGAGGAGGATGGGGGCGGGGTGTGGATTACCTGCCTGGATCGACGAGGCCGAGCAGCATGAAGGTGGGTCCCCTGCGAGGAGGCGGCGCTGCAAGCAAGGAGTGAAGGTTTGAACTTGGAAAGGAAGACAGAAATATGGGAAATGTGGCTTTTGGTAAGGGGGAGGGGCGGAGATGTTGTATGGTAGAACCCTAGGAGGGATCTTTTCACACTTGGAGGTGGAGAAAGAGATGGGCACACAAGATCACAAAGGGAGAACACTCAAACAAAACCCAAATCACACATCTACTAGGATAGCATACATGAGATCCACAAGTTCACAAACACAATCAAAGAAAAGATACAATGGTAGAGTTCTTCCCACTCCTTAGAGATGAGGTCTTGATGATGGTAGTCTTCTCCAAGATGGAGGTCTTGAAATCCACAAGTGGATCCTCTCCTAAGAGGCCTTGATCTCCAAGGGAGGTGGTAGAAGTCCCACAAATATCTCATATAATACTTTGCTAACTCTAAACATAACCCCAGGTACGTATTATATAGGTTTGGGGAGGTAGGAGGAAGTGGGTGCGAAAGGGAGGCCCAACAGCCCACATCATCCGGCCATCCTGTAAGGCCCATGCGCACGGGGTAAGTTGGGCGCATGCGCACGGGGTGCTATAGCCATAGCTCCCTGTGTACTCCGTGGACAAGGGGTCTTGGGGGCCTGTTGGCATGGGGTCGCCTGGGACTTCCTGTTCTACTGTTGTTGTGCTCCGTCTTGCTCCGCATGGCCTTGGAGTGGCACTCCTACTCCTTGGTGATGCTCCTAAGCTTCTTGCTGGTGTTCCTCTTCGTTCCTAATGAGCCATAGCGTATTTTGGTGAGGTAGCAACCAAGTTCCGTTTGTTTCCATATGCATATTGTCGGTGTCAAAACCGGCGGATCTCGGGTAGGGGGTCCCGAACTGTGCGTCATGGCGGATGGTAACAAGAGACGAGGGAGGCGATGTTTTTACCCAGGTTCGGGCCCTCTCGATGGAGGTAAAACCCTACGTCCTGCTTGATTAATATTGATGATATGGGTAGTACAAGAGTGGATCTACCACGAGATCAAGGAGGCTAAACCCTAGAAGCTAGCCTATGGTATGATTGTTGTAATGTATGTTGTCCTACGGACTAAGGCCCTCCGGTTTATATAGACACCTGAGGAGGCTAGGGTTACACAGAGTCGGTTACAATGGTAGGAGATTTACATATCCGTATTGCCAAGCTTGCCTTCCACGCCAAGGAAAGTACCATCCGGACATGAGCCGGAGTCTTCAATCTTGTATCTTCGTAGTCTTGGAGTCCGACGGATAATGATAATCCGGCCGTCCGGACACCCCTAGTCGAGACTCCTCGGTAGCTCCCTGAACCAGTCTTCAATGACGATAAGTCCCGCGCGCATAATGTTCGGCATTGCAAGGCGGGTTCCTCCCTTGAATAATCCAGAGAAGATCATGAACACCAGGATAGTGTCCGGCTCTGCAAAATAAATTCAACATTCCACCGTAGAGAGAATAAAATGTACACTTAGTTCAATCTGCTGACGTATCACGCGGCGTGACATCACACTGCTACCAAGCCTTTGTTTGAATCGTTTTTTTACTACACCACCTCAGCACGTTTAGCGAAGCGGTTTCCTTGCCATGTCTTGTCGAAGCAGAAATCGTGTTCCCCTTTATTCCGGGATCCTCATCAATACGTGCGTGGGTAACCCAACCGTTCCTGTCGCCACGCCTCCTCTATCGAAGGGGAATCCCAAACGGTCACGGAGACGGCCCTTGGTATTTCTTCCCCTTTATAAGAGGACCAAGGCTCGCCCTTGTTCTTCAATATCGCATCGAATCTTTTCCCGCTCCCGGTTCCAACACCCGAGCCTCAGATTGGCGCCGGATCCTCAATCATGTCGGCTCCGACCTCCAGGGCCGGTGGATGCCCTCCTCCGTCATGGAGGAGGACATATTGAAGTTGCGTGAAGCCAAGCACAGCCTACGAGGTTTCAAGACAGGTTGCCTGCCCAAGGGCAGGCCGTGCCCGCCCGAGCCCGGTGAATCGTCGTTTTAAGTATGCCACCTCCGTCGGGGTTTAGGCTTCCCGACGGATCCCTTCGTGAGAGGGCTCCTGTTCTACTATGGGCTGGACTTTCACGACTTGGCTCCGGAGTCCATCCTCCATATCTCCGCATTCATTATCGTCTGCGAAGCCTTCCTCCGCGTC
Source organism: Aegilops speltoides (assembly GCA_021437245.1). Lineage (NCBI taxonomy): Eukaryota > Viridiplantae > Streptophyta > Magnoliopsida > Poales > Poaceae > Aegilops > Aegilops speltoides. The sequence goes on from CM038143.1 coordinate 203,095,981, forward strand.
ATTCCCCACTTCGGCCTATGGCTGAAGACCTTCAAGGTGGAGCCGAAGATGATCGGGGGGCGTCAAGCGGAGTGCGGCGGGGCGACCATAAGCAAAAATGTCGATGCCCCGTGGCCCGAGGGTTCCTTCCAAGAGGAACTTGGACTGTGGGAGCAGGAGTGGTTCTATATCACCGCTCCAAGGGGCAGCAGGCAAAAGCCGCCGCCCTTATTTCGCCCGGGACCTCCACGCTAGCTAATGTCGTGGGTCAACCAAGGGCTCAATTGGGGGCCGTCCGAAGACGTGCCCTCACTGCAGGGCCGGATTCGAGACCTCCAAGCGAGGGAGATCGACCTGATCAAGGTGATGCAGGTTATGCTAATCAGGCATCTTCTACCCTGCAAACGCCGTCCTCTCCGTCTATGGGAGTTCAACCCGGAGGGACCTCGGATTCTCCAACACTTCATGGGTGCGACACCCGTGGAGATGTACAAGTTGTTCTTGGACGCAGGTGGCGTGTCCGGATTTAGCCGAGGATGCAGGCCTAAGCCGCGATTGCCCGGATACTCAGGTAAATAGCTCAGAGTCCGGACATTCTGTTTATGTGCCTTTCTAGAGTTCGCCTCCTGACCCCTTATTCTTTACTGGAATGGGTGGCGCGATCAAGGCTGATAAGGTGTCCGGCCCCCCTCCCAGAGACCGCACTGGAGCCCGTGCTGGTCAGAATGTTGGAGGTTGCGCCCACTGAAGGGGGCGACGGGGAAAATAGAGGAGCTAATATTTCGCCCAAAGGGGCGACTAAAGAGGGGGGAACCAAGAACCCCTCCCTTCAGGGGGAGAAGAGGACCGCCTCCGAAGATCCGGAGGCCAAAGCCCCTAAGCATGGGAAGAGATCTTCCCCGGGGGGTCCGGCGCCCGGAAAGAATCCGGACGCACAATCATCACCAAAGGATCAGCCCTCCAGCGAGCCATGAGTATAAAAGAGGGAGTTAATTAATAAGGAAGTACCTTCATTTGTGCTTCTGTAGGTAACCGAAATATTTATATTGCAGTTCGGATCTGCAGCCTTCTCAGATGAGTTCATCTTCGGGGGACCTTCTTAGGAGATGATGGAAGCGATACGCCTCCGTCCATGCGCCGCTAAATGAGGCGAAGCGAGCCCGAAGTGTCGTCATGGAGGGTATCCCCGAGTCCGGAGGGGCCAGAGAGTTCGGCACCCACTAGTATCCGGCCGGGAGAGCTGAAGAGTCTGCTTGAGAGGCGTCCATTTGAGAAGATCACCGTGCGTTGATGTGTATGGTGGTTGGAAGGATTTAAATCGCGAAAGCAGATTGCGTAATGCCGCCATGAGTTTCTTTGGCGGGATTTGAGGTATCGAGAATGGCGCACCTTTATCTTTTAATAGTTTTGCATATAAAAATGCCTGTATAGATAGTAGCCCCGAGACTCGATGGGTTGTCGGAAGCGACAGCGCATCGAGGATCGAAATCTAAAGTAATGAATTCCGTCGTTCCTATGCGGTGGCGGATAGTCCGGCTAGCGGACTAGGGAGTTTGCGAATTAAGTCGGCAACTTGACATGGCGGATCTTGACATCGCACTTGTCAACCGCGACTTGACGAGTCGCAAGGTAAATAAATTCTCCATGATCGCTTTACTTAAAGGGGTGAAGTCCTCCTCGATAAATTGTATCTGTTGTTATGCAGATGGTGCTGCTCTTTGTGGAGAGCCTTCGGGCCGAACTTGCTCGAGCTAAGGAGCAAGCCCGAAGGAGTGACGCGGCTGCCTCGAGGGCGGCCGAGGAGTTGAAAGCCGAAAAGGCTGCGCACTGCCTAAGCAGGGTAGAGGTGGCCGAATTGGCCATGAAATTAAAGGATGCTACCGACCGCAATGAGGCTCTTGAAAAGGAGCGCTTATCGGAGCGGGAAAACCTGAAGAAGGCCACCGCCGAAGCCAAGGATGCCCGCTCTGCAATGCGGGCTATGAAGGAGGAACTGCGCCAGGCCGGAGAGATCATGGCTAGCAAGCCTTTTCTGCTGCGTCGCCGGTTTATGGATGCAAAGTATGCTCAATTTGAGCGGCTGTGGAGTCCGGAGGATCCGTATATGGACTTAGCTGCAAGTGCGGCTAATGCCGTTAAGCACTTCCGGAGCCAGGAGGATCACGAGACAGAAGAGCTATATTGGTCTCAATTCCACAGTCCAGATCGCTCACTTCCGTTGAAGGACCGGTTGGCCGAATGGGCCGAGCTAAATAGATTGTCCGGACTTGCCATGACTGACATCGTGGCCCATGTATGGCCAGAGAGGTCCAAGGCAACGAGCTACTTCGGCTTACTGCAGCAATTCCTTGGAGCGGTGCCGCATATAAAGGACATGAAGCGGTCGGCCTGCATCGAGGGTGCGCGGATGGCTCTTGCCTGTGTGAAGGCGCATTGTCCGGAGATGGATGCCACTGCTGTCGCCTCCCAGGGTTCGGATGAAAGCCGGCTCCCTGCCGAGCACTACTTTGGGGAAGTTATGCGTGGAGCTCGTGTAATAGAGTCGCAGTGCTCGAAAAATATCACGTTCAAATGAATGTATTAGCTTGTAAATCGATGATTATGTTACAATTGCTTTTTATACTTGTGCGTCCCAAGTAGTAAAACTTCTCTGTCTTGCCGTTCGTATACTTTTGTATAACTTGAAAGATTGCAGTCTTGACAGCCCCCACGCACGTGGTGCGGGGTGTTCATAAAAATAGCGTTTTCACACTTAATCCGGCGTCTCGGTCTGTTTAAGGAGGTGGTAGCGAGCGAACTAGGCAATCCGGACTATAATGCTTTATCACTTTCACTTAGCTAGTGGAGCTCAAGGGTGGGGCTACGATATAGCCTGGTGGCACCGCACATCTCGGATTCGAGTGCGTATGTGCTGACCGAAAGCGGTCCTTCGTCAAAGCGGGAATTCTAAACATTCCGATAGTCGATCGAGTGGTTGACGGACTCGTTGTATCATAGCGATTAGTTTTCGGCTTTCTCTCTTGAGGTGCTCGCCCGGCCAACCGGGCACAATCGCGATAGTTCTCCTGGTGCAGCGTTAGCGATGATCTGAGCGTAACGGCAGCAAAACACAGGAGCCGGGCAAACCCAACATTTGACCAAAGACATGATTCGAGCTGATGCATATAATGCCTAACTTCGAGACGCCGAACACTCCCGAAGGTGTTCGGTCATTATAATAATGGGCGAACGATGCCCTAAGCCCTAGTGTCGAGTGCGGGCATGGTCTTACGGCGGCCGATGCCAAAGCATCAGGCTCCGCTTTGGCTATAGGAAGAAACCAAGGGAGAGTAACAACAAGAGACAGTAAAAAAGGTCTACGCAGGGTCTTAATCTGAAAAGAATCCTTGCAACGGGTCCCTCTCGCGTCTGCGCTTTGTGTCTCCGTTCGCCGCTATCTCGACGGGTATGCACGTTGTTCATCTGTAGAAAGAGAGGAACGTTTAGTTTTAGAAACAATTCGTGCGAAAAATATGTAAAATAAGAAATATAAATAATTAAAGCAAGGTTTATATGAAACCGCGATTGTTTGTGCGCGCAGCCCCCTGTGAAGGGGTATGCGGCTAGGGAGCCCCTACTTTCTTGAGGCGGATTCGTCTATCCGTGTGCAGGGTCCTTAAGTGACCCTCGATGAAATGGCGCCACGCGGACCGGGCATCTTGAGTGTAAGAGGCAGCGTAATGCGGTATGGCGTTGAAGCGGACAAAAGCCTTCGTCCCAAGAGTGCTTGATATTCACTTTCAAATGGGGCGATATGAAAATTAATTTTTCGCGTCGAAAATTGTTCGCGATCGAACACGACTTCTAGTAATATAGAGCACTGTGCACTTGGCGTAAGGGCTGGCGTCACTCCTTTGAAGGAAGTGCGGCTGTGTCGAATTTTGGTAGGGTCTATCCCCATCCTACGGATTGTGTTTGAATATAGCAGGTTTAAGTCATCGCCTCCGTCCATTAGGGCGTTAGTAAATTGTAATCCGTCTATTATGGGATTCAATATCGAGAGTCCGTCCGCATTTGAGCAAACGGAATAGTCGGTGGTCGAAAGTGATTGGTTTGATATCCAATCTCTACGGTCTGCTGGGTTGGACCGTGCGAAGCTCTTTTTAGAAAGTGCCGCACTATTTTTCCGTGTTATCACATGAAGTGAGTTTACTCCTTTGACCCCTTGTGGGAAAGTCTTTTGTTTTCCGGTGCCCTGCTGGTGGGGTTTATCTTCTTTGCTTGACGCGTCGAGCCCCTTGTGTTCGGCATTTAGTCGGCCGGACTGTTTAAAAACCCAACTATCCCTATGGGTGTGATTTGCAGGCCTTAGAAGTCTTGTGGATTTGACATATCCGACCCAAAATTTTGTTTAAGTTGGACGATTAAATCCTTGTCATCCTTAAGAGGCTGTGTCTTAGTATTGGGCCGCGAGCTTTTGAATCCGGCGTTGACTGCCGCGCTCTTTGGGCTTTTCTCTTTATTCCGGCGCTGCTCTTTTCTGCGCCGTGATTTTCCGTTTCCATCTCTTATCTTGGATGTACTTGGGTCGCTGGTGCTGCATCGTGCTAACCAGCTATCCTCGCCCGCACAAAAGCGGGTCATGAGGCTTGTTAGTGCGGACGTTGTTCTCGGTTTCTCTTGACCGAGGTGCCTGGCGAGCCATTCGTCTCGGACATTGTGCTTGAAAGCTCTTTGAGGCTTGGCGTCCGGACGATCGACTATTTGGTTCTTTTTCGTAAGGAACCTGTTCCAGAATTTCCGCGCTGAATCTCCGGGCTGTTGAGTTATATGACTTAGATCATCTGCATTCGGAGGACGGACATAAGTTCCTTGAAAATTTGCTCTAAACGCGTCCTCGAGCTCTTCCCAACTTCCAACAGTGTTTTCTGGGAGGCTTTTAAGCCAATGACGGGCTGGCCCTTTGAGCTTGAGGGGTAGTATTTTATGGCGTGGAGATCGTCTCCTCTGGCCATGTGTATATGTAGTATATAATCTTCTATCCAGACTCCAGGGTCTGTTGTTCCATCGTAGGCCTCTATGTTTATGGGATTAAATCTCGCTGGGAATTCGTGGTCCAGCACCTCATCGGTGAAACATAGTGGGTGTGCGGCGCCCCTGTATTTGTGTGTGTCGCTATCATCGGACACTTGACGTGTTGCCTTGCTTCTTGGGGCCTTCTCCTTTGGCCCGTAGATGGACCTGGCTGGGCCATCTATCCTTCCAAGTTCGTTGGTGGATTTATGTGTGGCACCGCTTTCATAATTTGGCCTATCATCTGGCCGTCTATCCAACCAGGCAGCCCCTTTATTTTTGGACGGTGGAGGCTCTATGGCTTCTTCGTCGAATTCCGGTAGCAGCTTGCGCTTCGGGTAGCTCTTTGATTGGTGGCCATTGCCGTACTTATCTGCGGTTTTGAGCACTTTGCTCCATCTCATTCTGAGTGTGTATTCCGCTGTTTTGAGCCTCCATTTTTCCTTCTTCAGGCTTCTTGCAGTACTGACGAGTCTTTACCGGAGGTTCTTACTCTCCGGCGACGTGTCCGGCATAAGGTCGTCCGGGCTGTTTTTTCTCGTCGGGCTTGGATTGATTATCTGACTCGTCATGTTCGGACGGTTGCTTATTTGCATGTTCGTCGTTCGATTGTGAGCCCTGCCGTATCGCGGGCTCCTTGAGAGCGTTGTTCTCGTCGAGGCGGGACTTAGGGCGGCGTTTACGCCGTTGTTTTGGTCGTTTATCGGCGGGGTCATCTTCTGCCGCGTCCTGTTGGTCCTCGTTATCGCTCCCCTTTGGGGTGTCCACCATATATATGTCATGCGACGAGGTGGTCCTGTCGTGCTATATAAGCTCTGTTTTTCCTTCATCTCTGGCATCGTCGTCCATAGCGTCGATGTCTTCGGAGTCGTAGTCTAGCATGTCGGTTAGATTGTCGACAGTGGCTACAAAGTGGGTGGTGGGTGGGATCTGAATTTCTTCGTCGTCCGCACCCCAGCCCTCCTGGCCATAGTCCGGCCAGGACTCTCCTAATAACGAGAGAGGCTTTAGTGAATTCGTGATATCACCAAAAGGCGAGTATTGAAAGATGTCCGCGGCGGTGAATTCCATAACTGGCGCCCAATCCGGATCGATTGGTAGGGGCGCGGGAGGTTCGGAGTCCGGCGAGGAGTCCGGCGCCTCGGAATCATGAGTTTCGCAGGAGACAAGATCAGTGTTCGGCTCCATCGCCGTGGATGTTGAAGCCCCTGTATGCATCTATCCACCGGCCCTCGATATAGGCGATCGGCTCGGGCTAATGGCGGGCGGATCGGCGCGCCACCAGGCTTTGTTCGTGGCGAGCTAGATCATGCCCGTCGTCACAGTGCGGCGCGCTTGGCTGTGGCTCGAGTCCGTCGAAGATCAAGTCTCCGTGGACATTGGCCGTGAAGTTTAAGCTTCCAAATCGACTGACGGGGGCGTAGCTTCGATCTACTCGGATGGCCAAGTGAATTGGCCCGCAGGCGAAACCGCCGGATCTGAAGATCTGTCCGGGAGAAAAGTCTCACTGGACAGCGTTGCTAGTTGAAGATGCCATCAAGCCTATCGGTGGCGATACGAGGAACTCTCAATGAAAGCACCAATGTCGGTGTCAAAACTGGCGGATCTCGGTAGGGGGTCCCCGGCTGTGCATCAAGGCGGATGGTAACAAGAGGCGAGGACGCGATGTTTTTACCTGAGTTGGGCCCTCTCGATGGAGGTAAAACCCTACGTCCTGCTTGATTAATATTGATGATATGGGTAGTACAAGAGTGGATCTACCACGAGATCAAGGAGGCTAAACCCTAGAAGCTAGCCTATGGTATGATTGTTGTAATGTATGTTGTCCTACGGACTAAGGCCCTCCGGTCTATATAGACACCGGAGGAGGCTAGGGTTACATAGAGTCGGTTACAATAGTAGGAGATCTACATATCCGTATTGCCAAGCTTGCCTTCCACGCCAAGGAAAGTACCATCCGGACACGAGCCGGAGTCTTCAATCTTGTATCTTCGTAGTCTTGGAGTCCGGCGGATAATGATAGTCCGGCCGTCCGGACACCGCCTAGTCCAGGACTCCCTCACATATCAACTAGGAAGGAGTTCACCTCAGATTCCATTGCCCGTGCTCTAGCTCTTGTCATGGGTCCACGTGGTGCTTGAAGTGTTGTTGTAGAGTCCATGGGGATGATGGAAGAATGCTCCGCATCATCCCCCCCTTGGGAGAGATCCATCCATGGATTGAGATCTTCATCACCATGGTACTTGGCCAAGTCTTTGACGTTGAAGATGTCGCTTATGTTGTACTTGTCGTGTGGGATGTCAATCTTGTAGGCGTTGTCATTGTAGCATGCTAGCTCCTTGAATGTTGCGTCAGCTCGGGGTAGTAGCTTTGACTTGCGCTCGTTGGGGAAGGAGGTCCTTGTGAAGATGATGAAGGAAATATGCCCTAGAGGAAATAATAAAGTTGTTATTTTATATTTCCATATTTCATAATAAATGTTTATAATTCATGTTAGAATTGTATTAACCGGAAACTTGATACATGTGTGGATACATAGACAAAATACCGTGTCCCTTGTAAGCCTCTACTAGACTAGCTCGTTGATCAAAGATGGTTAAGTTTCCTAACCATAGACATGTGTTGTCATTTGATAAACGGGGTCACATCATTTGGGGAATGATGTGATGGACAAGACCCATTCATTAGATTAGCATTATGATCGTTCAGTTTTATTGTTATTGCTTTCTTCATGTCAAATACATATTCCTTCGACTATGAGATTATGCAACTCCCGTGTGACGCCCCCGATTCAATCGTACACTAATCATGCACGCAAACGTGTACGATCAAGATCAGGGACTCACGGGAAGATATCACAACACAACTCTAAAACATAAATAAGTCATACAAGCATCATAATACAAAGCCATAGGCCTCGAGGGCTCGAATACAAGTGCTCGATCATAGACGAGTCAGCGGAAGCAACAATATCTGAGTACAGACATAAGTTAAACAAGTTTGCCTTAAGAAGGCTAGCACAAACTGGGATACAGATCGAAAGAGGCACAGGCCTCCTGCCTGGGATCCTCCTAAAGTACTCCATGGTCGTTGTCAGCGGCCTGCACGTAGTAGTAGGCACCTCCAGTGTAGTAGGAGTTGTCTTCGACGGTGGCATCTGGCTCCTGGACTCCAGCATCTGGTTGCGACAACCAGGTAGAAGGGAAGGGGGGAAAGGGAGAAAAGCAACCGTGAGTACTCATCCAAAGTACTCGCAAGCAAGGAGCTACACTACATATGCATGGGTATATGTGTAAGGAGGCAATATGAGTGGACTAAACTACAGAATGCCAGAATAAGAGGGGGATAGCTAGTCCTATCGAAGACTACGCTTCTGGCAGCCTCTGTCTTGCAGCATGTAGAAGAGAGTAGACTGAAGTCCTCCAAGTAGCATCGCATAGCATAATCCTACCCGGCGATCCTCCCCTCGTCGCCATGTGGAAAAGCGATCACCAGGTTGTCTATGGAACTTATCTGGGTGTGTTTTATTAAGTGTCCGGTTCTAGTTGTCATAAGGTCAAGGTACAACTCCGGGTCGTCCTTTTACCGAGGGACACGGCTATTTGAATAGATTAACTTCCCTGCAGGGGTGCACCACATAACCCAACACACTCGATCCCATTTGGTCGGACACACTTTCTTGGGTCATGCCCGGCCTCGGAAGATCAACACGTCGCAGCCCCACCTACGCACAATAGAGAGGTCAGCACGCCGGTCTAAATCCTATGCGTGCAGGGGTCTGGGCCCATCGCCCATTGCACACCTGCACGTTGCGTACGCGGCCGATGAGCAGACCTAGCAACCTCCATTACAAAGGAAGTCGCGTTACGCAATCCAACCAGGCGCGCGCCGCTCAGTCGCTGACGTCACGAAGGCTTCGGCTGATACCACGACGTCGAGTGCCCATATCTTTCCCACGTAGTTGGTTAGTGCGTATAGACCAAATGGCCAGACTCAGATCAATTACCAAGATCTCGTTAAGCGTGTTATTATGAAGCGACCACGGACACCGACCAGGGCCAGGTCCACCTCTCGCCTAGGTGGTCTCAACCTGCCCTGTCGCTCCGCCACAAAGATCCACACAGAGGGCCGTCGGGACAAAGTCCTTTCAGCCCCCAATACGTGAATCACTCGTGGGTACTCTTCGAGCGGACCTAACTTTAGTCACCATCTGTATAGTATGTATGTATGTATAGTATATACCCGTGATCACCTCCCAAGTGATCACGACCCGATACTCTAGCAAGGCAGACTGACAAGAATGTAGGGCCAATGATGATAAACTAGCATCCTATACTAAGCATTTAGGATTGCAGGTAAGGTATCAACAGATGTAGCAACAATGTCAGGCTATGCATCAGAATAGGATCAACGGAAAGCAGTAACCTGCTACACTACTCTAATGCAAGCGATCTGAGAGGAGAATAGGCGATATCTGGTGATCAAGGGGCTTGCTGATTGCTCCGCAAGAAGGAGGGTCGTCAACTCTGAGTCGGCTAGGCGGCAGCAGCGTCAGTCTTGTAGTCTACCAGAGAGAAGAGGGGGAAGAAACAATGAATACAATGCAAACAGATGCATATCGATGCATGACAAGACAAGTAACGATGCTAGGTGTGCCCAATCGCGGTAGTAGGTGATAGCGACGAAGGGGGAAAACATCCGGGAAAGTATTCCCTGTGTTTTACGTTTTCGGACTGCTAGGGGTGTGTGGCGGACGAACGGGGTGCGGATCCGGATTCGTCTCGTCGTTCTGAGCAACTTTCATGTAGAAAGTATTTTCATCCGAGTTACGGATTAAAAGATATGATTTTCCAATGATTTAAATCATTTTCTGATTTTAATTATTTATTTAATTCTATCATTATCCAAAACAGTCAATGATGATGCAGGCATGACATCAGAGTGATGTCAGTAGGTCAACTGGTCGGTTGACAAGTCAAGCGAGCAGTGGGTCGATGGGACCCACATGTCCTTGTCGAGGCATTAACAGAGGGTTTAAACTAATCAAAATGGGTTAATTAGCAGGTGGGGCCCGGTAGTCAGTGAGAGATTAGTGTTTAATTAACTAATTAAATTAATTAGCAGATTATCTATTTATTTTTATTTGTTATTAAGGTGGGGCCCATTGGTCAGTGAGGCAGGCGGCCCGATCGTGATTGACTCAATCGGTGGTCAGCGGGACTGGGCCCACGATCATCGCCCGGCGGTGCCACGTGGGTGCCAGCTCGGCACCCGCCGGAGACGCGTCGGAGCTAACTCCGGCGACCATTCCGACGGCCGAGCGAACGGGAGAGCGGCGGAATTCGTCCATAGGTGGCCGTTTCACGCGCGAGAGGGTGCGTTCGAACGAGCGGAGCTAGCCGCCTCGAACCGTGGTGGTTATGTGGCCGGAGGTGGCCGGAGGTGGCCGGAAACGAGGCCGGCGACGAGCTACGGCGGCAGCGCGTATGGAACCTCGACGGAAACGGCGCTACGGAGCTCGGCGGAGCGCGTGCGCATGTTCGTTGTGCTCTGGGGCTCGAAAGCAGTCTTGTCTTTCAGCGAAGCGTGATAGCGGCTATGGCGGCAACCATGAGCTCATCGGGCGGCGAGTGTTGGGCACGGCAAAAGCGGCGATCGCGGCTACGGGAGAGGCCGGAGAGAGGGGAGGCGTCGCGGCTGCTCACCGTGAGCTGTAGGTGTGCGAAGCGGGCTCGGGAAGGACCAACGGCGAATCGGGCTGGAGACGAAGACGGCCGCAGGAGGAAGAAGGGGTCGTCGGGCTCGCGGTGGTGGCTCCCTTTCGCTCGAGTTGGTGCAGAAGGTGTAGCCGAGGGCGCGCGTCTCGTGGGCGTCTTTGGCGAGGCGAGGTGGCGGTGGCATGGCTCTGACACATCCATGGCGACGGCGGCGTCGGTTGAGGAGGGGAGGGGATCTGGAGAGCGAGGGAGAGAGCGACGAGGGGGAGAGGGGGCAAGTGGGCGAGTGGGGAGGGAGCCCGAGGCGTCGGGGCTGCCCTTATCCTCCCACGGCGCCTATAGCGGCGTGGCCGGGCGAGGTGGTTCGGCGGCGTCTTGTGTGATCGCTCACACAATGGAGGGAAGGCGACACTGGTGGGGGTGTGGGCCACATGGCTGTTGGGCTGCCAGGTGGGCTAAGGCCCATGGGGGCACGGTGGCCATTGGGCGGTCGGCCCGATTGAGGGGGGGCCTTTTTTTCCTACTTTGTTTTTTTACTTTTTATTTACTGTACCTTTTCTGTTTTAGTTTTGTTTCCTATTATTTTTTAGTTTTATGAAAATATACACTTAGTATCTAAATTAGTATTTCAACTTAGTCCATAGTCACAAGTAGTCTAGTCCTCAAATAAATTAGTTTGACATTTTATTTATTACAAAAGGTATTTAAATAATTGTTTTTGCTGTTGTTTTATTCATCTTATAGTATTTAAACACTTTATAAAGGTGTGGCTTCTCCACCATAATTACCTATACAATATTTGGTTCACTCTGAACATTTTAGTTTTAAAATTTGAAAACTTTTATTTATTTTTTGATTGATTTTGAATTTGATTTAGAATCAGTTTCAATCTAACGCGAGGTTAGCAACAGCAACCGAGGTGATGTGGCATCGTTAACGCGGGATTACTGTAGCCTAATTATCCGGGCGTCACATCCTGGATATCGGAGGAATGCCTTGTGTGCTACCAAATGTCACAACATAACTGGGTGATTATAAAGATGATGTATAGGTATCTCTGAAGGTGTTTGTTAGGTTGGCATAGATCGAGATTATGATTTGTCACTCCAAGTATCGGAGAGGTATCTCTGGGCCCTCTTGGTAATACACATCATAAGAAGCCTTACAAGCAAAGGGACTAATGAGTTAGTTGCAGGATGATATATTACGGAACAAGTAAAGAGACTTGCCGGTAACGAGATTGAACAAGGTATGAAGATACTGACGATCGAATATCGGACAAGGAACATACCGATGATAAAACGAATAACACATGTTGTCATAACGGTTCGACCGATAAAGATCTTCATAAAATATGTGGGAGCCAATATGAGCATCCAGGTTCCTGTAGCGACCAGACCTCAAACAGTCTGATCTTTGTGCTTTAATGTCATCCCTGGATCAGTAATACTAACAGCACAGTACTTGAAGGATTTATAACAGAGTAGCAATCACACACTTATTACATCGAATGTCTCAAAATAGAACAGATTACAATAAATATGGCTTATGGCCATCTAATAACGATAACAGCTGAAGGCTTGGAAGATAAGTGAGTCCATCAACTCCAATGGCATAACTGAGTATAGAACCACGACCTAAAGGCACCTTACTCGTCGTCTGAAAAGTCTGCAACATGAACATTGCAGCCCGAAATGGGTCAGCACAGTGAATATGCTGGCAATGTAACACATAGAGAGTAATGAACAGAAATATGCTATACTACATGCATATATGGCTGGTGGAAAGCTCTATGGTTACAGTTTTGCATAAAGCCAATTTTTCCCTACTGCAAAGGAATAAATTTTATTTAACTATCATGGTGGTTGTTAAACATTGAGAAGATAGACATCCTCTCATCCCAATTAAATATCATCATTAAACCCAACATAATTAATTAAAGTAACATGATGAGATTCACATGATAATCCAAGTACTAGATACTCAAAACGTCCATAACCGGGGACACGGCTAACCATGATTAGTTTATACACTCTAAAGAGGTTTGCACACTTTCCCCACAAGACTCGATCTCCTCCGTTGGGCTTCTCGCACTACATGATGTTTGAGAAACGGATGACCGAGACATAGTCTTTCAGAAGCGTTTGCACCTTACGATCGGGTAGACAGTACCAACCTACATCCCCTACATCTGCTAGTCTATCATTGTAAGAGTTCACACGACTTAATCAACTATTCTAGAGCCCATAGTAGCTTGTGGCTGCACACGGAAGTTTCTAGCATCAATAATCTCATGATCCCTTTGAGCCTGGGTGGCGGTCCAAAAAGAAAAAAAGGCAATCGCTGGAATACCCAGGTGCCTCAATCCACCCAGATGTGTGTTTAAGTTGCCACCTTAAATAAACCATTAAATAACAATCTCACATCTGTCATGGATACACTCACCCAATCCACGTCTACTAGCATAGCATGGTATAATGAGCAAACGTGGTATAATGAGCAAACGTAGAAGTAACTCCCAAGGGTTTGATAATAAAACAGGTAATAGGTACTACCTCATCTACTTCCCAAAACCCACATATTAATCAGATCCTAATCATGCAATTGTTTGAGGACTGATCTAATGCAATAAAACTGGGTAGTAAAGAGGTATGATCAAAGTGTTACTTGGCTTGCTGATGATCCGTGAAACCTAGAGATTCGAAGTAACAAGCGGCGCACTCCGGATACTCTATCGCAAACAAACAAGCATACAATAAGTACTTATCTAATGCATGGGTAAAACCCAATAAGAGATCTAACCAGAAATTTCAACTTAAGAACTCCGGTTTGCAAAAAGAATTAAATCAAACGAAGCAACGAAACACAAACAGCGAAAGAAACAAGCTTCATTAACTAATATGGATCTAAGTCAAATTTTACAAAAGCAAAAACTTGTTTGAGTAGGTTAAACAGAAAGAGGGCTTCGACATGAAACTCTAGGCGCTTGAATCGCCTGATTCCGATAAACGAGCGAAAAGTTATACTAGAACGAAAATCGGATCAGAAATCGCGATCAGAAATAATCGCAGAAAATCTGACAAAAAGAAAAACTGTCAAACAGTTTAACGAACGGACGTTCGTTAACTGAAACTAAACGGCGAACTCGTCCGTTAAAACGAACGAACGAGCGAACGCTCGCTAAATAAATAAACCGATAAAATAAACCGATCTAATCTAAAAAAATGAAAACTAGGGTTTCAAAAAAAAAACGGACGGTTTAAAAAAAGGACCATGGCGGCAGGCGGCGTATACCTCCGGCGAGGTGCTCTGGCGGGGCGTGGTGGTTCGACGGGCGAGGCGAGGCGGCGGCGGCGGCGGGCTGCGGCGGCTCGGCGGCGGTGGCGGCGGCGGCTCGGCGACGGGCGGTGGCGGCGGCGGCTCTTCTTGTTGTTGTCGGCGGTGAGGCGGGATGGGTGGCGAGGTAGGGAGGGGCGGCAGCGATATATAAAGAGGGGGTGGTGGCTTGGGGGAAGGGCAAGACGGCGGGGTGGAGTCCGGCTCGGACTCTATCGGGGTCGGCGGTCGCGGCGGCGCGGTCTCCGCGTGGGAGATGGCGGGGGGGGGGGAGACGGGCCGGCCTGGCTCGGCTGATCTTCGGCCCAGTCGGGCGAGCGCGAGATTTTTTTTTAACAATTCTGTCGAACAGAAAATAAATAGTAGAAAAAGAATATAAATCTAAAAATGCCAAAACAAATTTTCACTATCTAAATAAAATATTTAGAACGAGATGAACATTTTCTTGGCCCTAAAATGTAGTTTTGAAAAACGTGCAATTTTCTAAATTCAGATAAAATAGCGAAAACTCCAAAAATAAATCTTATTTGATTCTTTTATTAAATCTTCAATACTTATTTATTTTGGGAAAGTCATTTTATTCCCTCTCTCATATTTTTATAATTGAAGATGAAAACTCAAATATGAAAACAACGAAAATCCCAACTCTCTCCGAGGGTCCTTGAGTTGCGTAGAATTTCTGGATCGGGCCAAAAATGATAAAATAATGATATGCAATGATGATCTAGTGTATAACATTCCAAATTGAAAATTTGGGATGTTACAAACCTACCCCCCTTAAGATGAATCTCACCCTCGAGATTCGGGTTGGCTAGAAAATAGGTGAGGGTGGTCCTTCAGAAGACCTTCCTCTTGCTCCCAGGTAGCTTCATCCTCGGTGTGGTGGCTCCACTGAACTTTGCAAAACTTGATAATCTTGCTGCGGGTGACTCGGCTGGCATACTAGAGAATCTTGACTGGGTTCTCCTCATAGGTCAAATCACTATCCAACTGAATTGCTTCCAGCGGCACTGTATCTCTCAATGGTATATCAGCCATCTCTGCGTGGCAGTTATTCATTTGGGAAACCTGGAACACATCGTGAACTCCTGACAATCCTTCGGGCAATTCCAACTTGTAGGCAACTTCTCACATACGTTCCAAAACTTTGTATGGTCCTACAAAACGTGGCGCTAACTTTCCCTTAACTCCAAAGTGCTTAACTCCTCAAAGTGGAGATACACGAAGATAAACTCGGTCTCCGACTTCGTATGATGTCTCCTTGAGTTTAGAATCTGCATAGCTCTTCTGCCTAGACTGGGCTACCTTGAGCCTATCGCGAATCAACTTCACCTTTTGTTCAGATTCCTCAATTAAATCTGGTCCAAACAACTGGCAGTCTCCAACTTCATCCCACGACAATGGGGTCCTGCACCTCCTTCCGTATAAGGCTTCGAAAGGGGCCATCTTCAAACTAGATTGATAACTGTTGTTGTAAGAGAACTCTGCATAAGGCAAATTGTCGTCCCAACTAGATCCATAATCTAGCACACAAGCTCTCAGCATATCCTCCAAAATCTGATTGACTCTCTCGGTCTGTCCATCTGTCTGCGGATGAAAGGTTGTACTGAACTCTAGTCTGGTACCCAAAGTTTTGTGCAACTGATTCCAGAACTTTGAGGTAAACTAGGTTCCTCTATCTGATACAATAATCCTCGGAACTCCATGCAGACATACGATCCTGGTCATGTATATTTTTGCCAAATTAGCACTAGTGTAAGTGGTCTTTACGGGGATGAAATGAGCTACCTTCGTCAAACGATCGACTACAACCCATATCGAGTCATAGCCTGAATGAGTGCTGGGCAATCCCATGATAAAATCCATGCCTAGTTTATCCCACTTCCATTCGGGTATCGGCAATGGCTGTAACAATCATGCTGGCTTTTGATGCTCTGCCTTCACTCTCTGACATACATCACAAACTGCTACATACTCCACAATATCCTTCTTCATTCCGGTCCACCAGAAAGTGTCTTTCAAATCCAAATAAATCTTGGTATTTCTTGGGTGAATCAAATATGGCGAATCGTGAGCCTCCTGCAGAATCAACTTCCTGATCTCCAGGTCATTAGGCACATAAACACGGTCCTCAAACCATAAGGTATCGTGCTCATCCTCACGAAATCCTCTAGCTTTTCCTTTGCTCATCTTCTCCTTTATAGAGGCAATCTCCTTGTCAATCTTCTAGGCTTCTCTGATCTTTATCCATCAAAGTAGACTGAATCTCCAATGCTACAACATAGCCTCTCGGAACTATCTCCAAACATAGCTCACGAAGGTCCTCGGCTAACTCCTTCGGTAACTCTCCGGTCATTAGTGTGTTGACATGGCTCTTGGAGCTCAACGCGTCGGCTACTACGTTAGCCTTTCCGGGGTGATAATGTAATCTCATATCATTATCCTTGATGAGCTCCAACCATCTCCTTTGCCTGAGATTCAGCTCCTTCTGCGTGAAAATATACTTCAAACTCTTGTGATCCGTGTACACCTCACAATGGTTTCCGATGAGAAAATGTCTCCAAGTCTTCAATGCATGCACTACGGCTGCTGATAACCTGCAAGTATATGGGATAGTTGTAGCCTCTTTTGATAAGTAAGAGTGTCGGACCCAATGAGGAGCTAAAGATAGAACAAATACTCTCACAAGTCCTATCGGCCACTGATACGACTCTACGCACGCTTGACGTTCGCTTTACCTAAAACAAGTATCAAACTAGAAGTACTTTGTAGGTATGATAGGATAGGTTTGCAAGATAATAACGAACACATAAATAAAAAGTAGGGGCTATTTAGATAAAGATGCAATAAAGTAAATATAGCGAGTGTGGAAAAGTGGTGGTAGGAGTTGTGAAATTGTCCCTAAGCAATTGACTATGTTACTAGACCGGTAATCACTATTGCAATTCTATTTGAGGGAGAGGCATAAGCTAACATACTTTCTCTACTTGGATCATATGCACTTATGATTGGAACTCTAGCAAGCATCTGCAAATACTAAAGATTCATTAAGGTAAAACCCAACCATAGCATTAAAGCATCAAGTCCCATTTATCCCATACGCAAAAAATCCCCTTACTCGGGTTTGTGTTTCAGTCACTCACGCAACCCACTATAAGCGAATCATGAACGCATTGCAACACCCTACAGCGGGAATCCCTCACGCTTGCGCGAGAAAGAGGGCACAATAGGACAGCACCAATAATAAAACATGCAACTCAAACCAATCATAGCAATTCATCAATCACCAATAGGACAACGAAAATCTACTCACACATCATAGGATGGCAACACATCACTGGAAAATAATATGAAGCATAAAGAACCATGTTCAAGTAGAGGGTACAGCAGGTTGCAGGAGAGTGGACCACTGGATATAGATGGGGGAAGGTGATGGAGATGTTGGTGAAGATGATGGAGGTGTTGGTGAAGATCGCGGCGATGATGATGGCCCCCGGCGGCGTTCCGGCGCCACCGGAAGCAAGGGGGAGAGAGCCACCCTTCTTCTTCTTCTTCTTCTTCCTTGACCTTCTCCCTAGATGGGAGAAGGGTTTCCCCTCTGGTCCTTGGCTCCCATGGCATGGGAGGGGCGATAGCCCCTCCGAGATTGGATCTATCTCTCTGTTTCTGTGTTCTAGGATTCTGCCCCTTCACTGTTTCTTTTATATCTGGAGATCCGTAACTCCGATTGGGGTGAATCTTTTGCCCAGATCTTTCTCATAAAATTAGCTTTCTTGTGGCAAAAGAGGAGCATCAACCGCCTTACAGGGGGCCCAGGAGAGTCCAGGGCGCACCTGCCTCCCTGGGGCGCGCCCCTATCTCCTGGCCCCCTCGGGCATCATCTCGCGTTGATTTTACTTCCCAAAAATCACAAATATTCCAAAATAATTCTCCGTCCATTTTTATCCCGTTTGGACTCTGTTTGATATGGGGTTTCTGTGAAACATAAAACATGCAATAGACAGGAACTGGCAGTAGGCACTGGATCAATATGTTAGTCCCAAAAATAGTATAAAAAGTTGCCAAAAGTATATGAAAGTTGAATAACATTGTCATGGAACAATAAAAAATTATAGATACGACGGAGACGTATCAGCATCCCCAAGCTTAATTCCTACTCGTCCGCGAGTAGGTAACTGATAAAAAAGATAATTTTTGATGTGGAATGCTACCTAGCATAATCTTGATCATATGTCTAATCATGACATGAATATTAAGATATGAGTGATTCAAAGCAATAGTCTATCATTTGATATAAAAACAATAATACTTCGAGTGTACTAATAAAGCAGTCATGTCTTTTCAAAACAACAAGTCCAAAGCAAGCTTATCCCTACAAAATCATATAGTTTGGCCATGCTTCATTTTCGTCACACAAAATGCTCCCATCATGCACAACCCCGATGACAAGCCGAGCAATTGGTTCATACTTTTTAACGCGCTTCAGCTTTTTCAACCCTCATGCAATACATGAGCGCAAGCCATGGATATAGCACTATAGGTGGAATAGAATATGATGATGTGGGTTTATATGGAGAAGACAAAAAAGGGAGAAAGTCTCACATCGACGTGGCTAATCAACGAGCTATGGAGATGCCCATCAATTGATGTCAATGCGAGGAGTAGGGATTGCCATGCAACGGATGCACTAGAGCTATAAGTGTATGAAAGATCAAACTGAAAACTAAGTGGGTGTGCATCCAACTTGCTTGCTCATGAAGACCTACGGCATTTGAGGAATCCCATCGTTGGAATATACAAGCCAAGTTCTATAATGAAAATTCCCACTAGTATATGAAAGTGATAACATAGGAGACTCTCTATATGAAGAACATGGTGCTACTCTGAAGCACAAGTGTGGAAAAAGGATAGTAACATTGCCCCTTTTCTTTTTCTTTTTTTCTTTTTTTTTTCTTTTTCTTTTTCGGTGGGCTTCTTTAGCACCCTTTTTTATTTAGGCTTCTTTGGCCTTTCCTTTTTTCTTTTTTCTTTTTTTATGGGGAAATGCTCTATAATGATGGTCATCACACTTTTATTTACTTACAACCCAATATTACAACTCGATACCAGAACAAATATATGACTCTATATGAATGCCTCTGGCGGTGTACCAGGATGTGCAATGATCTAGCGTAGCAATGACATCAAAAAACAGACAAGCCATGAAAACACCATGCTAGCTATCTTACGATCATGCAAAGCGATATGACAATGAAGGCTCAAGTCATGTATATGATGATGATGAAAGTTGCATGGCAATATATCTCAGAATGGCTATGGAAATGCCATAATAGGTAGGTATGGTGGCTGTTTTGAGGAAGATATAAGGAGGCTTATGTGTGATAGAGCATATCATATCACGGGGTTTGGATGCACCAACGAAGTTTGCACCAACTCTGAAGGTGAGAAAGGGCAATGCACTGTACCGAAGAGGCTAGCAATGATGGAAAGGTAAAAGTGTGTATAATCCATGGACTCAAATTAGTCATAAAGAACTCATATACTTATTGCAAAAGTTTATTAGCCCTCAAAGCAAAGTACTACTACGCATGCCCCTAGGGGGATAGATTGGTAGGAAAAGACCATCGCTCGTCCCCGACCGCCACTCATAAGGAAGACTGTCGGTGTCAAAATCGGCGGATCTCGGGTAGGGGGCCCCGAACTGTGCGTCTAGGCGGATGGTAACAGGAGACAAGGGACACGATGTTTTTACCCAGGTTCGGGCCCTCTCGATGGAGGTAAAACCCTACTCCTGCTCGATTAATATTGATGATATGGGTAGTACAAGAGTGGATCTACCACGAGATCAAGGAGGCTAAACCCTAGAAGCTAGCCTATGGTATGATTGTTGTAATGGTTGTTCGTCCTATGGACTAAAACCCTCCGGTTTATATAGACAACGGAGAGGGCTAGGGTTACACAGAGTCTGTTACAATGGTAGGAGATCTACATATCCGTATTGCCAAGCTTGCCTTCCACGCCAAGGAAAGTCCCATCCGGACACGGGACGAAGTCTTCAATCTTGTATCTTCATAGTCTTGGAGTCCGGCCGATGATGATAGTCCGCTATCCGGACACCCCTAGTCGAGGACTCCTCGGTAGCCTCGAACCAGGATTCAATGACGATGAGTCCGCGCGCATATTGTTCGGCATTGCAAGGCGGGTTCCTCCTCCGAATTAATTCATAGAAGATTGTGAACACCAGGATAGTGTCCGGCTCTGCAAAATAAATTCCACATACCACCGTAGAGAGAATAATATGTACACAAGCTCAATCTGCTGACGTATTTTGTGGCGAGACGTCACACCACTACCAAGCCTTTACTTGAATCGTTTTTATTATACCACCTCAACGCGTTTAGCGAAGCGGTTTCCTTGGCACGTCTTGTCGAAGCAGAGATCGTGTTCCCCTTATTCCGGGATTCCCATCAATATGGACGTTGGTAACCCAACCGCGCCATTGATTGTGGCGCTTGGGAGATAGGCGAGTTTTTTACCGGGCGGCGGGGCGCATAGTATTAAATCCACCCATATATAAGGGGATAAGGATCCACCCTTTTTACCTACGCCTTCTTCCTCCTTTGCCTATCCATCTCCGCGCACTTGAGCTTCAGCGCCCAAGTCCGCACACCTCGCCTCAACCTTCTCCATCCATGTCCAGAGCGGGAGGCAAGTGGATGGCCTCCTCCATTACGGAGGGGCACGTCGAAAAACTGCGCGGCGCCGGATACTTGTCCAGCGACATCGCGCACCGGCTGCCCGACGAGGGGCAGCTCATCCCCACCCCATGCCCTATGAGAGGGTCGTATTTCTTCCCCACTTCCTCCGTGGACTGGGCTTCCCACTTCATCCCTTTGTCCGGGGGCTCCTGTACTACTACGGCCTGGATTTCCATGATTTGGCGCCAAACTTCATCCTCAACATCTCGGCGTTTATCGTCTTGTGCGAGGCCTTCCTCTGCATCCAGCCTCACTTTGGCTTGTGGCTAAAGACCTTCAATGTCAAGCCGAAGGTAGTGAAGGGCGTTCAAGCGGAGTGCGGAGGCGCCATGGTGGGCAAAATGCCCAACGTCACTTGGCTCGAGGGCGCCTTTGTGGAATCCGTCAAGGGGTGGCAATCGGGGTGGTTCTACATCACCGAGCCGCGTGACCCTAAATGGGCAGCGGCCCCCGAGTTCAGATCTGGTACCCCCATGTAGCTCACCTCCTGGAAACAGAAGGGCTTGCTATGGGGTAGTTTGGACCCTGGTGAACAAGAAGCTTAAGCTTGTCAACGTGATCCAGGTCATGCTCGTCCGCCGGATTCTCCCCTGCCAACAACGGGCTTTCAATTTGTGGGAGTTTGATCCCGCACAGCACCGGACCCTTAGCGGGATCTTCGACACAACGTACGAAGCGGCCTGGAGGGTGCTGTTCAAGGGAGAAGCCCCGCATCCATAATCGAAGATCGCGGATTCAGACGCAGCCTTGGTGGCGCGGTAAGATTTGTTATCCTTTATGGGACATTCATTTCTTTCATAGTTTGACTCTATGTGGGATCTAAAATTCCCCATGCCTTTAACAGGACTGGCAGAGGACGTCCGGACAGGTTAACTGTCCGGCTCCTCTCTCCGAAGACCTAGCGGATACCCATTTACCGGGGCTGCTAGTCCCGGCACTATATGTGGTGCCGGAGAAGAAGGCCAAGAAGAAGGCCACGGGAACCCGAAGAAGTTCCCGGCGCCAGGTGGTATCGGACTCATTGTCCGACGGCTCCGAGGCAGACTCCTCCCCCGAAGACGAGGAGGAAAAAGAGGCCTCTCCCCGAGAGGGGGGAGAGAAGAAGAGGAAGGCTTCCCCAACGGGGGAGGCCGAAGGATCCAAGAAGGGAAGGACCCTTCCTCCGGACTGCTCCGCCAACGCCGGCGACGATGATGAGGAGTGGCCCTCAAGGGCCAAGCCCCTTGCGAGATCGTAAGCATCCGGATTCCTAAGTGATCTATAATTTTTCTTTTTGTCACACGGTGTCTTTATAATGCCGCATACAACCTGTAGTCCGGCTGGGGACGATCTTCCCGCTTCATCGAGCGGGTCCTTGGCGCCGTCGGATATGGATTCCCTCCCAACCGCCTCAACTCCCCGTGACGCTGACAACGCCGAGGTGGGATCCCGTGAGGGGACCCATCAGGAGGAGGAGGCTCCGGAGGTGCCGCAAGGCAACCTCCCGGACTTTGCACGGACTCATACGGGAACCAGCGGTGGTTCTGAGTCGGCAGTGGCCCTTCGTAAGAAGGGCAAGACCGTGGAACCGGCGGCCTCCGTCCAACTGGAGGCACCGGACAACTTGTTGGAGGTGCTCAACAGCGCTTCCATCGAGGAAGAACACCGCACTATAATGAGTGCGGTGATTCAGAAGGTTCAGCTCGCCAAGAGCGGGCTGACCGAAGCCTGCAATAGCCTTCTAACGGGCTTTGAGGTAAGAAATTTAAAATATGTAATGTAATACTGCATAGACAGTAGCCCCTGATGCTCGTTTGATTGTTGGAAAGAAAAGCGGATGAGGATCTAAAAAGATATACGCAGGAGGTCTAAAAATTATGTCAATATGGGATTGCAGGCTGCGCTGCTGACCTCCGCCGCACTGACTGCGGAGGTCGATGCTTTGAAGCAGAGCCTCGAGCGGTCGAGAGTGAGCTTGGCCATGCCAAGAAGTAGCTCGAGGATAGGGAAGGTGAGTAGCACCGTGTTAAATTTGTACCTTACAGAAAAGGATTTCGGTTGCAAGAAAAATAACAAGGATAACGTGGGTACTCCAGGGGCCACGAACGAGGTGGCGACCCTGAAGGAGGCGGTGTCTGCGGCCGAACTTAATGCGGCCGTGGAGCGAGCCTAGCGGGAGAAGCAGGAGGCGAGGGTGGCGGAGGTGCGGTAAGAGCTCCAGGCTCTCATGGAAAAGCATGAGAGCTTGGAGCGCGACTCGAAGACTCGAGAGTCCGAGCTTGCCTCGGCTCTTGAGAATGCCAAAGCCGCTAAGGCCGAAGCCCATAAGGCCCTCCAGGAGATCGAGGCAGCAAAAAAAATAGCGGCGGGTAAGGCATTTTTCATGCAAAGCAAGCATGTGAATGTGAATTACCTGTTACTTACCCGAATTCGGAGCTCTCCAGGAGCGTTTGCAGATCTGCCTCGCAGTGTGTCCGATGCCGCCGCATTCTACCGGGCCGAGGAGGGGAGCTCGACGGAGAAGGTCATCTGGTCTCAATATGCTGAGGCCGGACATCCGGTGCCCCTTAGCGACCAGCTGAAGCAGCTGGTCGAGCTCCACAAGGTAGCCGAACAGGCCATGAAGGGCCTCATAGTTCGGCTGTGGCCTCAGGAGGCCATGCCAGGACCTACTTCGCCCTGGTGCGGCGGCTGGTGGATGCATGTCCTGGGTGGAAGTCGTCAAGCGCTCTGCCTGCATTGAAGGTGCTGTCGGGCCCTTGCCCGCGCGAAGTGCTGCGGGGGGCAGGATGGATCTTGAAGCTTCTCACAGACGCGCCGCCGCGGCAAGGAGTATCGCACGCCCGAAATGTATTATAAGAGTGTCCTGAAGGGTGCCCGCAAGATTGCGGATGAGTGCTCCAAAGATGTAATATTTGAGTAGACTCGCAATGTGTTATCCTATGCGCTGAAAACTTTGTTCATATGCGCTAAGCAACGCTTATTGATTTAAAATATTACCTTTTGTGCGGCCGTTTATCAAATCTGAGAGATGGCAAGTCGTTGGCTTCAGCCCCCATGCCACGAGTGCTGGGGTGTTCGGGATAAACTTGAGCGCTCTTGTTCCCACTTTTGGGTCCATCTATGGAGGCGCTCAACACAACGAACAAGGCAACCGGACTTATACTGCTTGAATACTCTCACTTAGCCATAGAATTCTATAATTTTAAATTTCCGCGAAGCCCCTAGTATTCGGAAGACCGAGTTCGGGGCGGTATCCACGCCTGGGCCGGACAGATCCGGTTCCTCGCTCTAAGCGGCATAAGTCTTTAGCGACTCGAAAAGACCTCTCGAACAGCGACCAGCTCTCGCCTTATCATGACGGTCAGTTTAGCTTTTCCATCGAGGCGCTCGCCCAGCTCAACCGGGCGCAATCGCATTGGTTCTCCCGGTGCTACCTTAGCCGATAAAGCGGGCGTAAGGTACCTAAACATGGGGCGGGCAAACCCAACTATTGACCCAAGACATGATTCGAGCCGATGCATATAATGCTATAAGTACGGGGTGCCGCACTAAAAGTGTTCGGACTTATCACACCATAATGCGGGGAACATAAGCCTCTGGTGTATTCGGCCGTACCAAAGTGTACGGATGTAGGGTGTCGTAAATGAACATATATATATATATATAAAAAGAAATGCATCTATAAGCAAAAAGTGATGCATTGTTTATTCAGAAATACTGCCATGAATGCGGAGCGATACAAATAGTGCGGTAAGCAAGGGATTGGACTATTTAAACATTTCCCCCTCCAGGGGTAGGCTGCGGAATGGTGTATGAAACAGATTTAATGCTCGTAATGGAGACCACCTGAGTGTTCGTCGTAGCCCTTCTCCTTCCCTAGCTGATGCATCCTTAGTTTGGCAGGTCTGCTGCCGGACAGGGCCTCTGGTGAACGGAGTCCTGTGGGTAAGAAAAAAAAAGGAAAAAAAAGGCGACACACTTGGGAGCCCCTGGTGTGGTTGAGCCGCACTCTGGGCCTGTCGTGGTCGTGCCCCTCCCCCTATGCCCATGGAATCTCCAAAGCGTAATGATGTACGCGAAGGACTAGTCTTGCAATCATGCAAGGGCTGGGGTTGGGGCCGCATTGCTACGCGTGCTCGGAATGTGCCAGGTGGTCTTGATGTATGTTGCTCCGGGCGCGCTTGGTCATGTCCGGTCGCTTAACGGCCGGACTTGAGAATTGCCTTAAGAGGCTGCTCTGTACTTCTGCCGCGAGATCTGCTGTATGTTCCTCCATTCGGAGGGAGCGTTCTGTGTTTCCGTTGACCGTGATGACTCCTCGTGGGCCTGGCATCTTGAGCTTGAGGTATGCATAATGCGGCACCGCATTGAACTTTGCAAACGAGGTCCGTCCGAGTAGAGCATGATAGCTGCTGCAGAACGGGACTATGTCGAAGATTAACTCCCCGCTTCGGAAGTTATCCGGGATCGAAGACCACTTCGGTGTGGTGAGCTGTACAATTGGCCTCTACACTGGTATGGCGCCTTTGAAGGTCGTCTTTGTAGGTTTAATCCTTGAGGAGTCTATGCCCATCTTGCTGCTGTGTCACGATAAAGCAGGTTCAGTTCTTTGCCGCCGTCCATCAGGACTCTGGTGAGGTGAAATCAATCAACGATTGGGTGTAAAACCAATGCGGCGAATCCGCCATGGCGGATACTGGTGGGGTGGTCCCTTCGATCGAAAGTGATCGGGCAAGAGGACCATGGATTGAACTTCGGGGCGACTGGCTCCATCACATATACATCCCTAGGTGCATGCTTCCGCTCCCTCTTGGGTATATGGGTTGCGTATATCATGTTTACCGTCTGCACTTGTGGGGGGAAACCCTTCTGTCCTGTACTGTTCGGCGGCCGGGTCTCTTCCTCGTCATCGCTGTGCAGCCCCTTGTTGTTGTTTTCAACAATTAACTTGCCTGCCTGCTTGAATACCCAACAATCCCTGTTAGTGTGATTAGCTGGCTTTTCAGGGGTGCCATGTATCTGGCAAGAGCGGTCGAGTATTCGGTCCAAATTGTACGGACCCGGAGTGGTTCTTTTCAATGGCTTCTTCCGCTGACCGGGTTTAGAGCCTCTGAATCCGGCGTTGACTGTCGTATCCTCAGTGTTATCGCCGTTAACGTGGCGTTTGTTTTTGTTTCGACGCGACCTGCCATTGCGGTCCTTGGTATCCGGACTGCCAAAATTTTTGCTGAGGTTGTTACTGCGGGCTAGCCAGCTGTCCTCCCCCGCACAGAAGCGGGTCATGAGTGATGTGAGGGCTGCCATGGATTTCGGCTTTTCCTGTCCAAGGTGCTCGGCCAGCCACTCGTCACGGATGTTATGTTTGAAGGCAGCGAGGGCCTCGGCATCCGGACAGTTGACGATTTGATTTTTCTTTGTTAGGAACCGTGTCTAGAATTGTCTGGCCGATTCATCTAGCTGCTGAATTATGTGGCTTAGGTCATCGGCGTCTGGTGGTCGCACATATGTGCCCTGGAAGTTGTCAAGGAATGCGGCTTCTAGGTCCTTCCAACACTCAATTGACTCTGCTGGCAGGCTGTTAAGGCAATGCCGAGCTGGTCCTTTAAGCTTGAGTGGGAGATATTTGATGGCGTGGAGATCGTCACCGCGGGCCATATGGATATGAAGGAGATAGTCTTCGATCCAAACCGCGGGGTCTGTTGTGCCATCGTAGGATTCAATGTTCACGGGTTTAAACCCTTCAGGGATTTGATGATCCATTACTTCATCTGTGAAGCATAGTGGGTGTGCGGTGCCTCTATACTGGGCAATATTGCGACGTAGCTCAAGAGAGCTTTGTCTCTCGTGTTCGGCCGGTCGAGTTCTTTGTATCCAGCGACGGTAGTAAATCTCGCATCGTGGGGCGCCCATGTGATCCGTAGATCGATCTTGATTGTCTTGCCTTGTCCTCCAATATGTCACGCAAGTCCGGCGCATTCCCCCATGTCTTCGTACTTTTCGAGCGATGCCGGGGTACGGTCCTGATGGAGGGCCTAGATGCCTCTCTGTCGCGGCCATGAGGTGGTCGGTCTGTCGTATTGTGCACTGGTGATGAAGGTTTATATGCCTCCTCCTCTAATCGGGGGAGCAACTTGCGTTTTGGGTAGCTTTTGGAGGGGCGTTCGAGTTCATGCTCTTCGGCTGCGAGGACTTCGGTCCATCTGTCGGCCAGCAGGTCTTGATCAGCTCTGAGCTGTTGCTGCTTTTTCTTAAGGCTGTTTGCCGTGGCCATAAACCTGCGTTTAAAACGCTCTTGTTCGACGGGATCCTCGGGCACGACAAATTCATCGTCGTTGAGGCTTGCCTCGTCTCCGAAGGGAGGCATGTAATTGTCATCCTCGACCTCTTAAATGCCGCTCTCTCGTGAGGGCTGGCCTGCGTCCTCTGCGCTGAATCTTCTTTGGAGGGTTGTCTTCGCACTACGGAGTGTTATTATCTCGGTGCGGAATCTCCATTCTTCTTTGTGGCGGGATTTAGAGCGGCGCCGGCGGCGTCGGGCGCTTGGGCTGTTTCTTGGGGAATCTGCCTCCGCTGCTTCTTCGCCGTTCCCATCCTTTGGGATGTCCACCATGTATATGTCGTATGACGAGGTGGTCTTCTAGTGCCCGTGGCGCTGGTTCTTGGTAAATCTCGGCATCGTTGTCCATACCGTCGATGTCTTGAGTCGTAGTCTAGCATGTCGGTTAGATCGTCGGCGGTGGCTACAAAGTGGGTGGTAGGTGGGTTTTGAATTTCTTCGTCGTCCGCATCCCAACCGTTCGACCGCAATCCGCCAGGGCTCTCGATAACGAGAGATGTTTTAGCGAATTGAGAATGTGGCCAAAGGGTGAGTCTTTGAAAGATGTCCGGCGGTGAACTCCATGATCGGCGCCCAATCGGATTCGATTGGTAGGGCGCAGGAGGTTGAGTCCGGTGGAGTCGGCACCTCGAGTCACGAGGTTTACGAGGACAAGGTCGAGATTCGCTCCATCGCCATAGAGATTGCAGCTCCCGAGGCAGTGTCCAGCCACCTGTCCTCGATCTGCACGGTCGGCTCTGAACTAGGGGTCGGGGCGGACTTATGTGCGGCTTCCAGGGCACTGTCCGGCGGCAGAGCTAAATCATGCCCATTGTGACAGTGCGGCGTGCTCGGCTGTGGCTCGAACCCATCGAAGATCAAGTCTCCGCGGATGTTGGCCGTGAGGTATAGGCTTCCAAATCTGACCTGACGGCCAGGGGCATAGCTTTCGATCTGCTCCAGATGGCCAAGCGAATTGGCCCGCAGTGCAAAGCCGCCGAACATGAAGATCTGTCCGGGGAGAAAAATCTCGCCCCGGACTGCGTGGTTGTTGATGATTGAAAGAGCCATCAAGCCTATCGGTGACGACACAGAGGAACTCTCAATGAAAGCACCAATGTCGGTGTCAAAACAGGCGGATCTCGGGTAGGGGGTCCCGAACTGTGCGTCTAGGCGGATGGTAACAGGAGACAAGGGACACGATGTTTTTACCCAGGTTCGGGCCCTCTCGATGGAGGTAAAACCCTACTCCTACTCGATTAATATTGATGATATGGGTAGTACAAGAGTGGATCTACCACGAGATCAAGGAGGCTAAACCCTAGAAGCTAGCCTATGGTATGATTGTTGTAATGGTTGTTCATCCTATGGACTAAAACCGTCCGGTTTATATAGACACCGGAGAGGGCTAGGGTTACACAGAGTCGGTTAAAATGGTAGGAGATCTACATATCCATATTGCCAAGCTTGCCTTCCACGCCAAGGAAAGTCCCATCCGGACACGGGACGAAGTCTTCAATCTTGTATCTTCATAGTCTTGGAGTCCGGCTGATGATGATAGTCCGGCTATCCGGACACCCCCTAGTCCAGGACTCCCTCAAAGACAATCAAAGAAACACCCCATGCTTCAAATTTGTCACACAACAGTTACCATCCGTGCATGCTATGGGACTTGCAAGCCTCAACACAAGTGTCTCTACAACCCACAACCACCCACTAGCATGACTCTAATATCACCATCTTTATATCGCAAAACTATTGCAAGGAATCAAACATATCATATTCAGCGATCTACAAGTTTATGTAGGATTTTATGACTAACCATGTGAATGACCAATTCCTGTCATCTCTCTAAATAGATATAAGTGAAGCAAGAGAGTTTAATTCTTTCTACAAATTGTATGCCCATGCTCTAACAAATATAAGTGAAGCAAAAGAGCATTCTACAAATGGCGGTTTTCTATGTAAAGGGAAACAGGCAATCCAAACTTCAAATGATATAAGTGAAGCACATGAAGCATTCTATAAAGCCATACTCAAAAGATTTAACTGAGGTGCAATGAGCATTCTATACATAAACCAAGGACTATTTCATACCAGCATGGTGCATAAAAGAAAAGTGAAAACTAAATGCAAAAGACGCTCCAAGGCTTGCACATATCACATGAACGAAACAAATTCGAAAACATACCGATACTTGTTGAAGAAAGAGGGGATGCCTTCCGGGGCATCCCCAAGCTTAGATGCTTGAGTCTCCTTAAATATTTACTTGGGTGCCTCGGCATCCCCAAGCTTGAACTCTTGCCTCTCTTCCTTTTCCTCATATCGAGACCTCCTCGTTTAGACACTTCATCCACACAAAACTTCAACAGAAAACTCGGTAAGATCCGTTAGTATAATAAAGCAAATCACCACTCTAAGTACTGTTGAAAACCAATTCATATTTTGTTTTTGCATTGTATCTACTGTAACATAACTGTTTCATGGCTTACTCCACTGATATAAATTGAAAGTTCATCAAAACAAGCAAACTATGCATCAAAAACAGAATCTGTCAAAAAACAGAACAGTCTGTAGCAATCTGAACATCCACCATACTTATGGTACCCCAAAACTTCTACCAAAATTATGAAAAATAAACATGTTGTATATAAAGACAGTGCAAAAGGAATCACAACCGATTAACGTTCCAGTTAAAAATGTAAAATCACGCACTACAGCCAAAGTTTCTATCCTGCACCGTACAAACTAACAAGCATTGTAAACATCCTAAAGGCAAACCTTGGCACATTATTTTTATAATACATTGGAATTATACAAGGGGATAATTATTTTTTATGAAAAGTTTCTGTAATCAAGATTCACATGGTTTCCGTGAGCATGAACAAAGATCAAGGAACTCTCCCACTTCAACAATGCTTGTCTTTCTCACTTTCACTTTCCTTTTTGAAAAGTTTTAGGGTTCCCCACTTTATTTTTATGTTTTTAAACTATATGAAAGCACTCAACAGAAATAAATGACTCTCTAAAACTTCCGAGTTGTCTCGTTGGCAGCGCTTTCTTTAAAGCCATTAAGCTAGGCATTTAGTGCTCAAGTAATGAATCCACCCGGATCCCAAGGTATAACAAAAGCCAATTTTAATTAACAATGATTTGTAATTTAGTAGTGAGCGCAAAGTAACATATATCATACAACAACGAAGTCTAACTCTCTTCCTATGCATCGGCATGTCATAAGAGAACAATTCATGCACACATAGTAAAGGTCAATGCATAGTATAAGCAGTTTCTTGCAATTTCATAGTATGGGAAACATA
Source organism: Aegilops speltoides (assembly GCA_021437245.1). NCBI lineage: Eukaryota > Viridiplantae > Streptophyta > Magnoliopsida > Poales > Poaceae > Aegilops > Aegilops speltoides. The sequence goes on from CM038143.1 coordinate 203,126,438, forward strand.
GAGAGGTGGAGAAATAGTTCCTATCTCATAATAATTGCAAGTATGAGCAGCAAGCACATGCATATTATATTCATCAAAATCATCATGTGCAATGGTAAAAGGCAACCCATCAATATAATCCTTAATAAGCACAAACTTCTCCAATATAGTGTAGTTTGGAGAATTCAAAAGGATAATAGGACTATCATGCGTGGGTGCAATAGCAACAATTTCATATTTAACATAAGGAACTATAGCAAGTTCATCTCCATAAGCATAATTCATATTGGCATCTTGGCCACAAGCATAGCAAGCATCATCAAAAAGGGATATTTAAAACAAATTCAAGGGATCATAGCAATCATCCTTCGGTAAGCACGAAGGGGAATTAAATAATGTATGAGTTGGAGGGTTACTCTCATTAGAAGGTGGGCACGGGTTGCTAATCCGCTCTTCCTCCTTTTGTTCTTCGCTCTCCTCGTCATCTTTTTCATCCAATGAGCTCACTTTTTCATCAATGTCTGCTTCCATAGCTTCCTGCAAAATATTAGTCTCTTCTTGGAAAGCGGAGAAGTCCTCAATATATGGTTTAACATAGGCATTAGAAGCATAATTATCATAACAATATTGAAATATGGCAAAAATTTCAGATTTGTAAAGAGTAGCATCATACTTTTCAATCAAAGAGGCAATCTCATAAGCACCTTTAAAAGCAACAAATTCTTCAATTTGTTGAACATCATAGTAATTGTAAACACCCTTAGCATATGAAGATACGATTCCATTATCACTAAACAAGCATGGATAGGGTAGGTGTTTCTTAGGGTCTTCACAACAACAAGTAAACTCATATATTTCACATAAATTCCAAGCATAGCATTGCAAACATTGAATTTGATCCCATAATAGTTTCCCTTTTTCAGATATACGGTGTCGCACAAAACAAGCATGCTCATCTAAAGATTTGCCCTCAACTAAACTAGTGGGGATTTCAGCACTAGCACAAAGGGATCGAAGATGATCCATGTAAAAAGCTTCAGGAGTGTGATAGATTTTGAGTGGTTCTTCAACCACTGGTTCAGTAGGTACAACTAATTTTTTTGGTATTTTGCGTTTCCTACCAATAGCTAAAGATAGAAAACAAATAAGAACAGCAAATAAAAATTACTTAGTGATAAAGCAAACAAGCACACACGAGAATATTCACCCCACGCTATGACTCCCCGACAACGGTGCCAGAAAAAGGTCTTGATAACCCGCAAGCATACGGGATAGTTGTAGCCTCTTTCGATAAGTAAGAGTGTCAAACCCAACGAGGAGCTAAAGGTAGAACAAATACTCTCTCAAGTCCTATCGCCATCGATACGACTCTCACGACGCTGACGCTCACTTTACCTAAAACAAGTATGAAACTAGAAGTACTTTGTAGGTATGATAGGATAGGTTTGCAAGATAATAAAGAACACGTAAATAAAAAGTAGGGGCTGTTTACATAAAGATGCATTAAAGTAAATATAGCGAGTGTGGAAAAGTGGTGGTAGGAGTTGTGAAATTGTCCCTAAGCAATTGACTATGTTACTAGACCGGTAATCACTATTGCAATTCTATTTGAGGGTGAGGCATAAGCTAACATACTTTCTCTACTTGGATCATATGCACTTATTATTGGAACTCTAGCAAGCATCCACAAATACTAAAGATTCATGACGGTAAAACCCAACCATAGCATTAAAGCATCAAGTCCCATTTATCCCATACGCAACAATCCCCTTACTTGGGTTTGTGTTTCAATCACTCATGCAACCCACTATAAGTGAATCATGAACGCATTGCAACACCCTACAGTGGGAATCCCTCACGCTTGCGCGACACGGAGGGCACGATAGGACAGCACCAATAATAAAACATGCAACTCAAACCAATCATAGCAATTCATCAATCACCGATAGGACAACGAAAATCTACTTAGACATCATAGGATGGCAACACATCATTGGAAAATAATATGAAGAATAAAGCACCATGTTCAAGTAGAGGGTACAGCGGGTTGCCGGAGAGTGTACCGCTGGATATAGATGGGGGAAGGTGATGGAGATGTTGGTGAAGATGATGGAGGTGTTGGTGATGATCGCGGTGATGATGATGGCCCCCGGCGGCGTTCCTTGACCTTCTCCCTTAATGGGAGAAGGGTTTCCCCTCCGGTCCTTGGCTCCCATGGCGGGGGAGGGGCGAGAGCCCGTCCGAGATTGGATCTATCTCTCTGTTTCTGCGTTCTAGGATTCTACCCCTTCACCGTTTCTTTTATATCTGGAGATTCGTAAATCCGATTGGGGTGAATCTTTCGCCCAGATCTTTCTCATAAAATTATATTTCTTGTGGCAAAAGAAGAGCATAAACAGCCTTACGGGGGGCCCTAGAGAGTCCAGGGCGCGCCTGCCTCCCTGGGGCGCGCCCCCTATCTCCTGCCCCCCTCGGGCACCGTCTTGCATTGATTTTACTTCCCAAAAATCACAAATATTCCAAAATTATTCTCCATCCATTTTTATCCCGTTTGGACTCTGTTTGATATGGGGTTTCTGCGAAACATAAAACAACAGACAGGAACTGACACTGGGCACTGGATCAATATGTTAGTCCCAAAAATAGTATAAAAAGTTGCCAAAAGTATATGAAAGTTGAATAACATTGGAATGGAACAATCAAATATTATAGATACGACAGAGACGTATCAGCTGCTAACTCCAAATCATGTGTAGCATAATTCAACTCCTGGGGCTTAAGCTGTCGTGAAGCATATGAAACAACTCTTCCCTCCTTCATAAGAACTGCTCCAAGTCCTCGACACGAAGCGTCGCAATACACCTCATAATCCTTGCACTGATGTGGCAGAATCAACACTAGCGATGTAACCAAACATTTCTTCAACTCCTGGAAACTAGCCTCACATTCTTCAGTCCATTTGAACTTGGTATCCTTCTTCAACAACTCCGTCATGGGCTTCACAATCTTCGAGAAATTCTCAATGAACCTCCGGTAGTATCCTGCGAGTCCAAGAAAACTCCGGATCTCTCCAACTGTTGTTGGGGCTTCCCAATTTGTCACAGTGACAACCTTGGTGGGGTCTACTGCTATTCCTTCTCCGGATATAACATGGCCGAGGAATTCAACTTCCTTCAACCAAAACTCACATTTGCTGAACTTGGCGTATAACTGATGTTCTCTGAGATTCTCAAGTACCAAACGAAAATGCTCCTTATGTTCCTCTTCATTCTTTGAGTAGACCAAAATATCATCAATGAACACCACAACGAACTTATCCAGAAACTCCATAAACACCTTGTTCAGCATGTTCATGAAATATGCAGGTGCGTTAGTCAGACCGAACGACATAACGGTATACTCGTATAGCCCATATCTGGTGGTAAAAGCCGTCTTGGGTATGTCCTGCTCTCGAATCTTCAACTGATGGTATCCTGATCGCAAGTCGATCTTGGAAAATAGCTTAGCTCCTTGCAATTGGTCAAACAGATCATTGATCATCGGCAGTGGGTACTTGTTCTTGATGGTCATTTCATTCACTCCTCGATAATCAACAACCATCCTTAATGATCCATCCTTCTTCTCCACTAGAAGCACTGGCGATCCCCAAGGTGAAGAACTTGGGCGAATATAGCCTTTATCCAGTAACTCCTTAATCTGCTTCTTAATCTCCTCCAAATCTTTTGCGGGCATCCTGTATGATCTCTTAGATATTGGTCCTGTGCCTGGTAAAAGCTCAATCAAAAACTCAATGTCTCTATTTGGTGGCATGCCTAGCAACTCCTCTGGAAAAACGTCAGGGAAATCCTTCATCACGGGTAATTCCTCCTGTACAACTCCTGATAAGGAATTTACTTGTGTCCTCATGGGTACATGCCGGGATACATACTTGATCCTTCTTCCTTCTAGGGTGGTAAGCAAAATCGTCTTACTGGCGCATTCAATGTTCCCTCCATACTTCAATAACCAATCTATGCTAATATCACATCCAATCCTTGCGATTCCAATACTATTAGGTCCGAGGGAAACACGTAGTTACCAATCCTTAATGGTAACCCATCACACCATAGACTAGCCATATACTCTACTCCAGGCGAGGTTACTAACATGGGTGACCTAAGGGCTTGGGTTGGCAGTTTATACTTATCCACAAATCCCCTTGATATGTATGAATGCAATGCACCAGTATCAAAAAGAACGAGTGCAGTAAATGACTTAACCAAAAACTTACCTATTACTGCATCTGGCTGGGCTTCAACCTCCTCCACGTTAACGTGGTTTACCTGTCCCCTATTGAAAGGGTTCGGCTTCTTCCCAGAGCTTCCATTGCCATTACCAGTCTGGGCTTCAAGACATTCATCGGCATAATGTCTAGTCTTCTGACACTTATAGCAAGTGACTTGGCTCAGGTCTCTCTTGGCTAGGGTTGATGGGTTCGTACGGTTCTGACCGTTGCTTCCTCCATTCCCATTACTATTTTTGGGGCCATTATGATTATGCGAACTCCCTCCTCCATGAGTATGCTGAAAATGTCCTCCCGATTTAGGGGTAAAACGTGGCTTCTGCTGAGCTCCAGAATTGTACTTCCCTTGTCCATACTTGCTCTTGCGGTTTTCAATTTGCTGTTGCTTCCCTTCAATCATGAGAGCACAATCTTCCAACTCCTGGTAGTTGTTGAAAGTTGCTACCATCAACTGCATGCTCAGCTCATCATTTAGTCCTTACAGAAACTTCTCCTTCTTAGCTGCATCTGTAGCAACGTCATCTGGGCATAACGTGCTAACTTACTAAAGTCATCCATATACTAGCCAACTGTACGTACTCCTTGGCGCAAGATGCGAAACTCACGCTTCTTCATGGCCATAGCTCCTGCTGAAACATGGGCAGTACGGAAAGCCTGCTGAAACTGATCCCATGTGAAAGTGTCGATAGGATACGTGGCTGTGAAATTCTCCCACCATGATGCTGCAGGTCCTTCAAGCTGATTGTGGCAAAACGCACCTTTTCCGCATCTGTGCATCCTGCAGTGGTCAACTCCCTTCCTGTCTTGCGGAGCCAATCATCTGCAACTATCGGCTCGGTGCTCCTGGAGAACACCGGTGGCTTCAGTCTAAGGAAACGGGTTAAGTGATCAACAGGTGGTGGAGGTGGTGGGTTGTTGTTGTTGTTGTTGTTCCCCTGATTCTGATTCTGGACTAGCAACTGCATCAACACATTCTACTGCTGGATCAACTGGGTGAGCTCCGGTGGGAAAGCAAATCCATTGTCACGTCTCGGAGGCATCTGAGGGTTTAGAAAAGATGAGAATATAGAATAGAATGAGGTCTAGAGAGAAAACACTACCCATATGCACATGAGACCAATGCAAACAAAATCACTTCATTCAATTCAAACAAGGGCATACAACGGTCTAACTATCGTTATAAAAGTACTCGGACTATACTAGATACATGGGGGAATACTACTACTGTTATGGTGGTCGACTAGAAAAACTGCTCCGATGAAGACTCCATGATATCTGCTCCAGTTTCATCAACATAGTCATCATCGCTATCGTCTGTGTTCGAGTCGGTGTCGTCGATGATGATGTAGTTCTCTGGACAAGTGCAATCATCGTCTTCTCTAGTCGAGGGGAATCCCATGAAAACCTTGAGCTTCTTCTTCAGATCATCGTTCTTCTCTACGAGTGTTGCTATTTCCTCCTCATATCCATCGCGTGTAGACTTGAGTTCTTCCTCCAAATCTGTGATCTTGGTCATCGCCTTCTTCAGATCTATCATGCCTGCGCACATCTGGTTCTCCTGGCGTCGAATGTGTTGGATTAACTCCTGGATGTAAGCTGCAATTGATCTATCCTTCCTGGTGCTGATCATCTCCCATTGCTCATCTCGGCGCCCACAAATCTGATAGATAGTATCCTTGAGATCCTTTTGGTAAACTTCTCCAATGCGTCCCACTGTGATGTGTAGCGACCCGACCCGAATGGGTCAAGTCTCTGTGCTTACGTGTCATCCCTGGATTGGTATGCTGACACACACAGTACTCGAGGATTTATAACAGAGGTAAATCACATGTATAAAGTAACGTAAATACTATTACCTCAATCCAAAATAGCGGAAGCAACAAGGTTGTGGATTCCCATCAACACCAATGGCAAAGTTGAGTATAGGAAATCGTAACCCTAACTTATCACTTACTGTCAGAAGATCCTCGCAACATGAGGCGTTGCAGCCACAAAGGGTCAGTACATTGAATGTGCTGGCAAATTCACACCATAGAGCAATGATGAATAAAGGCTATGACTACATGCATATTTGGCTGGTGGAAAGGCTCTATGTTTACAGTTTTGCGTAAAGCCAATTTTTCCCTACTGAAAAGGAATAAATTTTATTTAACTATCATGGTTGTTGTTAAACATTGAGAATGGTTGACAGCATTCTCAATCCCAATTAGAAGTACTCATTAAAACCCAACAATATTGATTATAGTAACATGATGAGATTCACAGGATAATCAAGTACTAGATACTCAAGATGTCCATAACCGGGGACACTACTAATCATGATTAGTTTATACACTCTGCAGAGGTTTGCGCACTTTTCCCCACATGACTCGATCTCCTCCGTTTGGTTTCTCGCACTACATGGTGTTTGAGAAACGGATGACCGAGACATAGTCTTTCAGAAGCGCTTGCACCTTACGTAGAGGGTAGACCATACCAACCTACATCCCCTACATCTGCTAGTCTACCCTATAAGAGTTCACACGACTTAGTCAACTATGCTAGAGCCCATAATAGCATGTGGCTGCACACGGGAATTTCTAGTTTGAATAATCTTATGATCCCTTTGAGCCTAGGTGGCGGTCCGAAGAAAAACAGGCATGTCCTGGAAACCCAGGTGCCTTGACAGGCAAGTCCTGGAGTAACCAGGTGCCTCAATCCACCTAGATGTGTGTTTAAGTTGCCACCTTAAATAAACCATTAATTAACAATCTCACATCCGTCATGGAAATTCACTCACCCAATCCACGTCTGCTAGCATAGCATGGCATAATAAGCAAACGTAGAAGAAACTCCCAAGGGTTTGAAAATAAATCAGGTAATAGGTACTACCTCATCTACTTCCCATAAACCACAATTTACTTAGATCCTAATCATGCAATGTTTGAGGATTGAAACTAATGCATAAAAACTGGGTAATAAGGAAGTATGATCAAAGTGTGAACTTGCCTGCAATGTTGATGAAGATGATTCGCACTCAAAACTCTTGATAGTTCTACTCGTCACACTCCGGTCAATCTATCGCGAGCAAGCAATGGTAACCATACATAAGCAATCACTCAAAAGATCGGAAATAACGAAGAGTACGATTCGAAAAACATCAAAACCAAGCGAATTTGGCCTTATCAGAAAGTTTAGTTCAAGAGCTTCGATTTGCAAAAGGAATCAACTCAAACAGAGTTATAAAACTCAAGTTACGATCAAACGAAGTTCAAATACAAATCTATTCTAATTCAAATTTAAAAGCTTTCAAAAACATGTTTAAGTTGTTTTACTAGATAGAGGGGATCATAACGAAGAAGTGGGCATTGGTTTCGTTGGATTTGGATAAACGAGTATAAAGATGTGGTCGTTTGAAAAACAGGGGCTAATCTGTAAATAAAAATATTCACAAACGAGTCCCTGGCAGAAAAACTAATAAGAGAAAAAAAAATCCTATCGAACGAAAGTTCGCTACAGAGCCCTATAGAACGGAATCGTTCGCTACCGAATACTAACGGACGAACATCCACTAATTAATCTAACTAAAATATAAAACCGACTTATAAAAGAAAAACCGGAGGAAAACTAAAGAAATAAACCGGACAGGGGGGGAGGGTTTATACCGGTTCGGTAGATTAAACCGGCGGCGGCGGCGGGTAACTCCGGCGAGGGCGGCGCGGCGAGACGGCGGCTCCGTGGTGGCTACGAGGCGGCATCATCGGCGGCGGAGAGCGGCGTGGTGGCGGTGGCGGCTTGGCTGATGGCGCGGGCGGCGGACGTCGGTGAGTCTTGTGCGGCGGCAATTTTGTGACGGCGGGAGCGAGATCCGCAGCGGCGGCTCGTCGAGAAGAGAGGCGGGCGGGCGTGAAAAGAGAGAAGGCCCGGGCGACGCCTTTATAGGAGAGAAGGGAGGCGGCGTGTGGAAGGGGCGGAGGAGGCGGAGGAGGCGACGGCGTCCATGGCGGCGTGTGGCGTGCCGAGCGGGACTCCCTTCGGGAAGGAGAGGGCGGCGCTGGGCTGGGCTGGGCTGCCTGGCTCAGGGAGCTGGGCCGCCAGTTCAAGGAGGAGGATTATTTTTTAAAATACGAGAGTCAACAAAAAATAAAACCACAAATACTAAAAATGATATATAGGCATATTATATATCATAATTTTCAGAAAAAGATTTCCTACGAGCTGAACATTTTTCAAAGTCAAATAAAATATACACAAATTCAAATAAATCAAATAGTGCTACTGCTCTAATAAAATCCAGTAAAAATCATTTTAAAAATGCCAAAATTAATTCAAATTTATTTCTCTCCAATTTTCTGATGTAGGGAATCATGTTACCCTATTTTCTATGTATTTTATTTTTGGAGAAAAATAATTTGAATAAAATCCAAATAACTCCAAATTGAAAATATATTCAAAAGTACTTTGAATTTAACCCTTTGAAACTCCCAACTCATATTTCATATAATTTGAAGAAGTCATTTTATCTTCGCTCGTGAAAATCATTAAGTTGCATAAAGTTCCTGGGTTGGAAATATTTTCCAAATGAAATTCAAATATTTTCGAATACCCTTTCATTTAATTAAATGGAAGAAGTCATATCATCTTCGCTCAAGGGTTTTGTATTTGAAAAGAATTTGAATTCATGAAGATCAGAAAAGAAAATGAAAGTTTGGGAAAGTCCTTTTATTCCCTCTCATTTAACTTTCAAAAGTTTCGAATCACTCAATTTCACACAAGCAATCAAACAATCAATCAAAACTATCTATTTATTATAACATCCCAAAATTTAGAATTTTGGGGTGTTACATGATAATGGGTGCCATGCTCTTTCCTCGATTCGGTGGGTGCATCGAAGGAAAACTCTATGGGCTCGATGGCGGGCATGAGCATCCTTCCTCGAACTAGAACTTGAATCATCCAACACTCCTCTTATGGTAAAGTGACGATGTAGGTCCCGGTGAAGCTTGGTACTCCGATGTTCAGGTATCTAGTGACTTCCTTCAAGTGGCGTCCAAAGGGTGTATCTTCATCCGGTTGCATGAACTTGTTCCTTGCATCCGCCATCCTAAAAGAGTAGAAAAGATGAGGAGTCAGAAATGAGAAGAGTGAGTAGTGATCTAGGGCTTTTAGCTTAGTGGTCGTGTCCTACAGTCAGCGTGTGCTCTGATACCATCTTGTAGTGACCAGACCTCAAACAGTCTGATCTCTGTGCTTTAGTGTCATCCCTGGATCAGTAATGCTGACACGCACAATACTTGAAGGATTTATAACAGAGTAGCAATCACACACATTTACATCAAATGTCTCAAAAGAGAACTTATTACAATAAATATGGCTTATGGCCATCTAATAACGATAACAGCGGAAGGCTTGGCAGATAAGTGAGTCCATCAACTCCAACGACATCATTGAGTATAGAACCACGATCTAAAGGCACCTTACTCGTCGTCTGAAAAGTCTGCAACATGAACGTTGCAGCCCGAAATAGGTCAGCACATGGAATATGCTGGCAATGTAACACATAGAGAGTAATGAATAGAAATACGCTATACTACATGCATATATGGCTGGTGGAAAGCTCTATGGATACAGTTTTGCATAAAGCCAATTTTTCCCTACTGCAAAGGACTAAATTTTATTTAACTATCATGGTGGTTGTTAAACATTGAGAAGATAGACATCCTCTCAATCCCAATTAAATATCATCATTAAACCCAACATATTTAATTAAAGTAACATGATGAGATTCACATGATAATACAAGTACTAGCTTCTCAAAACGTCCATAACCGGGGACACGGCTAACCATGATTAGTTTATACACTCTGCAGAGGTTTGCGCACTTTTCCCCACAAGACTCAATCTCCTCCGTTGGGATTCTCGCACTACATGATGTTTGAGAAACGGATGACCGAGACATAGTCTTTCAGAAGCGTTTGCACCTTACGATCGGGTAGACAGTATCAACCTACATCCCCTACATCTGCTAGTCTACCACTGTAAGAGTTCACACGACTTAATCAACTATGCTAGAGCCCATAGTAGCTTGTGGCTGCACACGAAAGTTTCTAGCATGAATAATCTCATGATCCCTTTGAGCCTGGGTGGCAGTCCAAAAAGAAAAACATGCAATCACTGGAATACCCAGGTGCCTCAATCCACCCAGATGTGTGTTTAAGTTGCCAACTTAAATAAACCATTAAATAACGATCTCACATCTGTCATGGATACACTCACCCAATCCACGTCTACTAGCATAGCATGGTATAATGAGCAAACATAGAACTAACTCCCAAGGGTTTGATAATAAAACAGGTAATAGGTACTACCTCATCTACTTCCCAAAACCCACATATTAATCAGATCCTAATCATGCAATTGTTTGAGTATTGATCTAATGCAATAAAACTGGGTAGTAAAGAGGTATGATCAAAGTGTTACTTGCCTTGCTGATGATCCGTGAAACCTAGAGATTCAAAGTAACAAGCGGCGCACTCCGGGTACTCTATCGCAAACAAACAAGCAAAAAATAAGTACTTATCTAATGCACGGGTAAAACTCAATAAGAGATCTAGCCAGAAAGTTCAACTTAAGAACTCCGGTGCCCCTTAGCGACTAGCTGAAGCAGCTGGTCGAGCTCCACAAGGTAGCCGAACAGGCCATGAAGGGCCTCATAGTTTGGCTGTGGCCTCAGGAGGCCATGCCTGGGACCTACTTCGGCCTGGTGCGGCGGCTGGTGGATGCATGTCCTTGGGTGGAAGTCGTCAAGCGCTTTGCCTACATTGAAGGTGCCCATCGGGCCGTTGCCTGTGCAAAAGTGCACTGGGGCAGGCTGGATGCTGAGAAGCTTCTCACGGACGCGCCGCCGGCGGGGAAGGAGTATCGCACGCCCGAAATGTATTATAAGAGTGTCCTGAAGGGTGCCCGCAAGATTGCGGATGAGTGCTCCAAAGATGTAATATTTGAGTAGACTCGCAATGTGTTATCCTATGCGCTGAAAACTTTGTTCATATGCGCTAAGCAACGCTTATTGATTTAAAATATTACCTTACATGCGGCCGTTTATCAAATCGAGAGATGGCAAGTCGTTGGCTTCACCCCCATGCCACAGTCTTTGGGGTGTTGGGATAAACTTGAGCGCTCTTGTTCCCACTTTTGGGTCCATCTAGGGAGGCGCTCAACACAACGAACAAGGCAACCGGACTTATAATGCTTGAAAACTCTCACTTAGCCATAGAATTCTATAATTTTAAATTTCGGCGAAGCCCCTAGTATTCGGAAGACCGAGTTCGGGGCGCTATCCACGCCTGGGCCGGACAGATCCGGTTCCTCGCTCTAAGCGGCATAAGTCTTTAGGGACTCGAAAAGACCTCTCGAACAGCGACCAGCTCTGGCCTTATCATGACAGTCAGTTTTAGATTTCTCCACTGAGGCGCTCGCCCAGCTCAACCGGGGCGCAATCGCAGTGGTTCTCCCAGTGCTACCTTAGCCGATAAAACGGGCGTAAGGTACCAAAACATGGGAGCAGGCAAACCCAACTATTGACCCAAGACATGATTCGGAGCCGATGCATATAATGCTATAAGTTCGGGGTGCCGCACTGAAAGTGTTCGGACTTATCACACCATAATGCGGGGAACATAAGCCTCTGGTGTATTCGGCCGTACCAAAGTGTACGGATGTAGGGTGTCGTAAATGAACATATATATAAAAAAAGAAATGCATCTATAAGCAAAAAGCGATGCATTGTTTATTCAGAAATACTGCCATGAATGCGGAGCGATACAAATAGTGCGGTAAGCAAGGGATTGGACTATTTAAACATGTCCCCCTCCAGGGGTAGGCTGCAGAATGGTGTATGAAATAGATTTAATGCTCGTAATGGAGACCACCTGAGTGTTCGTCGTAGCCCTTCTCCTTCCCTGGCTGATGCATCGTTAGTTCGGCAGGTCTGCTGCCGGACAGGGCCTCTGGTGAACGGAGTCCTGTGGGTAAAAAAAAAGGAAAAAAAGGCGACACACTTGGGAGCCCCTGGTGTGGTTGAGCCGCACTCTGGGCCTGTCGTGGTCGTGCCCCTGCCCCTATGCCCATGGAATCTCCAGAGCATAATGATGTACGCGAAGGACTAGTCTTGCAATCATGCAAGGTCTGGGGTTGGGGCCGCATTGCTACGCGTGCTCGGAATGTGCCAGGTGGTCTTGATGTATGTTGCTCTGGGCGCGCTTGGTCATGTCCGGTCGCTTAACGGCCGGACATGAGAATTGCCTTAAGAGGCTGCTCTGTACTTTTGCCGCGAGAGCTCTGTATGTTCCTCCGTTCGGAGGGAGCGTTCCGTGTTTCCGTTGACCGTGATGACTCCTCGAGGGCCTGGCATCTTGAGATTGAGGTATGCATAATGCGTCACCACATTGAACTTTGCAAACGCGGTCCGTCCGAGTAGAGCATGATAGCCGCTGCGGAACGGGACTATGTCGAAGATTAACTCCCCGCTTTGGAAGTTATCCGAGGATCCGAAGACCACTTCCAGTGTGACTGAGCCTGTACAATTGGCATCTACACCTGGTATGATGCCTTTGAAGGTCGTCTTTGTAGGTTTAATCCTTGAGGGGTCTATGCCCATCTTGCGCCTTTGTGTCCGATAAAGCAGGTTCAGTTGCCGCCGCCGTCCATCGGGACTCGGTGAGGTGAAATCAATCAACGATTGGGTCTAAAACCAATCGGCGAATCCTCCATGGCGGATCTTGGTGGGGTGGTCCTTGATCGAAAGTGATCGGGCAAGAGGACCATGGATTGAACTTCAGGCGATGGCTCCATCGCATATACATCCCTTAGTGCACGCGCTCCCTCTTGGGTATATGGGTTGCGTATATCATGTTTACCGTCCGCACTTGTGGGGGAACCCTTCATCCTCTCTTGCTCGGGCGGCGGGTCTATTCCTCATCATCGCTATGCAGCCCCTTGTTGTTGTTTTCGAAAATTAACTTGCGCTGCTTGAATACCCAACAATCCTGTTAGTGTGATTAGCTGGCTTTTCAGGTGCCATGTATCTAGCAAGAGCAATGAGTATTCGGTCCAAATTGGATGGACCGGAGTGGTTCTTTTGAATGGCTTCTTCCACGACGGGTTTAGAGCCTCTGAATCCGGTGTTGGATCGTATCCTCGGTGTTATCACCGCACGCGGCGTTTGTTTTTGTTTCGACGCGACCTGCCATTGCGGTCCTTGGTATCCGGACTGCCAGAATTTTTCTTTGAGGTTATTCTGCAGGCTAGCTACTGTCCTCCCCGCCTGAAGCGGGTCATGAGTGATGTGAGGGCTGCCATGGATTTCGGCTTTTCCTGTCCTAGGTGCCTGGCCAGCCACTCATCGCGGATGTTATGTTTGAAGGCTGCAAGGGCCTCTGCATCCGGACAGTCGACGATTTGATTTTTCTTTGTTAGGAACCGTGTCCAGAATTGTTTGGCCGATTCGTTTGGCTGCTGAATTATGTGGCTTAGGTCATCGGCATCTGGTGGTCGCACATATGTGCCCTGGAAGTTGTCAAGGAATGCGGCTTACAGGTCCTTCCAAAACTCAATTGACTCTGCTGGCAGGCTGTTAAGCCAATGCCGAGCTGGTCCTTTAAGCTTGAGTGGGAGATATTTGATGGCATGGAGATCGTCACCGCGGGCCATATGGATATGAAGGAGATAGTCTTCGATCCAAACCGCGGGGTCTGTTGTGCCATCGTAGGATTCAATGTTCACGGGTTTAAACCCTTCAGGGATTTGATGATCCATTACTTCATCTGTGAAGCATAGTGGGTGTGCGGTGCCTCTATACTGGGCAATATCGTGACGTAGCTCAAGAGAGCTTTGTCTACTGTGTTCGGCCCGGTCGGTGTTGCTGTATCCGGCGCGACGGTAGTCGTCTCGCATCGTGGGGCGCCCATGTGATCCGTAGATCGATCTTGATTGTCTTGCCTTGTCCTCCAATATGTCTCGCAAGTCCGGCGCATTCCCCCGTGGCTTCGTACTTTTCGAGCGATGCCGGGGTACGGTCCTGATGGAGGGCCTAGATGCCTCTCTGTCGCGGCCACGAGGTGGTCGGTCTGCCGTATTGTGCGCTGGTGATGAAGGTTTATATGCCTCCTCCTCTAATCGGGGGAGCAACTTGCGTTTTGGGTAGCTTTTGGAGGGGCGTTCGAGTTCATGCTCTTCGGCCGCGAGGACTTCGGTCCATCTATCGGCCAGCAGGTCTTGATCAGCTCTGAGCTGTTGCTGCTTTTTCTTAAGGCTGTTTGCCGTGGCCATAAACCTGCGTTTAGAACGCTCTTGTTCGACGGGATCCTCGGGCACGACAAATTCGTCGTCGTTGAGGCTTGCCTCGTCTCCGAAGGGAGGCATGTAATTGTCATCCTCGACCTCTTCGTCTGCCGCTCTCTCGTGAGCGCTGGCTTCTGCGTCCTCCTACGCTGAATCTTGCTGGAGGGGGTTGTCTTCGGCACTTTCTGGAGTGTTATTATCTCCGGTGCCGGAATCTCCATTCTTGCTGTGGCGGGATTTAGAGCGGCGCCGCTGACGTCGGCGCTTGGGCTGTTTCTTGGGGGAATCTGCCTCCGCTGCTTCTTCGCCGTTCCCATCCTTTGGGATGTCCACCATGTATATCTCGTATGACGAGGTGGTCTTCCAGTGCCCCGTAGGCGCTGGTTCTTGGTCGTCTCCGGCATCGTTGTCCATACCGTCGATGTCTTCAGAGTCGTAGTCTAGCATGTTGGTTAGATCGTCGACAGTGGCTACAAAGTGGGTGGTAGGTGGGTTTTGAATTTCTTCGTCGTCCGCATCCCAACCGTTCTAACCGCAATCCGGCCAGGGCTCTCCTGATAACGAGAGATGTTTTAGCGAATTCAGAATGTGGCCAAAGGGTCAGTGCTGAAAGATGTCCGCGGCGGTGAACTCCATGATCGGTGCCCAATCGGATTCGATTGGTAGGGGCGCAGGAGGTTCGGAGTCCGGTGAGGAGTCCGGCACCTCAGAGTCACGAGCTTTACGAGGACAAGGTCGATTCGCTCCATCGCCGTAGAGATTGCAGCTCTGGCGGTGTCCAGCCACCTGTCCTTGATCCGCACGGGCGGCTCTGAACTAGGGTCGGGCGGACTTATGTGCGGCTTCGAGCATCGTCCGTGGCAGAGCTAAATCATGCCCATTGTGACAGTGCGGCGCGCTCGGCTGTGGCTCGAACCCATCGAAGATCAAGTCTCCGCGGATGTCGGACGTGAGGTATAGGCTTCCAAATCTGACCTGACGGCCAGGGGCGTAGCTTTCGGTCTGCTCCAGATGGCCAAGCAAATTGGCCCGCAGTGCAAAGCCGCCGAACATGAAGATCTGTCCGGGGAGAAAAATCTCGCCCCGGACTGCGTGGTTGTTGATGATTGAAAGAGCCATCAAGCCTATCGGTGACGACACAGAGGAACTCTCAATGAAAGCACCAATGTTGGTGTCAAAACCGGCGGATCTCGGGTAGGGGGTCCCGAACTGTGCGTCTAGGCGGATGGTAACAGGAGACAAGGGACACGATGTTTTTACCCAGGTTCGGGCCCTCTCGATGGAGGTAAAACCCTACTCCTACTCGATTAATATTGATGATATGGGTAGTACAAGAGTGGATCTACCACGAGATCAAGGAGGCTAAACCCTAGAAGCTAGCCTATGGTATGATTGTTGTAATGGTTGTTCATCCTATGGACTAAAACCGTCCGGTTTATATAGACACCGGAGAGGGCTAGGGTTACACAGAGTCGGTTAAAATGGCAGGAGATCTACATATCCGTATTGCCAAGCTTGCCTTCCACGCCAAGGAAAGTCCCATCCGGACACGGGACGAAGTCTTCAATCCTGTATCTTCATAGTCTTGGAGTCCGGTTGATGATGATAGTCCGGCTATCCAGACACCCCCTAGTCCAGGACTCCCTCAAAGACAATCAAAGAAACACCCCATGCTTCAAATTTGTCACACAACAGTTACCATCCGTGCATGCTATGGGACTTGCAAGCCTCAACACAAGTGTCTCTACAACCCACAACCACCCACTAGCATGACTCTAATATCACCATCTTTATATCGCAAAACTATTGCAAGGAATCAAACATATCATATTCAGCGATCTACAAGTTTATGTATGATTTTATGACTAACCATGTGAATGACCAATTCCTGTCATCTCTCTAAATAGATATAAGTGAAGCAAGAGAGTTTAATTCTTTCTACAAATTGTACGCCCATGCTCTAACAAATATAAGTGAAGCAAAAGAGCATTCTACAAATGGCGGTTTTCTATGTAAAGGGAAACAGGCAATCCAAACTTCAAATGATATAAGTGAAGCACATGAAGCATTCTATAAAGCCATACTCAAAAGATTTAACTGAGGTGCAATGAGCATTCTATACATAAACCAAGGACTATTTCATACCAGCATGGTGCATAAAAGAAAAGTGAAAACTAAATGCAAAAGACGCTCCAAGGCTTGCACATATCACATGAACGAAACAAATTCGAAAACCTACCGATACTTGTTGAAGAAAGAGGGGATGCCTTCCGGGGCATCCCCAAGCTTAGATGCTTGAGTCTCCTTAAATATTTACTTGGGGTGCCTCCGGCATCCCCAAGCTTGAGCTCTTGCCTCTCTTCCTTTTTCTCATATCGAGACCTCCTCGTTTAGACACTTCATCCACACAAAACTTCAACAGAAAACTCGGTAAGATCCGTTAGTATAATAAAGCAAATCACCACTCTAAGTACTGTTGAAAACCAATTCATATTTTGTTTTTGCATTGTATCTACTGTAACATAACTGTTTCATGGCTTAATCCACTGATATAAATTGATAGATTCATCAAAACAAGCAAACTATGCATCAAAAACAGAATCTGTCAAAAACAGAACAGTCTGTAGCAATCTGAACATCCACCATACTTATGGTACCCCAAAACTTCTACCCAAATTATGAAAAATAAACACGTTTTATAGAAAGACAGTGCAAAAGGAATCACAACCGATTGACGTTCCAGTTAAAAATGTAAAATCACGCACAACAGCCAAAGTTTCTATCCTGCACCGTACAAACTAACAAGCATTGTAAACATCCTAAAGGCAAACCTTGGCACATTATTTTTATAATTCATTGGAATTATACAAGGGGATAATTATTTTTTATGAAAAGTTTCTGTAATCAAGATTCACATAGTTTCCGTGAGCATGAACAAAGTTCAAGGAACTCTCCCACTTCAACAATGCTTGTCTTTCTCACTTTCACTTTCCTTTTTGAAAAGTTTTAGGGTTCCCCACTTTATTTTTATGTTTTTAAACTATATGAAAGCACTCAACAGAAATAAATGACCCTCTAAAACTTCCGAGTTGTCTCGTTATAGCGCTTTCTTTAAAGCCATTAAGCTAGGCATTTAGTGCTCAAGTAATGAATCCACCCGGATCCCAAGGTATAACAAAAGCCAATTTTAATTAACAATGATTTGTAATTTAGTAGTGAGTGCAAAGTAACATATATCATACAACAACGAAGTCTAACTCTCTTCCTATGCATCGGCATGTCATAAGAGAACAATTCATGCACACATAGTAAAGGTCAATGCATAGAATAAGCAGTTTCTTGCAATTTCATAGTATGGGAAACATAGAGAGGTGGAGAAATAGTTCCTATCTCATAATAATTGCAAGTATGAGCAGCAAGTACATGCATATTATATTCATCAAAATCATCATGTGCAATGGTAAAAGGTAACCCATCAATATAATCCTTAATAAGCACAAACTTCTCCAATATAGTGTAGTTTGGAGAATTCAAAAGGATAATAGGACTATCATGCGTGGGTGCAATAGCAACAATTTCATATTTAACATAAGGAACTATAGCAAGTTCATCTCCATAAGCATAATTCATATTGGCATCTTGGCCACAAGCATAGCAAGCATCATCAAAAAGGGATATTTAAAACTAATTCAAGGGATCATAGCAATCATCATACCAATCATCCTTCGGTAAGCACGAAGGGGAATTAAATAATGTATGAGTTGGAGGGTTACTCTCATTAGAAGGTGGGCACGGGTAGCTAATCCGCTCTTCCTCCTTTTGTTCTTCGCTCTCCTCGTCATCTTTTTCATCCAATGAGCTCACTTTTTCATCAAGGTCTTCTTCCATAGCTTCCTGCAAAATATTATTCTCTTCTTGGAAAGCGGAGAAGTCCTCAATATATGGTTTAACATAGGCATTAGAAGCATAATTATCATAACAATATTGAAATATGGCAAAAATTTCAGATTTGTAAAGAGTAGCATCATACTTTTCAATCAAAGAGGCAATCTCATAAGCACCTTTAAAAGCAACAAATTCTTCAATTTGTTGAACATCATAGTAATTGTAAACACCCTTAGCATATGAAGATACGATTCCATTATCACTAAACAAGCATTGATAGGGTAGGTGTTTCTTAGGGTCTTCACAACAACAAGTAAACTCATATATTTCACATAAATTCCAAGCATAGCATTGCAAACATTGAATTTGATCCCATAATAGTTTCCCTTTTTCAGATATACGGTGTCGCACAAAACAAGCATGCTCATCTAAAGATTTGCCCTCAACTAAACTAGTGGGGGTTTCAGCACTAGCACAAAGGGATCGAAGATGATCCAAGTAAAAAGCTTCAGGAGTGTGATAGATTTTGAGTGGTTCTTCAACCACTGGTTCAGTAGGTACAACTATTTTTTTTGGTATTTTGCATTTCCTACCAATAGCTAAAGATAGAAAACAAATAAGAACAGCAAATAAAAATTACTTAGTGATAAAGCAAACAAGCACACACGAGAATATTCACCCCACGCTATGACTCCCCGGCAACGGCGCCAGAAAAAGGTCTTGATAACCCGCAAGTATACGGGATAGTTGTAGCCTCTTTCGATAAGTAAGAGTGTCAAACCCAACGAGGAGCTAAAGGTAGAACAAATACTCTCTCAAGTCCTATCGGCCACTGATACGACTCTACGCACGCTTGACGTTCACTTTACCTAAAACAAGTATGAAACTAGAAGTACTTTGTAGGTATGATAGGATAGGTTTGCAAGATAATAAAGAACACGTAAATAAAAAGTAGGGGCTGTTTACATAAAGATGCATTAAAGTAAATATAGCGAGTGTGGAAAAGTGGTGGTAGGAGTTGTGAAATTGTCCCTAAGCAATTGACTATGTTACTAGACCGGTAATCACTATTGCAATTCTATTTGAGGGTGAGGCATAAGCTAACATACTTTCTCTACTTGGATCATATGCACTTATGATTGGAACTTGGAACTCTGGCAAGCATCCACAAATACTAAAGATTCATGAAGGTAACACCCAACCATAGCATTAAAGCATCAAGTCCCATCTATCCCATACGCAACAATCCCCTTACTCGGGTTTGTGTTTCAGTCACTCACGCAACCCACTATAAGTGAACCATGAATGCATTGCAACACCCTACAGTGGGAATCCCTCACGCTTGCGCGACACGGAGGGCACAATAGGACAGCACCAATAATAAAACATGCAACTCAAACCAATCATAGCAATTCATCAATCACCGATAGGACAACGAAAATCTACTTAGACATCAAAGGATGGCAACACATCATTGGAAAATAATATGAAGCATAAAGCACCATGTTCAAGTAGAGGGTACAGTGGGTTGCCGGAGAGTGTACCACTAGATATAGATGGGGGAAGGTGATGGAGATGTTGGTGAAGATGATGGAGGTGTTGGTGAAGATCGCGGTGATGATGATGGCCCCCGGGGGCGTTCCTTGACCTTCTCCCTTAATGGGAGAAGGGTTTCCCCTATGGTCCTTGGCTCCCATGGAGTGGGAGGGGCGAGAGCCCCTCCGAGAATGGATCTATCTCTCTGTTTCCGCGTTCTAGGATTCTGCCCCTTCACCGTTTCTTTTTATATCTGGAGATTCGTAAATCCGGTTGGGGTAAATCTTTCGCATCTTTCTCATAAAATTATATTTCTTGTGGCAAAAGAAGAGCATAAACCGCCTTACGGGGGGCCCTGGAGAGTCCAGGGCGCGCCCCCTATCTCCTGCCCCCCTCGGGCACCGTCTTGCGTTGATTTTACTTCCCAAAAATCACAAATATTCCAAAATTATTCTCCATCCATTTTTATCCCGTTTGGACTCTGTTTGATATGGGGTTTCTGCGAAACATAAAACAACAGACAGGAACTCACACTGGGCACTAGATCAATATGTTAGTCCCAAAAATAGTATAAAAAGTTGCGAAAAGTATATGAAAGTTGAATAACATTGGAATGGAACAATCAAAAATTATAGATACGACGGAGACGTATCAGCTGCTAACTCCAAATCATGTGTAGCATAATTCAACTCCTGGGGCTTAAGCTGTCGTGAAGCATATGAAACAACTCTTCCCTCCTTCATAAGAACTGCTCCAAGTCCTCGACATGAAGCGTCGCAATACACCTCATAATCCTTGCACTGATGTGGCAGAATCAACACTAGCGATGTAACCAAACATTTCTTCAACTCCTGGAAACTAGCCTCACATTCTTCAGTCCATTTGAACTTGTATCCTTCTTCAACAACTCCGTCATGGGCTTCACATTCTTCAAGAAATTCTCAATGAACCTTCGGTAGTATCCTGCGAGTCCAAGAAAACTCCGGATCTCTCCAACTGTTGTTGGGGCTTCCCAATTTGTCACAGTGACAACCTTGGTGGGGTCTACTACTATTCCTTCTCCGGATATAACATGTCCGAGGAATTCAACTTCCTTCAACCAAAACTCACATTTGCTGAACTTGGCGTATAACTGATGTTCTCTGAGATTCTCAAGTACCAAACAAAAATGCTCCTTATGTTCCTCTTCATTCTTTGAGTAGACCAAAATATCATCAATGAACACCACGACGAACTTATCCAGAAACTCCATAAACACCTTGTTCAGCATGTTCATGAAATATGCAGGTGCGTTAGTCAGACCGAACGACATAACGGTATACTCGTACAGCCCATATCTGGTGGTAAAAGCCGTCTTGGGTATGTCCTGCTCTCGATTCTTCAACTGATGGTATCCTGATCGCAAGTCGATCTTGTAAAATACCTTAGCTCCTTGCAATCGGTCAAACAGATCATTGATCATCGGCAGTGGGTACTTGTTCTTGATGGTCATTTCATTCACTCCTCGATAATCAACAACCATCCTTAATGATCCATCCTTCTTCTCCACTAGAAGCACTGGCGATCCCCAAGGTGAAGAACTTGGGCGAATATAGCCTTTATCCAAGAACTCCTTAATCGCTTCTTAATCTCCTCCAAATCTTTTGCGGGCATCTGTATGGTCTCTTAGATATTGGCCCTGCTCGGTAAAAGCTCAATCAAAAACTCAATGTCTCTATCTGGTGGCATGCCTAGCAACTCCTCTGGAAAAACGTCAGGGAAATCCTTCATCACGGGTACTTCCTCCTGTACAACTCCTGATAAGGAATTTACTTGTGTCCTCTTGGGTACATGCCGGGATACATACTTGATCCTTCTTCCTTCTAGGGTGGTAAGCAAAATCGTCTTACTGGCGCATTCAATGTTCCCTCCATACTTCAATAACCAATCTATGCTAATATCACATCCAATCCTTGCGATTCCAATACTATTAGGTCCGAGGGAAACACGTAGTTACCAATCCTTAATGGTAACCGATCACACCATGGACTAGCCATATACTCTACTCCAGGCGAGGTTACTAACATGGGTGACCTAAGGGCTTGGGTTGGCAGTTTATACTTATCCACAAATCCCCTTGATATGTATGAATGCAATGCACCAGTATCAAAAAGAACGAGTGCAGTAAATGACTTAACCAAAAACTTACCTATTACTGCATCTGGCTGGGCTTCAACCTCCTCCACGTTAACGTGGTTTACCTGTCCCCTATTGAAAGGGTTCGGCTTCTTCCCAGAGCTTCCATTGCCATTACCAGTCTGGGCTTCAGGACATTCATCGGCATAATGTCTAGTCTTCTGACACTTATAGCAAGTGACTTGGCTCAGGTCTCTCTTGGCTAGGGTTGATGGGTTCGTACGGTTCTGACCGTTGCTTCCTCCATTCCCATTACTATTTTTGGGGCCATTATGATTATGCGAACTCCCTCCTCCACGAGTATGCTGAAAATGTCCTCCCGATTTAGGGGTAAAACGTGGCTTCTGCTGAGCTCCAGAATTGTACTTCCCTTCTCCATACTTGCTCTTGAGGTTTTCAATTTGCTGTTGCTTCCCTTCAATCATGAGAGCACGATCTTCCAACTCCTGGTAGTTGTTGAAAGTTGCTACCATCAACTGCATGCTCAGCTCATCATTTAGTCCTTACAGAAACTTCTCCTTCTTAGCTGCATCTGTAGCAACGTCATCTGGGCATAACGTGCTAACTTACTAAAGTCATCCATATACTAGCCA
Source organism: Aegilops speltoides (assembly GCA_021437245.1). Classification (NCBI taxonomy): domain Eukaryota; kingdom Viridiplantae; phylum Streptophyta; class Magnoliopsida; order Poales; family Poaceae; genus Aegilops; species Aegilops speltoides. The sequence goes on from CM038143.1 coordinate 203,149,208, forward strand.
ACTGTACGTACTCCTTGGCGCAAGATGCGAAACTCACGCTTCTTCATGGCCATAGCTCCTGCTGAAACATGGGCAGTACGGAAAGCCTGCTGAAACTGATCCCATGTGAAAGTGTCGATAGGATACGTGGCTGTGAAATTCTCCCACCATGATGCTGCAGGTCCTTCAAGCTGATTGTGGCAAAACGCACCTTTTCCGCATCTGTGCATCCTGCAGTGGTCAACTCCCTTCCTGTCTTGCGGAGCCAATCATCTGCAACTATCGGCTCGGTGCTCCTGGAGAACACCGGTGGCTTCAGTCTAAGGAAACGGGTTAAGTGATCAACAGGTGGTGGAGGTGGTGGGTTGTTGTTGTTGTTGTTGTTGTTCCCCTGATTCTGATTCTGGACTAGCAACTGCATCAACGCATTCTACTGCTGGATCAACTGGGTGAGCTCCTGTGGGAAAGCAAATCCGTTGTCACGTCTCGGAGGCATCTGAGGGTTTAGAAAAGGTGAGAATATAGAATAGAATGAGGTCTAGAGAGAAAACACTACCCATATGCACATGAGACCAATGCAAACAAAATCACTTCATTCAATTCAAACAAGGGCATACAACAGTCTAACTATCGTTATAGAAGTACTCGGACTATACTAGATACATGGGGGAATACTACTACTGTTATGGTGGTCGACTAGAAAAACTGCTCCGATGAAGACTCCATGATATCTGCTCCAGTTTCATCAACATAGTCATCATCGCTATCATCTGTGTCCGAGTCGGTGTCGTCGATGATGATGTAGTTCTCTGGACAAGTGCAATCATCGTCTTCTCTAGTCGCGGGGAATCCCATGAAAACCTTGAGCTTCTTCTTCAGATCATCGTTCTTCTCTACGAGTGTTGCTATTTCCTCCTCATATCCATCGCGTGTAGACTTGAGTTCTTCCTCCAAATCTGTGATCTTGGTCATCGCCTTCTTCAGATCTATCATGCCTGTGCACATCTGGTTCTCCTGGCGTTGAATGTGTTGGATTAACTCCTGGATGAAAGCTGCAATTGATCTATCCTTCCTGGTGCTGATCATCTCCCATTGCTCATCTCGGCGGCCACAAATTTGATAGATAGTATCCTTGAGATCCTTTTGGTAAACTTCTCCAATGCGTCCCACTGTGATGTGTAGCGACCCGACCCGAATGGGTCAAGTCTCTGTGCTTACGTGTCATCCCTGGATCGGTATGCTGACACTCACAGTACTCGAGGATTTATAACAGAGGTAAATTACATGTATAAAGTAACGTAAATACTATTACCTCAATCCAAAATAGCGGACGCAACAAGGTTGTGGATTCCCATCAACACCAATGGCAAAGTTGAGTATAGGAAATCGTAACCCTAACGTATCACTTACTCGTCGTAAGATCCTACAACATGAGACGTTGCAGCCACAAAGGGTCAGTACATTGAATGTGCTGGCAAATTCACACCATAGAGCAATGATGAATAAAGGCTATGACTACATGCATATTTGGCTGGTGGAAAGGCTCTATGTTTACAGTTTTGCGTAAAGCCAATTTTTCCCTACTGCAAAGGAATAAATTTTATTTAACTATCATGGTGGTTGTTAAACATTGAGAATGGTTGACAGCATTCTCAATCCCTATTAAAAGTACTCATTAAAACCCAACAATATTGATTATAGTAACATGATGAGATTCACAGGATAATCAAGTACTAGATACTCAAGATGTCCATAACTGGGGACACGGCTAATCATGATTAGTTTATACACTCTGCAGAGGTTTGCGCACTTTTCCCCACATGACTCGATCTCCTCCGTTTGGTTTCTCGCACTACATGGTGTTTGAGAAACGGATGACCGAGACATAGTCTTTCAGAAGCGCTTGCACCTTACGTAGATGGTAGACCATACCAACCTACATCCCCTACATCTGCTAGTCTACCCTGTAAGAGTTCACACGACTTAGTCAACTATGCTAGAGCCCATAATAGCATGTGGCTGCACACGGAAGTTTCTAGTTTGAATAATCTTATGATCCCTTTGAGCCTGGGTGGTGGTCCGAAGAAAAACAGGCATGTCCTGGAAACCCAGGTGCCTAGACAGGCAAGTCCTGGAGTAACCAGGTGCCTCAATCCACCCAGATGTGTGTTTAAGTTGCCACCTTAAATAAACCATTAATTAACAATCTCACATCTGTCATGGAAATTCACTCACCCATTCCACGTCGACTAGCATAGCATGGCATAATAAGCAAACGTAGAAGTAACTCCCAAGGGTTTGAAAATAAATCAGGTAATAGGTACTACCTCATCTACTTCCCATAACCCACAATTTACTTAGATCCTAATCATGCAATGTTTGAGGATTGAAACTAATGCATAAAAACTGGGTAATAAGGAAGTATGATCAAAGTGTGAACTTGCCTGCAATGTTGATGAAGATGATTCGCACTCAAAACTCTTGATAGTTCTACTCATCACACTCCGGTCAATCTATCGCGAGCAAGCAATGGTAACCATACATAAGCAATCACTCAAAAGATCAGAAAGAACGAAGAGTACGATTCGAAAAACATCAAAACCAAGCGAATTTGGCCTTATCAGAAAGTTTAGTTCAAGAGCTTCGATTTGCAAAAAGAATCAACTCAAACGGAGTTATAAAACTCAAGTTACGATCAAACGAAGTTCAAATACAAATCTATTCTAATTCAAATTTAAAAGCTTTCAAAAACATGTTTAAGTTGTTTTACTGGATATAGGGGATCATAACGAAGAAGTGGGCGTTGGTTTCGTTGGATTTGGATAAACGAGTATAAAGATGTGGTCGTTTGAAAAACAGGGGCTAATCTGTAAATAAAAATATTCACAAACGAGTCCCTGGCAGAAAAACTAATAAGAGAAAAAAAATCCTATGGAACGAACGTTCGCTACAGAGCCCTATAGAACGGAATCGTTCGCTACCGAATACTAACGGACGAACATGCACTAATTAATCTAACTAAAATATAAAACCGACTTATAAAAGAAAAACCGGAGGAAAACTAAAGAAATAAACCGGACCGGGGGGGGGAGAGTTTATACCGGTTCGGTAGATTAAACCGGCGGCGGCGGCGGATAACTCCGGCGAGGGCGGCGCAGCGAGACGGCGGCTCCGCGGTGGCTACGAGGCGGCATCATCGGCGGCGGAGAGCGTGATGGCGATGGCCTTGGCGGCGAGTGGCGCTGGCGGCGACGTCGGCGAAAAGGGTGTGTGGCGGCAATTTGCGCGACGGTGGGAGCGAGATCCGGCAGCGGCGGCTCGTCGAGAAGAGAGGGGGCGGGGCGGCGCGAGAAAAGAGAGAAGGGCCCGGGGCGGCGCCCTTTATAGGAGGGGAGGGGAGGTGCTAGCGTGGGGAAGGGGCGGGAGGAGGCCAGGCGGCGCACGGCGTCCATGGCGGCGTGGCGGCGTGCCCGAGCGGGACTCCCACTCGGGAAGGAGAGGGGCGGCGCTGCTGGGCTGGGCTGCGGCCTGGCCTGGGAGCTGGGCCGGCCCAGTTCAAGGAGGGAGGATTATTTTTTAAATACGCATGTGCAACAAAAAAATAAAAACCACAAATACTAAAAATGATATATAGGCATATTATATATCATGATTTTCAGAAAAAGATTTCCTACAAGCTGAACATTTTTTCAAAGTCAAATAAAATATACACAAATTCAAATAAATCAAATAGTGCTACTGCTCTAATAAAATCCAGTAAAAATCATTTTAAAAATACCAAATTTAATTCAAATTTATTTCTCTCCAATTTTTCGATGTAGGGAATCATGTTACCCTATTTTCTATGTATTTTATTTTTGGAGAAAAATAATTTGAATAAAATCCAAATAACTCCAAATTGAAAATAAATTCAAAAGAACTTTGAATTTAACCCTTTGAAACTCCCAACTCATATTTCATATAATTTGAAGAAGTCATTTTATCTTCGCTCGTGAAAATCATTGAGTTGCATAAAGTTCCTGGGTTGGAAATATTTTCCAAATGAAATTCAAATATTTTCGAATACCCTTTCATTTAATTAAATGGAAGAAGTCATATCATCTTCGCTCAAGGGTTTTGTATTTGAAAAGAATTTGAATTCATGAAGATCAGAAAAGAAAATGAAAGTTTGGGAAAGTCCTTTCATTCCCTCTCATTTAACTTTCAAAAGTTTTGAATCACTCAATTTCACACAAGCAATCAAACAATCAATCAAAACTATCTATTTATTATAACATCCCAAAATTTAGAATTTTGGGGTGTTACATGATGTGGGGTGCCATGCTCTTTCCTTGATTCCAGGTGGGTGCATCGAAGGAAAACTCTATGGGCTCAGTGACGGGCATGAGCATCCTTCCTGGAACTAGAACTTGAATCATCCAACACTCCTCTTATGGTAAAGTGGCGATGTAGGTCCCGGTGAAGCTTGGTACTCCGATGTTCAGGTATCTAGTGACTTCCTTCAAGTGGCGTCCAAAGGGTGTATCTTCATCCGGTTGCATGAACTTGTTCCTTGCATCTGCCATCCTAAAAGAGTAGAAAAGATGAGGAGTCAGAAATGAGAAGAGTGAGTAGTGATCTAGGGCTTTTAGCTTAGTGGTCGTGTCCTACAGTCAGCGTGTGCTCTGATACCATCTTGTAGTGACCAGACCTCAAAGCGATCGATATCGTGCTTTAGTGTCATCCTGGATCGAGAATCTTGACACGCACAATACTTGAAGGATTTATAACAGAGTAGCAATCACACACTTATTACATCGAATGTCTCAAAAGAGAACTTATTACAATAAATATGGCTTATGGCCATCTAATAACGATAACAGCGGAAGGCTTGGAAGATAAGTGAGTCCATCAACTCCAACGACATCATTGAGTATAGAACCACGACCTAAAGGCACCCTACTCGTCGTCTGAAAAGTCTGCAACATGAACATTGCAGCCCGAAATAGGTCAGCACATGGAATATGCTGGCAATGTAACACATAGAGAGTAATGAATAGAAATACGCTATACTACATGCATATATGGCTGGTGGAAAGCTCTATGGATACAGTTTTGCATAAAGCCAATTTTTCCCTACTGCAAAGGACTAAATTTTATTTAACTATCATGGTGGTTGTTAAACATTGAGAATATAGACATCCTCTCAATCCCAATTAAATATCATCATTAAACCCAACATAATTAATTAAAGTAACATGATGAGATTCACATGATAATCCAAGTACTAGATACTCAAAACGTCCATAACCGGGGACACGGCTAACCATGATTAGTTTATACACTCTGCAGAGGTTTGCGCACTTTTCCCCACAAGACTCAATCTCCTCCGTTGGGATTCTCGCACTACATGATGTTTGAGAAACAGATGACCCAGACATAGTCTTTCAGAAGCGTTTGCACCTTACGATCGGGTAGACAGTATCAACCTACATCCCCTACATCTGCTAGTCTACCACTGTAAGAGTTCACACGACTTAATCAACTATGCTAGAGCCCATAGTAGCTTGTGGCTGCATACGAAAGTTTCTAGCATGAATAATCTCACGATCCCTTTGAGCCTGGGTGGCAGTCCAAAAAGAAAAACATGCAATCACTGGAATACCCAGGTGCCTCAATCCACCCAGATGTGTGTTTAAGTTGCCACCTTAAATAAACCATTAAATAACAATCTCACATCTGTCATGGATACACTCACCCAATCCACGTCTACTAGCATAGCATGGTATAATGAGCAAACGTAGAAGTAACTCCCAATGGTTTGATAATAAAACAGGTAATAGGTACTACCTCATCTACTTCCCAAAACCCACATATTAATCAGATCCTAATCATGCAATTGTTTGAGTATTGATCTAATGCAATAAAACTGGGTAGTAAAGAGGTATGATCAAAGTGTTACTTGCCTTGCTGATGATCCGTGAAACCTAGAGATTCGAAGTAACAAGCGGCGCACTCCGGGTACTCTATTGCAAACAAACAAGCAAAAAATAAGTACTTATCTAATGCACAGGTAAAAACTCAATAAGAGATCTAGCCAGAAAGTTCAACTTAAGAACTCCGGTTTGCAAAAAGAATCAAATCAAACGAAGCAACAAAACACAAACGGCAAAAGAAACAAGCTTCATTTACTAATCTGGATCTAAGTCAAATTTTACAGAAGCAAAAACTTGTTTGAGTAGGTTACACGAAAAGAGGGTTTCGAGACGAAAGTCTAGGCGCTTGAATCGCCTGATTATGTTAAACGAGCGAAAAGTTATACTAGAACGAAAATCGGATCAGAAATCGCAATCAAAAATAATCGCGGAAAATCCGAGAAAAAGAAAAACTGACGAATAGTTTAACGAATGGACGTTCGTTAACTGAAACTAAACAGTGAACTCGTCTGTTAAAACAAAAGAACGAGCAAACGCTCGCTAAATAAATAAACCGATCTAATCTAAAAAAACGAAAACTAGGGTTTAAAAAAATGGATTGGGTTTTTAAAAAACAAACCGGAACACGGCGGCGGGCTGCGTATACCTCCGGCGAGGTGCTCCGACGGGGCGGGATGGCTCCGGCGGGGCGAGGGGAGGCGGCGTGGGGCAGCGGGGCTGCACCGGCGGGTGACGGCGGCGGCTCGGCGATGGCGGCGGCTGCCGCTGCTTCTTTGTTGGCGGGGGCGGGACGGGTGGCGAGGTGGGGGAGGCGGTGGTATATAAAGAGGGGTGGCTTGGGGAGCGGCAAGGCGGCGGGTGGAGTCTGGCTCGGACTCTATCCGGGGCGGCGGCGGCGGCGCGGTCTCCGCGTGGGAGACGGTGGCGGCGAAGACGGGCCGGCTGACTCAGTGAGCCGGCCCGGTCAAGGTATGTGAGTTTTTTTTAACAATTCCGCCGAGTAGAAAATAAATCCTAGAAAAATAAATAAAAATCTAAAAATGGCAAAACAAAATTTCACCGTCTAAATAAAATATTTAGAACGAGATGAACATTTTCTTGGCCCTAAAATGCAATTTTGAAAAAACGTGCAATTTTCCTAAATTCAAATAAAATAGCGAAAACTCCAAAAATAAATCTTATTTGATTCTTTTATTAAATCCTCAATACTTCTTTATTTTGGGAAAGTCATTTTATTCCCTCTCTCATATTTTTATAAATGAAATAATTGAAGCTAAAATAAATAAAATCAAATGATCGTATTTTCAAAATTTGAGAAAACTCAAATATGAAAATAACGAAAATCCCAACTCTCTCCGAGGGACCTTGAGTTGCGTAGAATTTCTGGATCGGGCCAAAAATGATAAAATAATGATATGCAATGATGATCTAGTGTATGACATTCCAAATTGAAAATTTGGGATGTTACAGTTCCGCTATTGGTTGTTGACCGGAGGTGTGTCTTGGTCATGTCTACATAGTTCTCGAACCCGTAGGGTCCGCACGTTTAAGATTCAATGACGATATTGTGTTATATGAGTTATGTGATTTGGTGACCGAATGTTGTTCGGAGTCCCGGGTGAGATCATGGACATGACGAGGAGTCTCGAAATGGTTGAGAGGTAAAGATTGATATATAGGATGATGGTATTTGGACACCAGAAGTGTTTCGGGAAGCACCGGGTACTTATCGGGTCACCAGAAGGGGTTCCGGGCACCCCCGGCAAGAGATATGGGCCTTATGGTCCAAGAGGGGAAACACACCAGCCACAAAGGGGCTGGTGTGCCCCCCATATGGGCTGGCAAATTGGAGAAGGAAAGGGGAAGGAGGAAAGGAAACAGGGAATAGGATCCCCCCTTCCCCCTCTTCCCTTCCTACTCCGAGTAGGAATAGGAGAGGGGGGGTTGGCCGAATTGGGAGAGGACTCCAAGTAGGATTCCTCCTACTTAGGGTGCCCCCTTGGCTGCCTGTCCTCCCCTCCAACCTATATATATGTGCGGAGGGGGCACTGACAACATAGAACAACAATTGTTAGCCGTGTGCGCCCCCCCTCCACAGTTTACACCCCCGGTCATGTTGTCGTGGTGCTTAGGCAAAGCCCTGTGCGGATCACTTCACCATCACTGTCACCATGCCGTCATGCTTAAGGAACTCATCTACTTCCTCAACACCTTGCGGGATCAAGAGGGCGAGGAACGTCATCGAGCTGAATGTGTGTAGAACAGGAAGTGTCGTATGTTCGGTACTTCATCGGTCGGAGCTAGAAGAAGTTCGACCACATCAACCACGTTGTCTAACGCTTCCGCTTTCGGTCTACGAGGGTACGTAGACACACTCTCCCCGTCTCGTTGCTATGCATCTCCTAGATAGATCTTGCGTGAGCGTAGGAAATTTTTGAAATTGCATGCTATGTTTCCCAACGGTGGCATCCGAGCCAGGTCTATGCGTAGATGATATGCATGAGTAGAACACAAAGAGTTGTGGGCGGTGATCGTCATACTGCTTACCACCAATGTCTTATTTTAATTCGGCGGTATTGTTGGATGAAGTGGCCTGGACCAACCTTAGATGACCAAGTTCATGAGATCGGTTCCACCGACAAACATGCAACTAGTTTTGCATAAAGGTGGCTGGTGGGTGTCTATTTCTCCAACTTTAGTTGAATCAAATTTGACTTCGGCCGGTCCTTGTTGAAGGTTAAAACAACAAACTTGATAAATCACCGTTGTGGTTTTTGTGCCGTAGGTAAGAATGTTCTTGCTAGAAGCCCGTAGCAGCCGCGTAAAACTTGCAACAACAAAGTAGAGGACGTCTAACTTAGTTTTGCAGGACATGTTGTGACGCGATATGTGATACATCTCCATCGTATCTATATTTTTGATTGTTCCATGCCAATATTCTACAACTTTTACATACTTTTGACAACTTTTTATATTATTTTTGGGACTAACACATTGATCCAGTTCCCAGTGCTATTTCCTGTTTGTTTTATGTTTTTTGTTTCGCAGAAAATCCATATCAAATGGAGTCCAAACGCGATAAAAACTTAGAGAGATTTTTTTTGAATATATGTGATTTTTGGGAAAAAGAATCAACGCGAGGCGATGACCGAGGAGTGCGCGAGACAGGGGCGCGCCCAAGGGGGTAGGACACGCCCCTGATCCTCGTGGCGACTCCATAAGGCGGTTGGTGCCCTTCTTTCGCCGCAAGAAAGCTGATATCCGGATAAAAATCATGTTAAAATTTCAGCCCAGTCGGAGTTACAGATCTCCGGGAATTTGAGAAATAGTGAAAGGCCATAATCTGGGAGTGCAGAAACAGAGAGAGAGAGAGAGAGAGAGAGAGAGATAAATAGATAGATAGATAGATAGATAGATAGATAGATAGATAGAGAGAGAGAGAGAGAGAGAGATCCAATCTCGGAGGGGCTCCCGCCCCTCCGCCACCATGGAAGCCAAGGACCTGAGGGGAAACCCTTCTCCCATCTAGGCAGAAGGTCAAGGAAGAAGAAGAAGGGGGGCTCTCACCCCCTCTCTCCCGGGTGGCACCGTGAAAGTGCAACTAATCCCTGGGTGGTTTTGGTAATCATTTCAGAAAGTTCAATGATTGGCATGGCATGGACTAGAGATGTGGACCCCTCAAAATGCAAAGGACATATATTGGCAACAAGCTCAAGACTCTACACTTTCATTTTAGTGATCCAAGATCACATTGAGTCCATAGGAAAGCCAATACTATTAAAAGGGGATGAGGTGTTGCTTAATGGCTTACTTGCTCAAAATGCGTAGTGATATACTCCAAAACCCTCAACCACTTTCTCATTTCCACATATGTCCTAAACCTAAAGTTAAATTCGGCCCCACCGATTTGATCTATCCAGTGCCACCGAGTTTCATTTGACATAGCCACTGCCACAAACCCTAGTTACTTCGGTCTCGCCGATAGGGATCTCGGTCTCACCGAGATAGGATTGCAAACTCTCTGTTTCCTTTTTGTAACATTTCGGTCTCATCGAAGTGACCAAATCGGTCACACCGAGTCTGCATTGCAAACTCCCTGTTTCCTTTTCGTAAAACTTTGGTCCCACCAAAGTGAGCGAATCAGTCCCATTGAGTTTGCCTGACCAACCCTCTGTGTACCTATTGCTGAAATCGGTCCCACCGAGTTTATGCGATCGGTCACACCAAGATTACGTTATGCCCTAACCCTAACATATCGGTCTCACCGAGATGACTATATCGGTCCCACCAAAAATCCTAACGTTCACATTTTTACCTGGATCGGTGTGATCGAGTTTGCTGATTCGGTCCCACCGAGTTTGGGAATTTGTGTGCAATGGTTAGATTTTGTGTGGAGGCTATATGTACCCCTCCACCCACTCTTCATTCGTGGAGAGCGCCATCAGAACAAACCTACACTTCCACTACTCATTTTCTGAGAGGGAACCACCTACTCATGTGTTGAGGCCAAGATATTCCAATCCTACCATATGAATCTTGATCTCTAGCCTTCCCCAAGTTGCTTTCCACTCAAATCATCTTTCCACCAAAGCCAAATCTGTGAGAGAGAGTTGAGTGTTGGGGATACTATCATTTGAAGAACAAGAGTAAGGAGTTCATCAACAACACACCATCTATTACCTTTTGGAGAGTGGTTTCTCCTAGTTGGTTAGGTGTCAGTTGGGAGCCTCCGTTAAGATTGTGTAGTTGAACCAAGGAGTTTGTAAGGGCAAGGAGATCGCCTACTTCGTGAAGATCTACCCTAGTGAGGCAAGTCCTTCGTGGGCGATGGCCATGATGGGATAGACAAGGTTGCTTCTTCGTGGACCCTTCGTGGGTGGAGCTCTCCATGGACTCGCGCAACCATTACCCTCCATGGGTTGAAGTCTCCATCAACGTGGATGTATGATAGCACCACCTATCGGAACCACGCCAAAAATCTTTGTGTTAAGATTGTGTTTGCACCCTCCAAACTCCCCCCATTTACTTTCTTGCAAGTTGCATGCTTTACTTTCCGCTGCTCATATACTCTTTGCATGCTTGCTTGAATTGTATTGAGATTGCTTGACTTGTGCTAAGTTGCTAAAATCTGCCAAGAACTAAAATTGGGAAAAGGTTAAGTTTTTATTTGGTCAAGTAGTCTAATCACTCCCCTCTAGACATACTTTTGATCCTACAAGTGTTATCAGAGCTTTGGTCTCCATTTGCCTTGATTTCCATAGCTTTGGTGATCATAGCCTTGGTTTCACAACCTAGGAGAGTATGGCTTCCAGCGAGGGAAATTACCACCGTAGAGGTCCTTACTTTGATGGTACTAATTTTGCTAGTTGGAAACATAAGATGAAAATGCATATTCTTGGACATAACCCTGTCGTTTGGGCTATTATGTGTATTAGCTTGCAAGGTGAATTATTTGATGGGAGAGAACCAAACCGTGAAGCTATCGCGGAAGAATTGAAGATGTTGCAATACAATGCTCAAGCTTGCGATATCCTATTCAACGGATTGTGCCCCGAAGAATTCAACTGAATCAGCCGTCTTGAGAATGCAAAGGAAATTTGGGACACTTTGATTTCTATGCACAATGGTACCGAATCCGTCAAGGAATCCAAGTTGGATGTGCTTCGAAGTCAACTTGACAAGTTCAAAATGAACGATGGTGAAGGTGTCACCGAAATGTACTCTAGGCTTGCTCTTACCACAAATGAGATTGCCGGCATAGGAAGTGAAGAGATGACCGACAAATTCATCATCAAGAAGCTCTTGAGATCCTTGGATGGAAAATATGATACAGTGTGCACATTGATCCAAATGATGCCGAATTACAAAGATCTCAAGCCAACCGAAGTCATTGGAAGAATTGTTGCTCATGAGATGTCACTTAAGGACAAAGAAGAGCTTCACAACAAGTCTAGTGGTGCTTAAAAAGCCCCATGTGATGCTCCTACATCATCAAATGAGAAACAAGCCTTCAATGAAGAATTGAGCTTAATGGTGAAGAACTTCAACAAATTATACAAGAGTAGAAGCAAGGAAAGAAGTTCCTAGTCAAGGTCCTACAATGACAAAAGATCTTCTAGTTGTGAGCAAAACTGCTACAATTGTGGAAGACCCGGACACTACTCCAATGAGTGTACGGCTCCCTACAAAAGAAGAGAAGACTCACCTAAAAGAACAAGCAAAGGGAAGAATCACCTCCGAGAGAGAGAAGGAGTAGAGATGATCGCTATGAACGAAGAACCTCTCGAAGAAGCAAGGATTCGGAAAGGAAGGACAAGTCATCAAGGAGCTACACAAAACGAAGACATCAAGCTCATGTTGGTGAATGGATCCACACCACTTCGAGAGAAGTTATCACTCCGACTCCGAATATACACAAGATAAAGGTGTTGCCGGTCTAGCACTCGTGTCAACCAACTCCAACGACATATTTGATTCACAAAATGAAGGAATTGGGAGATGCTTCATGGCTAAAGGCAACAAGGTAACACACCCCGGGTATGTTGATTTCAATAGTGATGAAGATGACTTGCTAGGTGATGATGATTTACTTGTTGACAACTCTAGTGATGAATACTATGATGAAACGTCAATTAATCATGTTAATCAAGATAAAACGAATGACAATGATACAGAGAAGATTGAGCATCTAACTAAATAACTAAACACTATTAAGTTAGCTCATGAAACTACTTTAGAAGATCATCGATAACTTTTAAAAACTCATGAGAAGTTATGCTTCGAGAAGCTCAATCTTGAGCAAGAGCATGAGTTCTTAAAGGCCATCAATGATGATCTTCGGAAGAAAAGTTCTTCTTACATTGCCAAGCGTTTACTCTTGTCTACCTACATGCCACAAGTAAATTCTAGCAACAAGAACAAGAAAGATTCTTCTTCTAGTAGTAACAATAATCATGCTAAATCCAATATTGTTGCTTCTAGTAGTTCTCTTGATTCCACTAATGATTCTCTTAGCCAAGTTACACTTGAGCAAGAAAATAGCTTATTGAAGGGAATTGTAGAGAAAGGCATATACGAAAGCCTTGCTGGGAGTAAGCAATTTGAGAAAATTGTACGCAAGCAAGGAAGGCACCGGAAGAATCAAGGTGTTGGTTTTGAACGAAATTTCAATGCCAATGGAGTAGAGTGGGAAGAAGCTTAATACCCCAAGACAAAGTTTGTTCCTCAACAAGAGAAGTATGACCCTACTTCCTTCAAGGGGACACAAGCTCCACCACAAGACCACAAGCTAAAAGGCAAGGACAATCTTCAAGAAGAGATTGATGCATTTGAAGATGCTCCGAAGGCCTTGGTCAAGTGGGTTCGCAAGACTACATCAAGTTCTACTTCATCAAGTACATCTACAACTCCAAGGATTGCCATGAAGATAATGTGGATCCCAAAGAAGAAGAACTAGAGAGTTCTTGAGGGTGACTCCGCCAACATACTTCACTAATATTTATTTTGGCAAGGACAAGTGCAAACAACTTCCACATCTTGCACTACTTCAAGGAGTAACAAACCCTCTTGTTGGTAAGACAAGGGACAGGTAACCTAATGCTTTCATGGACATCATCATGTGTGTGCTTCACTCCATGTCTATGGATATCCTTGTTTGTTCCTTGTGGGACTAACCCATGTAGGTATTTAAAGTGCAACTCACTCCAATGGATTGCTTTGAATGATCCACATCAACAATGAGTATCCACATCTTCGATATCTACATGAAGTCATCATCGACCAAACCCAAGGTTAGTTGATCCCTCTTAAGGGTGGATATCACATCTAGGGGGAGCTTTACTCTAAGAATTGAGCTAATTAAAGAAAACCTAATGGTGTGAACACAACAATGCTTTATGTAAAAGTGGTAACCCCACTTGTGCTTAAACGATGAGTATGACCTATGATCAAATATTCTCATTTGACTCCTAAGTCAACATACTCATATATAGATGACCTAGTCAGTGCCAATTGCTTGATAGATGCTAGAGTGATTGTGCATGCTTTGACACATATTTCATTTGCCATTTTATTGTGTGAGCATGTTGGTTGCATACTTTTCTCATTCGTGGACATGCATTTGTTGCTTTGATTGTTTGGAGTTTCTTCTTTTTGCCAAATGGATGTACAAGAATGCCTAAGAACTCCCTCTTGCTATCTATGCTTTTCTCTTCTCAAATTCTATTCAAGATACATCACAAAGTTGGATCTAAGTCAAATTCAAACCCTCTGTGTGAGGAGCACTCGGAGTCTCATTTTCTCACAAACTTAAAACTTGCAAAACCTCACTGTGTATTTCGGTCTGACCGACTCCTCCATTTCGTTCACACTGAGTTCACTGGGTTGATCAAGTTTTCAATCTCGGTTCAATCAATTAGAACACTTCGGTCTCACCGAGTTGTTCCATTCGGTCACACCGACAGAGTCGGGATATATATACTGACGGGCCAGATTTTGGAAATCACTTCAAAACCTCCTCGCCCGTGCGTGTCCTGCTCTGCCTCTCGGGTCTCCGGATCAGCACCTCATCACCAACGACCTCCCGCCGCTGGTCTTCGCCGCCGTCAACAGATTTCTTCGCCGCCATTGGTGCCATAGCAAACTCATCGCCGAACAACGATATGAGTTTGACCCCTTGTGCACTCTTTTTACTTCCGATTCTGAGCACAAGGTCAATGCCATGTTCTTTACCACGTATGAGATCGATCCATCCATAGAGAATCTCCATTAGACGAGATTTGAATTGAAAATTTAGGGTTAGGTTTTCGCCGGACTCATCTCGGACCGACCGAGTTGTAGGAATCGGTTCCACTGATTTGGCTTAGGCCAACGCACAAGTGATTTTTGGTCTGACCGAAAGTTGCAAATTGGTGTGACCGATACCAGGACTTTGTGAAACCCTAGCAAACTCGGAGTCACCGAACTGTGTCTCGGTCTGACCGATTCCACATGTTTAGACTCCAAAGTTGCTTCAGTGTCACCGAGTTCTACAAACCGGTAGCTCCGAAATTCTTCTTGTAGAAAATTAAAACTAAGTATTTGACTTATTCTTTTTTCAAAAAATCTGCACTTTGTGATGCTCATCTACTCTACCTCATCTGTATCCATTCATAGGGTCTGCTGTCAGTTTGATTTGGTAGAATGTCTGACCAGAGTGATAGCCAGAACAAATCAGAAGAGCAAGTGCACATGAGTAAGGGCACTAGTCCCTCTAGCAGCTCTGATGATGGCAGCAGGAGCATGTCGGTGTCAAAACTGGCGCATCTCGGGTAGGGGGTCCCGAATTGTGCGTCTAAGGAGAATGGTAATAGGAGGCGGGGGACACAATGTTTACCCAGGTTCGGGCCCTCTCTATGGAGGTAATACCCTACTTCCTGCTTGATTTATCTTGATGAATATGAGTATTACAAGAGTTGATCTACCACGAGATCATAATGGCAAAACCCTAGAAGCCTAGCCTATGAGGTTATGCTAGTTGTGGCTGAACCTTAGAAGTCTAAACCCTCCGGTTTATATAGACACCCGGACGGGCTAGGGTTATACAAAGTCAGTTACAGAGAAAGGAATCTACATATCCGAATCGCCAAGCTTGCCTTCCAGGCAAAGGAGAGTCTCATCCGGACACGGGACGAAGTCTCCTATCTTGTATCTTCATAGTCCAACAGTCCGGCCAAAGTATATAGCCTGGCTGTCCGAGGACCCCTTAATCCAGGACTCCCTCAGTAGCCCCTGAACGAGGCTTCAATGACGATGAGTCCAGCGCGCAGATTGTCTTCGGCATTGCACTGTGGGTTCCTTCTCCGAATACTTCAAAGTAAACCTCGAACACAAGAGTAGTGTTCGGCTCTGCAAAACAAGTTCCACAAACAACCGTAGAGAGTATAATATTTACGAGTTCAATCGACTGACGATTTTGGCCACTCCACGTTTGCACCACGTTTTGGGGGGGTGCTACATCTTGAGTTTGCGTTGGTTTTCTTTGAGGAGGAGAGGGTGATGCAGCAAAGTGTAGCGTAAGTATTTCCCTCAGTTTTGAGAACCAAGGTATCAATCCAGTAGGAGGCTCCTCAAAAGTCCCACGCACCTACACAAACAAACTGAGAACTCGCAACCAACTCAATAAAGGGGTTGTCAATCCCTTCACGGCCACTTGCGAAAGTGAGGTCTAATAAAGTTATGATGATAAGATAAATATATTTTTGGTATTTTATAAGACAGATGCAAAAAGTAAAGATGCAAATAAAAGTAGATGGAAAGCAAATATGATAAGAGATAGACCCGAGGGCCATAGATTTCACTAGAGGCTTCTCTCAAGATAGCATAAGCATTACAGTGGGTGAACAAATTACTGTCGAGCAATTGATAGAAAAGAGCATAGTTATGAGATTATCTAGGCATGATCATGTATATAGGCATCACGTCCATAAAAAGTAGACCGACTCCTGCCTGCATCTACTACTATTACTCCACACATCGACCGGCTCCTGCCTGCATCTAGAGTATTAAGTTCATAAGAATAGAGTAACGCATTAAGCAAGATGACATGATGTAGAGGGATAAACACATCCAATATGATATAAACCCCATCTTGTTATCCTCGATGGCAACAATACAATACGTGTCTTGCAACCCTTTCTGTCACTGGGTAAGAACACCGCAAGATTGAACCCAAAGCTGAGCACTTCACCCATGGCAAAAAGATCAATCTAGTAGGCCAAACCAAACTGATAATTCGAAGAGACTTGCAAAGATAAATCAATCATCCATAAAAGAATTCAGAGAAGATTCAAATATTATTCATAGATAAACTTGATCATAAACCCACAATTCATCGGATCTCGACAAACACACCGCAAAAAGAGTTTACATCGAATAGATCTCCACAAGAGAGGGGGAGAACATTGTATTGAGATCCAAAAAGAGAGAAGAAGCCATCTAGCTAATAACTATGGACCCGTAGGTCTGTGGTAAACTACTCACAACTCATTGGAGGGGCAAGGATGTTGATGTAGAAGCCCTCTATGGTTGCTTCCCCCTCCGGCAGTGTACCGGCGAAGGCTCCAAGATGAGATCTCGTGGATACAGAAGGTTACGGCAGTGGAAATTGTGTTTCGTGGTGCTCCTGGATGTTTTCGGGGTACGTAGGTATATATAGGAAGAAGAAGTACGTCGGTGGACGCCCGAGGGGCCCACGAGACAGGGGGCGCGCCCTATAGGTGGGGGCGCGCCCTCCTAACTCGTGGGGCCCTCAGGAGCTTCTTGACTTGCACTCCAAGCTCTCCGGATCAGATTTGTTCCAAGAATCACGCTCCCGAAGGTTTCATTCCATTTGGACTCCGTTTGATATTCCTTTTCTTCGAAATACTGAAATAGGCAAAAAAACAGCAATATGGGTTGGGCCTCCGGTTAGTAGGTTGGTCCCAAAAATGATATAAATGTGTAAAATAAAGCCCATAAACATCCAAAAGGGGTAATATAATAGCATGGAACAATCAAACATTATAGATACGTTGGAGATGTATCAAGCATCCCCAAGCTTAATTCCTGCTCGTCCTCGAGTAGGTAAATAGTAAAAAGAGAATTTTTGATGTGGAATGCTACCTAGCATAATTCATAATGTAATTTTCTTTATTGTGGCATGAATGTTCAGATCCAAATGATTCAAAAGAAAAGTTCATATTGACAAAAGAAATAGTAACACTTCAAGCATACTAATCAAAGTAATCATGTCTTCTCAAAATATCATGGCAAAAGAAAGTTCATCCCTACAAAATCATATAGTTAGGCTATGCTTCATTTTCGTCACACAAAGATGTTCCCAACTTCTATACCCCCAATGACAAGCCAAGCAATTGTTTCATACTTAAATAATCTCAAACATTTTCAACCTTCACGCAACACATGAGCGTGAGCCATGGATATAGCACTATGGGTGGAATAGAATATGATGATGGGGATTGTGTGGAGAAGACAAAAAAGGAGAAAGTCTCACATTGACGAGGATAATCAATGGGCTATGGAGATGCCCATCAATTGATGTCAACATGAGGAGTAGGGATTGCCATGCAACGGATGCACTAGAGCTATAAATGAATGCTCAACAAAAGAAAACTAGTGGTTGTGCATCCAACTTGCTTGCTCACGAAGATCTAGGGCATTTGAGGAAGCCCATCGTAGGAATATACAAGCCAAGTTCTATAATGAAAAATTTCCACTAGTATGAAAAAGACAACTTATGAGACTCACTACATGAAGAACAAGGTGCTACTTTGAAGCACAAAATATGAGACTCACTACATGAAGAACAAAGTGCTACTTTGAAGCACAAGTGTGAAAAAAGAGATAGTAACATTGCCCTTTTTTTCTTTTTTTTCTTTTCTTCTTTTTTTTTCTTTGGGCCTTTCTTTTTTTTCTTTTTGTCCTTTCTTCTTTTTTTTCTCTTTTTTTTCTTTGGGCAATGCTCTAATAATGATGATCATCACACTTCTATTGATTACAACATAAGGATTAAAACTCGAAACTAGAACAAGATATGACTCTATACGAATGCCTCCGACGGTGTACCGGATGATGCAATGAATCAAGAGTGACATGTATGAAAAATAATGCAAGGTGGCTTTGCCACAAATATGATGTCAACTACATGATCATGCAATGGCAATATGACAAAAGTAAAGTATGTCATGAAAATGATGAACGGAACGGTGGAAAGTTGCATGGCAATATATCTCGGATTGGCTATGGAAATGCCATAATGGGTAGGTATGGTGGATGTTTTGAGGAATATATAAGGAGGTTTATGTGTGATATAGCGTATCGTATCACGGGGTTTGGATGGACCGGCGAAATTTGCACCAACTCTCAATATGAGAAAGGGCAATGCACGGTACCGAAGAGGCTAGCAAAGGTGGAAAGGTAAAAGTGCGTATAATCCATGGACTCAACATTAGTCAAAAGAAGTCATATACTTATTGCAAAAATTTAGAAGTCATCAAAAATCAAGTACTACGCGCATGCTCCTAGGGGGATAGATTGGTAGGAAAAGACCATCGCTCGTCCCCGACTGCCACTCATAAGGATGCACAAGCCAAGTACACTTCATGTTTCAAATTTGTTACACAACTTTAACAATATGTGCATGCTAAGGGACTTCATAACTTCAACACAAGTATTCCTTGAATTCATAATCACCCAGCTAGCATGACTTTAATATCACTACATCCATATCTCAAAACAATTATCAAGTATCAAATTGATCATAGCATCCAATTCACTTCCTATGATAGTTTTTATTATACCCAACTTGGATGCTCATCATTCTAGGACCAACTTTATAACCATAGAAAATACCATGCTGTTATAGAAGACTCTCAAAATAATATAAGTGAAGCATGAGAGACTAGTAATTTCTTCAAAATTAAGACACCACCGTGTTCTAAAAGATATAAGTGAAGCACTAGAGCAAAAACTATCAAGCTCAAAAGATATAAGTGAAGCACATAGAGTATTCTAGCAAATTCTAATCAAATAGGCTTCTCCCAAAAGGTGTGTATAGAAAGGATGATTGTGGTAGACTAAAAACCAAAGACTAATAAAATACATGACGCTCCAAGCAAAACACATATCATGTAGCGAATAAAAATATAGCTCCAAGTAAAGTTACCAATGAACGAAGACGAAAGAGGGGATGCCTTCCCGGGGAATGCCCAAGCTTAGGATTTTGGATATTCTTGAATATCTTGGGGTGCCTTGGGAATCCCCAAGCTTAGGCTCTTGCCACCCTTTATTCCATAGTCCATAAAAGCTTTATCCAAAACTTGAAAACTTCACAACACAAAACTCAACAGGAAATCTTATAAGCTCCGTTAGTGAAAGAAAACAAAACCACCACATAAGGTACTGCAATTAACCCATTCTTTATTTAATTTGCTGTTAAACCTACTGTATTCCAACTTCTTTATGGTTCATAGACTAAATTACTAGCCATAGATGCATTGAAATAAGCAAACAACACACGAAAAACAGAATCCGTTAAAAACAGAACAGTCTGTAGCAATCTGTAACTAACGCAAACTTCTGAAACTCTAAAAATCCTACCAAAATAGGAAGTCCTGGAAAATTTATCTATTGAACAGCAGCAAAAAGAATAAACACAAAAGCACGTTCCTGTGATTTAAAATAATTATATTCGTACACGCAAAGTTTCTGTTTTTCAGCAGAATCAAATCAACTATCATCGTAGGTTATCTTATAGGTTCTACTTGGCACAAACACTAATTAAAAGATAAAAAAACACATCTAAACAGAAGGTAGACGAAAGATTTATTACTAAACAGGAGCAAAAGCAAAAAAAACATAAAGAAAAATTGGGTTGCCTCCCAACTAGCGCTATCGTTTAACGCCCCTAGCTAGGCATAAAAGCGAAGATAGATCTAATGAGTGCCTTCTTTGGCACTAAATTCATAAGTAGCACGCATGATAGATTCATAAGGTAATTCAACTTTCTTTCTTGGAAAGTTCTCCATGCCTTTCTTTAAAGGAAATTGGAATCTAATCTTCCCTTCCTTCATATCAATAATCGCACCAATCGTTCTAAGGAAAGGTCTACCAAGAATAATAGGGCAAGAAAGATAGCAATCTATATCAAGAACGATAAAATCTACGGGCACCAAATTTCTATTTGCAACAATAAGAACATCATTGATCCTTCCCATAGGCTTTTTAATGGTGGAATCCGCAAGGTGCAAATTTAAAGAGCAATCATCAAGATCATGGAAACCTAGAATATCACATAAAGTTTTCGGAATCGTGGAAACACTAGCACCCAAATCACACAAAGCAAAACACTCATAATCTTTAATTCTAATCTTTATAGTATGTTCCCACTCATCATTAAGTTTTCTAGGTATAGAAGCTTCCAAATTAAGTTTTTCATCATAAGATTTCATCAAGGCATCAACAATATGTTTGGTAAAAGCTTTATTTTGATAAGCTTGAGGAGAATTAGCAATGGATTGCAACAAGGAAATACACCCTTTTAAAGAACAATTATCATAATCAAATTCCTTGAAATCCGAGATAGTAAGTTCAATATTATTAGAAGTTGAGGATTCTCCAATCTCACTTTTACCAAATTTAGCATCAAGATCTAAAGACTCCGAATTTTTGGGACGCCTTCTAGGCAAAGTTGATTCATTATCACTCCCATAATCATCAAAATTCATATTGCAAAACATAGATCTAATCAGAGACACATCAATAACTTTAAGATCCTCATCATTATTTTCACGAAGACTAGAAGAACACGCTTTTATAAAGCTTTATTTTTTAGCACGCAATCTAGCGGTTCTTTCCTTGTACTCGTCAATGGAAATTCTCATTACTTTGAGAGACTCATTGATATCATGCTGAGGAGAAGACGATCCAAGTTTAAGAGAATTAACATCAAGCGAAAGTCTATCAATGTTCCTAGCGAAATCATCAACTTTGAGCAATTTTTCTTCAAGCAAAGCATTAAAATTCTTTTGAGAAATCATAAATTCTCTCACACTATTCTCAAAATCAGAGGGCATCTTATTAAAATTACAATAAGAATTATTGTAGGAATTTCCATAATTATTAGAGGGATTACTAGGGAACGGTCTTGCATTAAAATTTCCTCTATAAGCGTTGTTTCCAAAACTATTCCTACCAACAAAATTCACATCCATAGATTCATTATTATTCTCAATCAAGGAAGACAAAGGCATATCATTGGGATCAAGAGGAGAATTTTTAGTAGCAAACATCTTCATAAGTTCATCCATCTTTCCACTCAAAACATTGATTTTCTTCTATAGCATGCACTTTTTTACTAGAAGATCTTTCGGTGTGCCTGTCGGTGTCAAAACCGGCGGATCTTGGGTAGGGGGTCTCGAACTGTGCGTCTAGGCAGATGGTAACAGGAGACAAGGGACACGATGTTTTTACCCAGGTTCGGGCCCTCTCGATCGAGGTAAAACCCTACTCCTGCTTGATTGATATTGATGATATGGGTAGTACAAGAGTGGATCTACCACGAGATCAAGGAGGCTAAACCCTAGAAGCTAGCCTATGGGATGATTGTTGTAATGGTTGTCCGTCCTACGGACTAAAACCCTCCGGTTTATATAGACACCGGAGAGGGCTAGGGTTACACAGAGTCGGTTACAATGGTAGGAGATCTACATATCCGTATTGCTAAGCTTGCCTTCCACGCCAAGGAAAGTCCCATCCGAACACAGGACAAAGTCTTCAATCTTGCATCTTCATAGTCTTCGAGTCCGGCGGATGATGATAGTCCGGCTATCCGGACACCCCCTATTACAGGACTCCCTCAGTAGCCCCCGAACCAGGCTTCAATGACGACGAGTCCGGCGCGTATATTGTCTTCGGTGTTGTAAGGCAGGTTCTCCTCCAAATTCCATGTGTTTGCCGAATAGTGTCCGGCTTCCTTACAAATGTTGCGCTCCTTGGCTCCCACACCCAATAATGGCCCTCTTCCAGGCGTCGCACGAATGCGAAAGGCCAGGGTATGTTTATATTTTACCCCCTAGCTGTGCCAATAATCTACCTATAAGAGAGGCAAGAATCCAGATACAAATCACACCACCTTCCTTCCGCGAGTACTCATCGGAGCGCTTCTGACCAAAAATCCATTCCATCATGGACCGTCGACGCGGCTCCTCCTCTCACGCTCCCAGCCCTCAGCCAAGAGATTGGAGGAGATGTTCAGTTCCGCACAACGAATTGGTGATGCTCCAAGCGGAGGGATACCTTCCTCCGGCCTTCATGGTCCCGGTTCGAGCCGGGCTGGCCACCTACAAAGGTGGAAAGCAAGCGGAAGCCACCCCTAGTCCCTCCAAAGGGGAGCGGGTGTGCTTTGTCCCTTATCTAATAAGGGGGCTCGGGTTTCCCATACATCCGTTTCTCCGGGGGCTTCTGGAGTTCTACGGACTCCATCTTCATCACCTCACGCCCGCCTCTATTCTGCACATTGCGGGTTTCGTTGCTCTTTGCGAGCTGTTCCTGGGCATCGAGCCCCATTTTGTGCTGTGGAAGAGACTATTTTGCCTCATACCCCGTTCTCACGAGGGGTCAATATATCAAGTGGGCGGAGCCGAAATATGGCGCATCGCCGGGACCGGATATCTATCTGGAACCCCAAAGAAGGTGTCCGAAGACTGGCCCTCGGAATGGTTTTATGTGGAAGATGCTCCACTGCAGGACCCAGTTCGGATCGGCCTCCCGGAGTTCAGCAAGGCTCCTCTGAAGAAACGCCTAAGTTGGCGCCCGCGGAGCCCTCAACAGGAGGAAGAGAGGAGCATCCATTATTTGATGGGCCGGATAAGGCTGCTGGCCCATTCCGGATTGACCATGATTGGAGTAATGGCCACATGCGTCATGCGAGGGGTGCAGCCGCTCCAATATAGGGGCCACCCCATGTGGGATTTCAACGGGGAGAATGACGCCACCCGTCATGGCCGCAAGGGGCCGGGATCGGCTGCGGATCTGGTGAAGATCCTGTCCGGCCTGTACAAGGGGGAGAAGGAGGACTTCCTCCAGACGAGCCCATTGAATGGGTTCTCCATGAATAACCCTCGGAGCTGGGTAAGCCGACGCTTATTCATCCGACACGTGCTTTCAACGTTAAGTGACTTATTTTATGATTTTGACGCAGGAACTGCGTCGGGATGTGGAGGGCATACATAGTCTGGCTCCACAACCTGAGGACCCGGGAAGATCCCTTGACCCGGCCTCCGAAGAGGATCCGGACATAAAGGTGGAGCTAATTGACGGGGTGTTCCACCAACTCAGCATGGACAATGCTCTAGTCGCCATTACGGTTGACTACCCCGGCCTATCTCCGGCTTCTCAGGTAATTATGACCGGAGTCATGACACCATTACTTTATCCTTGCGTATTTCTGACCACCGTATACAGTGGTGTCTTGCAGGGGGTGCCTTCAAGGCGGGAAGCCGAACCCGCGGCGGCTGACCAACAAGGGTCGATCCGGCCCTTGAGCGGAAGAGGGTGCGGTCTTGAATCAAACGTCACCGCAACAGTATAGCTCGCGACCGTTGTTTAGGAAAAAGATTCCTAGGAGGTGTATTAATGCTCATCACTTTTTCAGGAGAAAGAGCGCTCGCCGGACTGTGCCCGGAGAGGTTTCCAACCAAGCCTCCGCCAACCAGGCTCCAACACCTGGTCCGGAGGGGGAGGCGAGCGCAAGGTGCGAGCCGGGTACTCCTCCAACGGAGGATGCCGACAGGCTGCCTGCCACCAGGTCTGAGGTGGAGAGCGCCATGAATCATAGGCATCGCCGAACAGTTCTGCGTGACGCGTGTTTCTTCCCAGAGGCGTTGAATGCCTTTAACGCGGGAGACGCGCACCTCCGTGCCGCTCAAGATGGTTTAACTAGAGCCACGGAGCAGTATGTAAAAGACATACGGGTAAGGGATTATGATAGTTGTATATGCGAGTAGCCCCCGAGACTTAAAGTAGTTAAAATAACTGATTTAAGGATCATTTAATGTGCAGGATCTTATGGAGAAGAATACCCAATTGTCCCAGGAGCTACAAGAGTGCAAGGCCCAACTTGAGGCCGCACTAGCTGCCGCTGGAGGAGACACAGAGACCCCCTCTGGTAACACATTATTTTTAAAAGGATAAGCGGTGTGCGGCGTGCGTATAAGTCTGACAATGATATTGCAGATGTTGCCGGACTGGATCCGGACAAGCAACAGCTACTTGTTGGGGAACGTAGAAGAAATTCAAAATTTTCCTACGTGTCACCAAGATCTATCTATGGAGAAACCAGCAACGAGGGGAAGGAAACTGCATCTACATACCCTTATAGATCGCTAAGCGGAAGCGTTCAAGAGAACGGGGTTGAAGGAGTCGTACTCGTCGTGATCCAAATCACCGGAGATCCTAGTGCCGAACGGACGGCACCTCCGCGTTCAACACACGTACAGCTCGGTGACGTCTCCCATGCCTTGATCCAGCAAGGAGAGAGGGAGAGGTTGAGGAAGACTCCATCCAGCAGCAGCACGACGGCGTGGTGGTGGAGGAGCGTGGCAATCTGCAGGCTTCGCCAAGCACCGCGGAGAGGAGGACTTGGGAGAGGGAGGGCTGCGCGTAACTTCGTGGTAAGCTCCCATGCGTCTCCCACTTTATATAGGGGTGGAGGGCTGGTTTCTTGCCCTCCAAGTCCATTGGGCGTTGGCCAAGGTGGGTGGAAATAAATCCCATCATTTCCTTCCCCATCGATTGTTATCCCCCTTTTAGGGATCTTGATCTTATCCCTTGGGATACGATCTTATTCCTTCTAAGGGGGATCTTGGTGCGCTTGACCAGGGGTGTGGGGCCTTTCCCCACTACCCACGTTCATGTGGGTCCCCCATGCAGTGGGCCCCACTCCGGAACCTTCTAGAACCTTCCGGTACAATACCGAAAAATCCCAAACATTTTCCGGTGGCCAAAAAGGACTTCCCATATATAAACTTTACCTCCGGACCATTCCGAACTCCTCGTGACGTCAGGGATCTCATCCGGACTCGAACAACATTCGTAACCACATACAAACTTCCTTTATAACCCTAGCGTCATCGAACCTTAAGTGTGTAGACCCTACGGGTTCGGGAGACATGTAGACATGACCAAGGCGTTCTCCGGTCAATAACCAACAGCGGGTGCGGATACCCATGTTGGCTCCTAGATGTTCCACGATGATCTCATCGGATGAACCACGATTTCAAGGACTCAATCGATCCGTATACAATTCCCTTTGTCTAACAAGATTGTACTTGCCCGAGATTCGATCGTCGGTATACCGATACCTTGTTCAATCTCGTTACGCAAGTCTCTTTACTCGTTCCGTAACACATCATCCCGTGATCAACCCCTTGGTCACATTGTGCACATTATGATGATGTCCTACCGAGTGGGCCCAGAGATACCTCTCCGTTTACACGGAGTGACAAATCCCATTCTCGATCCGTGTCAACCTAACAGACACTTTCGGAGATACCTGTAGTGCACCTTTATAGTCACCCGCCACGTTGTGACGTTTGATACACCCAAAGCACTCCTACGGTATCCGGAGTTACACGATCTCATGGTCTAAGGAAGAGATACTTGACATTGGAAAAGCTCTAGCAAGCGAACTACGATCTTTGTGCTATGCTTAGGATTGGGTCTTGTCCATCACATCATTCTCCTAATGATGTGATCCCGTTATCAACGACATCCAATGTCCATAGCCAGGAAACCATGACTATTTGTTGATCACAACGAGCTAGTCAACTAGAGGCTCACTAGGGACATATTGTGGTCTATGTATTCACACGTGTATTACGATTTCCGGATAATACAATTATAGCATGAATAAAAGACAATTATCATGAACAAGGAAATATAATAATACTTTTATTATTGCCTCTAGGGCATATTTCCAACAGTCTCCCACTTGCACTAGAGTCAATAATCTAGTTCACATCGCCATGTGATTAACACTCACAGTCACATCACCATGTGACCAACATCCAAAGAGTTTACTATGTCATTAAACTAGTTCACATCATCATGTGATTAAGACTCAATGAGTTCGGGGTTTTGATCATGTTTTGCTTGTGAGAGAGGTTTTAGTCAACGGTCTCGCAACATTCAGATCCGTATGTACTTCATAAATCTCTAGGTAATATTGTAATGCTGCTTCCAGGCTCCACTTGGAGCTATTCCAAATGGTCGCTCCACTATACGTATCCGGTTTGCTACTCAGAGTCACTCGGATAGGTGTTAAAGCTTGCATCGACGTAACCCTTTACACCGAACTCTTTATCACCTCCATAATCGAGAAACATGTCCTTATTTACTCCAAGGACAAATTTTTTTGACCGCTGTCCAATGATCCATTCCTGGATCATTCTTGTACCCCTTGACTGACTCATGGCAAGGCACACTTCCGGTGCGGTATACAGCATAGCATACTATAGAGCCTACGACTGAAGCATAGGGGACGACATTCGTCCTTTCTCTCTCTTCTGCCGTGGTCGAGCTTTAACTCTTAACTTCATACCTTACAACTCAGGCAAGAACTCCTTCTTTGACTGATCCATCTTGAACACCTTCAAGATCATGTCAAGGTATGTGCTCATTTTGAAAGTACCATTTAGCGTTTTTGATCTATCCTCATAGATCTTGATGCTCAATGTTCAAGTAGCTTAATCCAGGTTTTCCATTGAAAAACATTTTTCAAATAACCCTATATGCTTTCCAGAAAATCTACATCATTTCTGATCAACAATACGTTAATAACATATACTCATCGAAATTCTATAGTGCTCCCACTCACTTCTTTGGAAATACAAGTTTCTCATAAATTTGTATAAACCCAAAATCTTTGATCATCTTATCAAAGTACATATTCCAACTCCGAGATGCTTACTCCAGTCCTTAGAAGGATTGCTGGAGCTAGCATACCTTTTAGCATCCTTAGGATTGACAAAACCTTTCTGATTGTATCACATACAACCTTTCCTTACGAAAACTAGTAAGGAAACTCGTTTTTGACATCCATCTGCCAGATTTCATAAATGCAGCTATTGCTAACATGATTCCGACAGACTTAAGCATCGCTACGGATGAGAAAATCTCATCGTAGTCAACTCCTGGAACTTGTGAAAAACTCTTCGCCACAAGTCGAGCTTCATAGACGGTGACATTACCGTCCACGTCCGTCTTCTTCTTAAAAATCCATTCATCTCAATGGCCTGTCGATCATTGGGCAAGTCCACCAAAGTCCATGCTTTGTTCTGATACATGGATCCTATCTCGGATTTCATGGCTTCTAACCATTTGTCGGAATTTGGGCCCACCATTGCTTCTCCATAGCTCGTAGGTTCATTGTTGTCTAGCAACATGACCCTCAAGACAGGATTACTGTACCACTCTGAAGCAGTACACATCCTCGTCACCCTACGAGGTATGGTAGTGACTTGATCCGAAGTTTCATGATCACTATCATAAGCTTCTACTTCAACTGGTGTAGGTGCCACATGAACAACTTCCTGTGCCCTGCTACACACTAGTTGTAGTGACGGTTCAATAACCATATCAAGTCTCCACCATCCTCCCACTCAACTTTTCGAGACAAACTTTTCCTCGAGAAAGGACCCGATTCAAGAAACAATCCCTATTGCTTTCGGATCTGAATTAGGAGGTATACCCAACTGTTTTGGGCGTCCTATGAAGATGCATTTTATCCGCTTTGGGTTCAAGCTTATCAACCTGAAACTTTTTCACATAAGCATCGTAGCCCCAAACTTTTAAGAAATGATAGCTTAGGTTTCTCTAAACCATAGTTCATACGGTGTCATCTCAACGGAATTACGTGGTGCCCTATTTAAAGTGAATGTGGTTTTCTAATGCCTAACCCATAAGCGATAGTGGTAATTCGATAAGAGACATCATGGTACGCACCATATCCAATAGGGTGCAACTATGATGTTCGGACACACCATCAAACTATGGTGTTCCAGCGGTATTAATTGTGAAACAATTTCCACAATGTCTTAATTGCCATGCCAAAGCTCGTAACTCAGATACTCATCTCTATGATCATATCATAGACATTTCATCCTCTTGTCACGATGATCTTCAACTTCACTCTGAAATTATTTGAACCATTCAATAATTCAGACTTGTGTTTCATCAAGTAAATATACTCTACTCGAATCATCTGTGAAGTAAGAACATAACGATATTCATTGATGCCTCAAAGACTCATTGGACTGCACACATCAAAATGTGTTACTTCCAACAAGTTGCTATCTTGTTCCATTTTACTAAAAAACGAGGCTTTTTAGTCATCTTTCCCATGTGGTATGATTTGCATATCTCAAGTGATTCAAAATCAAGTGAGTCCAAACGATCCATCTGCATGGAGTTTCTTCATGCGTATACACCAATAGACATGGTTCGCATGTCTCAAACTTTTCAAAACAAGTGAGTCCAAAGATCCATCAACATGGAGCTTCTTCATGCGCTTTTACACCAATATGACTTACATGGCGATTGCCACAAGTAAGTGGTACTATCATTACTATCTTATATCTTTTGGCATGAAAATGTGTATCACTACGATCGAGATTCAATAAACCATTTCTTTAGGTGCAAGACCATTGAAGGTATTATTCAAATAAATAGAGTAACCATTATTCTCCTTAAATGAATAACCGTATTGCGATAGACATAATCCAATCATGTCTATGCTCAACATAAACACCAAATCTCGATGGTAGAGGGAGCGTGCTATGCTTGATCACATCAACCTTGGAAACACTTCCAACACATATCGTCACTCACCTTTAGCTAGTCTCCGTTTATTCCGTAGCTTTTATTTGAGTTACTAACACTTAGCAACCGAACCGGTATCTAATACCACGGTGCTACTAGGAGTACTAGTAAAGTACACATTAACATAATATATATCCAATATACTTCTATCGACCTTGCCAACCTTCTCATCTACCAAGTATCTAGGGTAATTCCGCCTATTGACTATTCCCTTATCACGAAGCACTTAGTCTCGGGTTTGGGTTCAACCTTGGGTTTCTTCACTAGAGCAGCAGCTGATTTGCCGCTTCATGAAGTATCCCTTCTTGCCCTTGCCC
This sequence comes from Aegilops speltoides, assembly GCA_021437245.1. Lineage (NCBI taxonomy): Eukaryota > Viridiplantae > Streptophyta > Magnoliopsida > Poales > Poaceae > Aegilops > Aegilops speltoides. Next base: position 203,178,834 of record CM038143.1, read on the forward strand.
TTCTTGAAACTAGTGGTTTCACCAACCATCAACAATTGATGCTCCTTCTTGATTTCTACTTTCATGTGTCAAACATCGCGAATACCTCAAGGATCATCATATCTATCCCGATATGTTATAGTTCATCACGAAGCTCTAGCAGCTTGGTGGCAATGACTTTGGAGAAACATCACTATCTCATCCGGAAGATCAACTCCCACTCGATTCTAGTGATTGTTGCACTCGGACAATCGAGCACAAGCTCAACGATTGAGCTTTTCTCCCTTAGTTTGCAGGCTAAGAAAATCGTCGGAGGTCTCATACCTCTTGGCGTGGGCACGAGCCTGAAATCTCAATTTCAGCCCTCAAACATCTCATATGTTCCGCGACGTTCAAAACGTCTTTGGTGCCTCAACTCTAAAGCGTTTAAGCGAACTATCACGTAGTTATCAAAATGTGTATGTCCGATGTTCGCAACATCCACAGACGACGTTTGGGGTTCACACATCGGCGGTGCATTAAGGACACAATCTTTCTTCTGTCCGCATAATCGCTAATTTCAACTTTCAACTATATTTTCTCTAGGAACATATCTAAACAGTGGAACTAAAGCGCGAGCTTACAACATAATTTGCAAAGGTCTTTTGACTATGTTCAGGATAATTAAGTTCATCTTATGAACTCCCACTTAGATAGACATCCCTCTGGTCATCTAAGTGATTACATGATCCGAGTCAACTAGGCCGTGTCCGATCATCACGTGAGACGAACTAGTCATCATCGGTGAACATCTTCATGTTGATCGTATCTACTATACGACTCATGCTCGACCTTTCAGTCTCTGTGTTCCGAGGCCATGTCTGTACATGCTAGGCTCATCAAGTTAACCCTAAGTGTTTTCGCTATGTAAAACTGTCTTACACCCGTTGTATGTGAACGTAAGAATCCATCACACCCGATCATCACGTGGTGCTTAGAAGCGACAAACTATAGCAACGGTGCACAGTTAGGGGAGAACACTTCTTGAAATTTTGTAAGGGATCATCTTATGTACTACCGCCGTCCTAAGTAAACAAGATGCATAAACATGATAAACATCACATGCAATCAAATAGTGACATGATATGGCCAATATCATTTTGCTCCTTTTGATCTCCATCTTGAGGGCTCCATGATCATCATCGCCACCGCATGACACCATGATCTCCATCATCATGATCTCCATCATCGTGTCTCCATGAAGTTGTCTCGCCAACTTATTACTTCTACTACTATGGCTACCGGTTAGCAATAAAGTAAAGTAATTACATGGCGTTGTTAAATGACACGTAGGTCATACAATAAATTAAGACAACTCCTATGGCTCCTTCCGGTTGTCATACTCATCGACATGCAAGTCGTGATTCCTATTACAAGAACATGACCAATCTCATACATCACATATCATTCATCACATTCTTCTTGGCCATATCATATCACATAGCATACCCTGCAAAAACAAGTTAGACGTCCTCTAATTGTTGTTGCATGTTTTACGTGGCTGCTATGGGTTTCTAGCAAGAACGTTTCTTACCTACGCAAAACCACAACGTGATATGCCAATTGCTATTTACCCTTCATAAGGACCCTTTTCATCGAATCCGTTCCGACTAAAGTGGGAGGCGGCACCGCTAGCCACCTTATGCACCAAGTGCATGTCAATCGGTGGAACCTGTCTCACGTAAGAGTACGTGTAAGGTCGGTCCGAGCCGCTTCATCCCACAATACCGTTGAAACAAGATTGGACTAGTAACGGTAAGCATATTGAACAAAATCAAGGCCCACAACTACTTTGTGTTCTACTCGTGCAAAGAATCTACGCAATAGACCTAGCTCATGATGCCACTGTTGGGGAACGTAGCAGAAATTCAAAATTTTCCTACGTGTCACCAAGATCTATCTATGGAGAAACCAGCAACGAGGGGAAGGAAAGTGCATCTACATACCCTTGTAGATCGCTAAGCGGAAGCGTTCAAGAAAACGGGGTTGAAGGAGTCGTACTCGTCGTGATCCAAATCACCGGAGATCCTAGTCCCGAACGGACGGCACCTCCGCGTTCAACACACGTACAGCCCAGTGACGTCTCCCATGCCTTGATCCAGCAAGGATAGAGGGCGAGGTTGAGGAAGACTCCATCCAACAGCAGCACGACGGCGTGGTGGTGGTGGAGGAGCATGGCAATCCTGCAGGGCTTCGCCAAGCACCGCGGGAGAGGAGGAGGACTTGGGAGAGGGGGACGGCTGCGCCAGAACTTCGTGGTAAGCTCCCATGCGTCTCCCCACTTTATATAGGGGTGGAGGGGCTGGTTTCTTGCCCTCCAAGTCCATTGGGGCGTTGGCCAAGGTGGGAGGAAAGAAATCCCATCATTTCCTTCCCCATCGATTGTTATCCCCCTTTTAGGGATCTTGATCTTATCCTTGGGATATGATCTTATTCCTTCTAAGGGGGATCTTGGTGCGCTTGACCAGGGGTGTGGGGCCTTTCCCCACTACCCACGTTCATGTGGGTCCCCCATGCAGGTGGGCCCCACTCCGAACCTTCTAGAACCTTCCGGTACAATCTGAGAAAAATCCCGAACATTTTCCGGTGGCCAAAATAGGACTTCCCATATATAAATCTTTACCTCCAGATCATTCCGAACTCCTCGTGACGTCCGGGATCTCATCCGGACTCGAACAACATTCGGTAACCACATACAAAATTCCTTTATAACCCTAGCGCCATCGAACCTTAAGTGTGTAGACCCTACGGGTTCGGGAGACATGTAGACATGACCGAGACGCGTTCTCCGGTCAATAACCAACAGCGGGTCGGATACCCATGTTGGCTCCTACATGTTCCACGATGATCTCATCGGATGAACCATGATGTCAAGGACTCAATCGATCCCGTATACAATTCCCTTTGTCTAACGGTATTGTACTTGCCCGAGATTCGATCGTCGGTATACCGATACCTTGTTCAATCTCGTTACGGCAAGTCTCTTTACTCGTTCCGTAACACATCATCCCGTGATCAACCCCTTGGTCACATTGTGCACATTATGATGATGTCCTACCGAGTGGGCCCAGAGATACCTCTCCGCTTACACGGAGTGACAAATCGAGCCTCGATCCGTGTCAACCCAATGACACTTTCGGAGATACCTGTAGTGCACCTTTATAGTCACCGAGTTACGCCAGACGTTTGATACACCCAAAGCACTCCTACGGTATCCGGAGTTACACGATCTCATGGTCTAAGGAAGAGATACTTGACATTGGAAAAGCTCTAGCAAACGAACTACACGATCTTTGTGCTATGCTTAGGATTGTCTTGTCCATCACATCATTCTCCTAATGATGTGATCCCGTTATCAACGACATCCAATGTCCATAGCCAGGAAACCATGACTATTTGTTGATCACAACGAGCTAGTCAACTAGAGGCTCACTAGGGACATATTGTGGTCTATGTATTCACACGTGTATTACGATTTCCGGATAATACAGTTATAGCATGAATAAAAGACAATTATCATGAACAAGGAAATATAATAATACTTTTATTATTGCCTCTAGGGCATATTTCCAACACTACTGCGCTAGCTGAAGGCCGGCGAGAGGGTGCTTATGAAGGTGCAGCACGAGAGGAACAAGCTCCAAGACGCCCACACCCAGCTTGGAGAAGAGCTAAAATGTGTTCGGGCCGAGCTGTCTGGCTCCATGAAGGAGAATCAGCGGCTTCGTCGCGGCATCTATAGTAAGTGCTTGAGCAAACTCTTTTGAAAAGAAGAGTTCGGCGAGGAAGTTGATTTACAGAAATATGTCTGTAGGTGTGCTCACAGGTCGCCTTGCGGAGGAAATGCCCGGTTCAACGGGTGACCAACTTCCCGAGCTGGTGCAACTGCTCGAACATGTTCGGCAGGAGATGAGTGGCGTTGTCCAGGCGTTATGGCCGTCCGTCTCCCTACCCGAGGGCCTTGGAGAGCTTGCGGAGAAGCTTCAGGGAGCACGGCAGCGCTTCCGTTTATGGAAGATATCGGCCTGCCGTCAAGGTGCCAGGGAGGCCTGGGCCATGGTGAAGACGCGGTACAAGAAGGCGGATCCAAACCACATGGCCGAGGTCGGACATGTGGGGCCCGATGGGAAGGAGATCCCTGTGAGCTTAGTGTATGGCCAAGTAGAGTTGGCCGCTAAGTATTCCCAATGGACTGTAAATTAGACAGCCTGTTAGACAGGATTGAGGAGGAGTACAGTCAGTCAATTTGACGATGTATTTAAAATGACATGTAAAATGCCTTCTAGCCGAATTGTAGATCGTTTGTCTTTGCTGACCTTTTCGCTTCAACCTCGGGACCCTTGAGTCCGGAGTGTGTCCGAATACCTTCTCGGTTATGAAAAAACCGGGGCATGCATGGAGACCAGGTGTAGGGGTCATTAGTGCTTTATCAGACAAGTGCCCAACTAGTTATGTTATATTACATGGTTAGTAAGAAACATCTTCCAGGAGAATAGTTCCGTTAAGGGTTCCTTTCTCGGGAGGCATGCCCTAAAGTGCATGTCCGGACTGCGAAAAGAGCAGGAAAACATCCGGGGCAGATAAATAAATAGGTAAAAATCATCTTTCAAGTCACCGATCGAATATTCCCTTAAGAACGCTTAGCTTTCGGCTTCACCCACCGAGGTACACATCCGCTGATCCGACAAGAATAATCGCAGAGGTGCTCCTTTACCTCCTAGCCGAATAATCGGGAACGAGGGTAGCACAAGAGCCGGGCAACCCGGCTTGGCCAAAACTTAAGTCATATCGATGCATATAATGGTGAATAAAAGGTACATGCGGAAGTTTGACACATGTGTTGGGCATGAAGCCCGTATAAGTAAGCTTCTTTTAAAGAAGCCCCCAGGTATAATGTCAGGACCCCGACTCAATGCCACATCGATCTAGCATGTAACACATCATATCACTTTGCGGTCTCACGCACGGTATTCCCACGGTGTCGCCTTACCTTTGCCGGGACCGTTTATGCCTTTTGGCACACGATATGATAGTGTCGCTAGCATCCATATGATAAGGAGCCCGGCTGACATGGCTAGTCGTAAACCCAAAGTGGCACAAACTTACAAGGACAGCATCCGTGACTCAAAGATCGAACGTGTCGGTCATCGCCGAGTGAATCCAGGCTGTAGCACTGGGCTAGCAGACTCGGTGAACCGGGCAGAAGCGGGCTAACAGACTCGGTATTCATCGCGTGACATTTCCCCGAAGGGACAGACACAGGAACGAAGAAGGACACATGCCGGCCAGCCTAAGTGTTCCGGAGCAGTAGCAAGCTACCATGGCTCAGTGAAACACTAGGAGACATTTCCCGGTAAGAGAGGCTACTAAAGATAAACAACCAGATAATCAGATCCCACACATACCAAGCATTTCAATAACATACACACAATATGCTCGATATGTGCAAATACAACATGGCATCACAACATGACTCTACGACTCAAGTATGTATTCATTAGGCTCCGAGGAGCGAGATATTACAAACAGGGGTCTCACGACCCAACATTCAGAGCATACAAGTCAAGCACAAGCGGAAGCTTAACATGTCTGAGTACAGACATCTACAAATGAAAAAGGCTTAGAAGCCTGACTGTCTACCAGATCCTGCCGAGGGCACAAGATCGTAGCTGAGGTATCAAGCTAAACGTCGAAGTCCACGTGAAACTACTAGTGAGACTGAAGTCTCTCTCGCAAAAACATAAAATAGGCAAACGTGAGTACAAATGTACCCAAAGAAGACTTACATCGTAACTAGCTACATATGCATCGGTATCAATAAAGGGGTGGTGGAGTTTAACCGCAGCAAGCCAGCTTTGACTCGTGGCTAACCTGAACTACGATCGCAATGTAACTCTTTTGAGGTGGCGCTACGAGTCCACAAATTCACCATATCAATACACCACTATGGATCCGCCTCGCCTCCCCACGAGAACGCCATCCATAGCACTCACGCTTATCTTGCGCATTTTAGAGTATCCACTTTCACTTGTCTATGAACTGTACAAGGGTCCAAGTTTCCATATCCGAGGAATCCGGCTATTCAATAGATAATGATAACCCTGCAGGGTGTACTTCTTCACACGCTCTCGCCACTTATCGCCTCAGACACGTCATGTACCTCGCAACCTTCAAGCGGAAGCCGAAGCGAGGAGTCGGCCACGCCTACCTAAACACTAAAGTCTCTCGCCCGTGTTTATCGCCTATTCGGGTTCCATCCGCAAGGAGATCCGCCGGGTTTCGCCACGGCCCCAAACGATGTGAGCAGGGTTCCCAAGCCCACCTCGACGGGTGGATGTACGCTGGTACACCGTGCCACGGTGCCTAGTCTGTCCCAAGCCCACCTGCATCGGTGCCACTTGGTAGACTACTAACACTACCTACAAACACCGAAACTAGTTGCAACTCCCGGACAGAGAACAAGGGTGATTAAGAAGCCGAGAGGGGTCGAGTTACGAACCCAATGTGTGGTAGTAACTGCTCATGGATCACAAACACGTAACTCAGTTCTCGAGGACGGCTGCAATGAGACAACCCACCATGTACTCCTACATGGCCTCTCACCGCTACCTTTACCAAATCGTGTTCACTCACTTAGCTCACACACAGAGGACATGTTCACACACCTCCGATTCATTCCCGATGAATCGACGACTCAACTCTAAGCAAGAGCAGGCATGACAAACAAGCATGAATGAGTAGGCACATCAGGCTCAAACAACTCCTACTCATGCTAGTGGGTTTCATCTATTTACCGTGGCAATGACAGTCATGCAGAGGATAAAGGGTTTCAACTACCGTAGCAAGTAACATTGAATCGTTGTTGTCCTAATGCAAGAAAAGAGAGCAGGAGCGAGAGAGTGGGATTGTATCGAATGAACAAGGGGTTTTGCTTGCCTGGCACTTCTGAAGATAATATATCTCTTCGTCGGTGTCAACGAACTCATCGTTTAACGCGTCTATCGAGAGGGAGCAATTACGGCAAGCACGTAAGAACACAATCAATGCAATGCGACAATATGATGCATGCTATGACATGGCAATATGATGTGATAGGTCTAATGCAACTACAACCAGATGGATTTGGGTCATATTGAGCCAAAGGTTCAACCCCAAATTAAGTTATGAGTTCAAATAGTGCCTTATCATGTTTTGTCCTAAACAGCAAGGTTAAGTTGTTTAAACATGCATGAAACCAGTGCAGATGGATAGATTGGATTTTTCTGATCATTTTTCATATATAATTTATTTGATTTGGAGCTACGGTTGATTTTATATGAATTTTAGAAGTTTGAACTAATTTCTGGAATTTCCTGATTTATTTTAAAACCAGAAAATGATTTATTGCGTCAGCACTAGGTCATGCTGACCTCAGCAGGTCAACGGGGTCGGCCAGGTCAAACCTGACCAGTGGGGCCCATACGTCAGTGTCTCAGTTAATTAACGGAGTTAATTAGCCCTAAGCTAACACTAACTAGAATGTCAGCAGGGCTGGGCCCACATGTCAGCGAGTCAGTGGGTTAACTGAGTTAATTAGTGCTAACTAAACTAACAGTAATTAAACAGGCCTGGCCCACACGCCGCCGAAGTCAAGGTCAACTGGGCCCGCAAGTCAACGGTCACTGGTCAAACCCGCCGGCGTTTAGCCGCCCGGCGAGTCCAGCGCGGCGAGCGGCACGGATTCGCCTCTGTGGCACCGTTTGGCGCCATGGAGCACGCCCACGGATGCGGACGCCGTCCGCATCCAACGAGGTGGTGGCGCGGCCGGGAGAGGCTGAGTGGCGCCGGCGACGAAGCTTGGCGGCGGCAAGGCTCGGCAACGGCGGGTTCGGCGCTATGGTGCATAGGAGGAGGGGTTGGTGGGTGCTACGGGCTCCTGGGAGTGCACTGAGTGCAGTGACGCGCTCGGCTTGGACGGAGACAAACCAGAACGACGACGGCGACAAGTCCGGCGCCGGTGAGGTCTCGGCCTCGACGGAAACGAGGGCTACGGTGAGCTAATGAACATGGTAGCAGGGGAAATCGATAGAGGGGCTCACGGTGAGGCGGACGATGGTCTCAGCGAGCTCGAGGAAGCACCCGAGCGAGCGGAGCGGCGAGGGGGATCTCCGGTGGCCGGCGACGAAGATGACGAAGAGGGCGACGATGCAGGGCCTCCGGCGCCGTGTCGCTCGGTGGAGAGGAAGAGGAAGATGCGGCGGAGCTTTGGGACGCGTCGGGGAGGTGGGGGTGGTGGGTCAAGGGCGAGCAGCGTCGGTGGCGACGGCTGCGCTCGGCCATGAGGGGGAGAGAGAGCAGAGGAGGGAGAGAGCTCGGGAGAGAGTGAGGGGCGGTCGGCGAGGCTGCGTGGCGTGCGCGGAGGCATCCGGGGCGACGGGGACGCAGGCAGACAGGGAGCTCGCGTGGCGCGCGGAGCGCACGCGCGCGTCGGGCACGCGCCCTGTCCGACTGGTGCCAGGAGGACGAAGGCGGTGGTGGGCTAGGCCGGTCTGTTGCGGTGCTGGGCCGCACAGGTAGGTGGGCTGCTCAAGTAAGCTACAGGTAAGTTCTCTTTTCCTTTTATTTCAGTTTTTCTATTTTGTTCTGTTTTGTTTTGGTTTAGTAAAAATACTAAACCATTTTATAAAATCCTGAAAATAATTATGTGGCTAGAACTAAAGTATACCAAACCACATAAAATGTTCCAGAATTATTGGACATATATTAATTATATATAAAATATACATCCAATGCAAATAGTTATTGAATTAATTCAAATGGCCAAAACAAATATTTCTGTGACTCCAAAAATATTGGTTTGAGTTTTACCTCTTACCAATATTTCTATAGAATAGCAGGAACATTTTCTTGGATTCATTTGAGAAGAATTAAATGTTGGTAATTTTTAGAGATTTTCTGAGGCTTTTGAAAATTCCTCAATTCAAATTTCATTTGAATTTAAACATGATGCACACATGGAGGCTAGCATAGGTCAGGCCAGAACTAGGGATGTGACATATAATGAGTGCGGGTAGCACATCAAGTATGTGCGAACAATGCGCAAATCGGCCCTTAGGGGCTTTATGAAAAAAGTGGGATAAAAGAGAGACAAAAGGCAACTGAAGTATAAAATGTGGACGGGGGAAGGAGACGAACTCTGAGTCCGGCGCTAGGCGTAGAATCTTTGGAGGCGGGCTGCGTTCCATGGGTTCGGCTCGAGTTGGTTGTCCGATGCGTTTCACAGACGGTATGCTCAGCCGCTCAGGACTTGGTCGATGATGAAGGGACCTTCCCATTTGGGCTTGAGTTTGTCCTTTTTCTTGTCCGGCAGGCGTAGAACAAGTTCGCCAACATTGTAAGTTTTAGCCCGTACTTCTCTGTTTTGATATCTTCGAGCCTGCTGCTGATAGAATGCGGAACGAGCCTTTGCCACGTCGCGCTCCTCCTCTAATGCGTCCAAGCTGTCCTGTCGATCCAACTCGGCTTCTCTTTCTTCGTACATGCGCACTCGAGGTGAGTCATGAATTATGTCGCAGGGCAAAACTGCCTCTGCGCCGTATACCATAAAGAATGGTTTGAATCCGATAGTACGGTTTGGTGTGGTCTGCAACCCCCAGAGTAAGGAGTCGAGCTCCTCTACCCAATGCGTGTTAGATTCCGTAAGGGACCGCACTAGTCTGGGCTTGATGCCGCTCATTATTAGACCATTTGCTCGCTCAACTTGACCGTTGGTTTGAGGATGATAGACTAAAGTGTAGTCGAGCTTAATGCCCATATTTTTGCACCAGAGTTTAACCTCATCGGCCGTGAAGTTCGTGCCGTTATCGGTGATGATGTTGTGGGGGACGCCATAATGGTGTACTACCCCGGATATAAAGTCTATCACTGTTCCGGATTCGGCCGTTTTAACTGGCTTGGCCTCTATCCATTTGGTGAATTTGTCCACCATGACCAATAGGTACTTTTGCTTGTGGGTTCCCCCTTTAAGGGGTCCAACCGTGTCAAGCCCCCAGACCGCGAACGGCCAGGTGATGGGTATAGTTTTGAGGGTGGTGGGTGGCATGTCACTCTGATTAGCAAAGAGCTGACAACCGACGCATCGTTGGACTAAGTCCCGAGATCCGCCCGGCCGTCGGCCAATAAAATCCTGTACGGAAGGCCTTGCCTACGAGGGCCCAGGCTGCAGCATGGTGTCTGCCTAGTCGGGCGTGAATTTCAGCCAGAAGGTTTCGCCCTTCCTCTTCGGAGATGCACCTTTGAAGGACTCCGGTTGTGCTTTTCTTATAAAGTTCCCCCTCATGGACCTTGTAGGCTTTAGATTGCCGAACTATGCAGCGGGCCTCATTTTGGTCTTCGGGAAGTTCCTGCCTAATTAAGTAGGCTAGGAATGGTTCTGTCCACGGGGCAATTACCGCCATTATTTCGTGGGCTGAAGGTGTTATTTCATCGGCTGAACCGCAGATTATGTCAGATTGTTCTGTGTTGGGTGGTACGGTTGCTTCCGGTTTATTATTTCCGGACTCCTCTTCCCACAGTATGGATGGCTTAAAGAGCTGCTCCAGGAAGATGTTTGGAGGGACGGTGTCACGTTTTGCGCCGATGCGTGCCAACACGTCGGCTGCTTGGTTATTATCCCGGGCTACGTGGTGGAAATCGAGTCCTTCAAACCGAGCTGACATTTTTAGGACAGCGTTACGATAGGCTGCCATTTTCGGATCCTTGGCGTCAAAGTCTCCATTTACTTGGGATATTGGAAGGTTTGAATCCCCGCGCACCTCTAGGCGTTGAATACCCATGGAGATTGCCATCCAGAGACCATGTAGGAGGGCCTCATATTCGGCTGCATTGTTGGAGTCCGTGTACATTATCTGAAGTATGTATTGGACTGTGTCTCTGGTTGTGGACGTCAATACGACGCCAGCCCCCAAGCCGACCAACATTTTGGAGCCGTTGAAATGCATAATCCTATTGGAGTATGCACTGTACTCTTTAGGGAGTTCGGCTTCAGTCCATTCAGCGAGGAAGTCAGCCAAGACTTGCGACTTTATAGCTCGCCGAGGTTTATAAGTTATGTCGAATGGTAAGAGCTCAATGGCCCATTTTGCAATCCTTCCCGTCACGTCGCGGTTGTTTATAATGTCGTTTAGGGGTACTTCGGAGGCCACTGTTATCGAACACTCTTGAAAGTAGTGTCGCAGCTTCCGGGATGCCATAAACACCGCGTACGCTATCTTTTGATAATGCGGGTACCGGGACTTGCATGGAGTTAAGACAATGGATACGTAGTAATCGGCTTTTGAAGAGGGAATTTGTGTCCTTCGCTTTCGCTCGACGACGAGGACTGGCATACGACAACTTGATGTGTTGCTGCGATATATAATAACATTGGTTCGCCCGGGTTAGGTGCGCCAGACCAGATTTGTTGCCAGTATGGACTTTATTTCTTCGAGTCCGGCCGTGGAGGCATCCGTCCACTCGAAGTGTTTGGTGCGCCTGAGGAGGCGATAGAGGGGCAAAGCCTTTTCTCCTAAACGGGAGATGAAGCGGCTTAGAGCTGCCATGCATCCAGTCAATTTTTCTATTTGTTTGAGGTCTTTTGGAATATCCGGTGTGTGAGCTCGGATCTTGGCTGGGTTTGCTTCAATTCCTCTACGGATACAATGAAGCCCAGAGCTTTCCGGTGGTGCGCCAAAACGCATTTTTCCGGTTCAGCTTTATGTCATATGCTCGGAGGTTATCGAATGTGAGCCTCAAATAGTCTACTAGAGTTTCGACGTGTTTGGTCTTGACGACCACGCCGCTCACGTATGCCTCTACTGTTTTGCCGATCTGGGTAGCGGACATGTCCGAATCATGCGCTGATATGTCATACCGCATTTTTGAGTCCGAAGGGCATCGTGTTGAAGCGAGAATGGTCCATATGGAGTAATGAATGCCGTTGCTTGGTCCGCCTCCGCCATCTTGATTTGATGGTAGCCGAGTATCGCCGAGGAAGCACAATGAATCGTGCCTCGCAAAGAGCATCGATTATTTGATTGATGCGGGGAAGGGGAAAAGGATCCTTTGGACAAGCCTTATTGAGGTCTTTAAAATCGACACATAGGTGCCAAGATTTGTCCTTTGGTACCATTACCAGGTTTGCTAGCCAGTCCGGATGTTTGATGTCTCTGATGAATCCGGCTTCCAATAGTTTGGCTAGCTCCTCTCCCATTGCCTGTCTTTTGGGTTCAGAAAATCGCCGAAGAGCCTGTTTGACTGGCTTGAATCCTTTTAGGATGTTTAGGCTGTGTTCTGCCAATCTACATGGGATTCCTGGCATATCTGAAGGGTGCCAGGCGAAGATGTCCCAATTCTCCTGAAGGAATTCTCGCAGTGCAGCGTCTACATCAGGGTTTAACTGTGCCCCAATGGAGGCCGTCTTTGTTGGGTCCATTGGATGGACTTGGAATTTGACTATTTCGTCTGCTGGTTTAAAAGAGGTGGACTTAGACCTCTTATCGAGTATCACATCATCCCTGTTCATCGTGGAGCGTAGCGCCGTGAGCTCCTCTGCCGCTAAGGCTTCGGATAGTGCCTCTAGGGCTAGTGCGGTTGTCTTGTTTTCGGCGCGGAGTGCTGTGTCCGGATCACTGACAAGAGTGATTATTCCACTGGGCCCGGGCATCTTAAGCTTCATGTACCCGTAATGGGGTATGGCTTGAAAAATTGTGAATGCCTCTCGCCCTAATACAGCGGGATATCCTCTGCTGAACGAGGCCACTTGGAACGTGACCTCCTCGGACATCAAGTGTGATTTTTCCTGTGCAGCGTGCTTCCCGGCTAGGGATTATTCCTCTAAAGGTTGTGCTGCTTCGCTCAATGCGGCTCCAGTCTATTTCCAGTTTTTGAAGGGTTTCCTCGTAGATGAGGTTTAATCCGCTGCCGCCATCCATGAGTACCTTGGTAAGACAAAAGCCGTCCACTATTGGACTGAGGACCAATGCGGCTGGTGCTCGGGCTGTTCGGAATTTAGGTTCGTCGCTGGCATTGAAGGTGATGGCCGTGTCGCTCCATGGATTTGTTTTTGCTAGTTGGTAGACTTCGGCGAGGCTGCGAATTGTTCGTTTCCGCATATTATTTGATGCGAAAGTCTCAAGATCGCTGACACGGATCGGTAATTGTTGGAGTGGTTCTCCGGGGCTAGAAGCTCTTCACCACTTTTGGCCACCTGCCGCAGTATCCAACATGCTCGAAGGCTATGTGTGGGAGTGGTGCCCTGTGTACTGTGAATTTTACAGGGTCCGCTGAGTCATCCCTCCAGTACGGTTCCGTGCCCTTTATGGGGGTTTTGCTTTTTGGTTTTTGTACCTAGTGCCTGAGCATGATGCACCCTTTTGTTTCGGACTAGGGTTGTATTCGGAGCCGGATTGTCCCAAAACTTAGTTTCGGTTTTCCGGAAACTCTCCATCGCACAGTACTTTCATACTATGGACGCCAAGTCGGCGAAGCGTGTAATTTCACGACGACTTACGGCGTTCAAGGTTCCCTTGTCCGTGCAATTTTTGCAGAAAATTGAAATTGCATTTTCCTCAGGGCAGTCTTTTATCCTGTCCATAACTGTGGAGGAATCGCCCAAGAATGATGTCTTGTTTCAGCGGGCTCTTGCCGGATTTGAGATAGATCGCATATGTTTGGGTGGGTGGGTGGAATTGAAACCCTACCCATCTCGAGGCTCAAAGGCCGAAAAGTTTCCAAATTTGGAAGCTTGGATTGCTGGACGTTGTCCAACGAGTCTGGTCGGATGCCTGACTTTAGGTTCAGTGCTTGATCGACGTCCGTCCCTCCGCGGAAATCCGGCATGGAGGGTTCGGGAGTCCGGACATAACTGGTTTTTAATACAGGAGAAGAGCCGCCACTTTGTTCCTCTACCACCGCAACGTGGTGGGTAACCTGGGGAGAGTTAATCTCTCTCAGATCGGTTTTAAGCCCAATCTGATTGTAGTCTGTGGTGACTCCCAGGGCGGCGGTGCGATCCAATAGCTCGTTTATGGATGAGAGCTCTATTGGATCCAGCTGCTCGGCGAATTCCGAGTTGACGTGAAGATTGCTTTTGATGACCCGAGAGGTCATCGTCGAAGCGGTGGCCGAACAGGCGGTCATGAGAAAACCACCTAGCCGGATAGTTTGGCCTGCGGCCAAGGCTCCTTTGGTGATGATACCGTCTCTAAAGACGGGAAGAGGTATCCTTCCTAATCGTGACGGCACAGAGGAACACTCAATGAAAGCACCAATGTCGGTGTCAAAACCGGCGGATCTCGGGTAGGGGGTCCCTAACTGTGCGTCTAGGCGGATGGTAACAGGAGACAAGGGACACAATGTTTTTACCTAGGTTCGGGCCCTCTCGATGGAGGTAAAACCCTACTCTTGCTTGATTGATATTGATGATATGGGTAGTACAAGAGTGGATCTACCACGAGATCAAGGAGGCTAAACCCTAGAAGCTAGCCTATGGTACGATTGTTGTAATGGTTGTCCGTCCTACGGACTAAAACCCTCCGGTTTATATATACACCGGAGAGGGCTAGGGTTACACAGAGTCGGTTACAATGGTAGGAGATCGACATATCCGTATTGCCAAGCTTGCCTTCCACGCCAAGGAAAGTCCCATCCGGACACGGGACGAAGTCTTCAAACTTGTATCTTCATAGTCTTGGAGTCCGGCTGATGATGATAGTCGGGCTATCCGGACACCCCCTAGTCCAGGACTCCCTCAGTGCCATTGAGAATAATTAGCCATAATATTATCAAGCAATTTTGTAGCATCTCCTAATGTAATTTCCATAAATGTGCCTCCCGCGGCCGAATCTAAGAGATTTTTGGAAGCAAAGTTCAAACCGGCATAAAAATTTTGTATGATCATCCATAAATTCAAACCATGAGTAGGGCAATTGCGAAACATCAATTTCATTCTTTCCCATGATTAGGCAACATGCTCACGATCAAGTTGTTTAAAATTCATAATATCGTTCCTAAGAGTGATGATCTTTGCGGGAGGAAAATACTTAGAGATAAAAGCATCTTTGCACTTGTTCCAAGAATAAATACTATTTTTAGGCAAAGACGAAAACCAAACTTTAGCATGATCTCTAAGTGAAAACGGAAATAATTTCAATTTGACAATATCGTTATCCATATCTTTCTTCTTTTGCATATCACACAATTCAAATAAATTGTTTAGATGAGTAGCAGCATCTTCACTAGGAAGGCCGGCGAATTGATCTTTCATAACAAGATTCAGCAAAGCGGTATTGATTTCACAAGACTCAACATCATTAATAGGAGCAATCGGAGTACTAAGGAAATCATTATTATTGGTATTCGAGAAGTCACACAACTTGGTATTATCTTGTTCCATGGCAACAAGTAATCCAACACACAAGCAAACAGAAAAAACAGCAAGCAAAAGAGAGAGGAGGAGATTGGGAAAGAGAGGGCGAATAAAACGGCAAGGGTGAAGTGGGGTAGAGGAAAACGAGAGGCAAATGGCAAATAATGTAAATGCGAGGGAGATGGGTTTGTGATGGGTACTTGGTATGTCTTGACTTGAGCGAAGACCTCCCGACAACGGCGCCGTAAATCCTTCTTGCTACGCCTTGAGCTTATGCTGGTTTTCCTCGAATAGGAGAGGGTGATGCAGCAAAGTGTAGCATAAGTATTTCCCTCAGTTTTGAGAATCAAGGTATCAATCCAAAGAGGAGGCTCCTCAAAAGTCCCACGCACCTACACAAACAAAGCGAGAACTCGCAACCAACGCAATAAAGGGGTTGTCAATCCCTTCACGGCCACTTCATGTAAAGTGAGATCTAATAAAGATAGTATGATAAGATAAATATATTTTTGGTATTTTATAAGATAGATGCAAAAAGTAAAGATGCAAATAAAAGTAGATGGAAAGCAAATATGATAAGAGATAGACCCGAGGGCCATAGGTTTCACTAGAGGCTTCTCTCAAGATAGCATAAGTATTACGGTGGCTGAACAAATTACTGTCGAGCAATTGATAGAAAAGCGCATAGTTATGAGATTATCTAGGCATGATCAATGTATATAGGCATCACGTCCATAACAAGTAGACCGACTCCTGCCTACATCTACTACTATTACTCCACACATCGACCGACTCATGCCTGCATCTAGATATTAAGTTCATAAGAATAGAGTAATGCATTAAGCAAGATGACATGATGTAGAGGGATAAACACATGCAATATGATATAAACCCCATCTTGTTATCCTCGATAGCAACAATACAATACGTGCCTTGCAACCCTTTCTGTCACTGGGTAAGAACACCGCAAGATTGAACCCAAAGCTAAGCACTTCTCCCATGGCAAGAACGATCAATCTAGTAGGACAAACCATACTGATAATTCGAAGTGACTTGCAAAGATAACTCAATCATACATAAAAGAATTCAGAGAAGATTCAAATATTATTCATAGATAAACTTGATCATAAACCCACAATTCATCGGATCTCGACAAACACACCGCAAAAAGAGTTTACATCGAATAGATCTCCACAAGAGAGGGGGAGAACATTGTATTGAGATCGAAAAAGAGAGAAGAAGCCATCTAGCTAATAACTATGGACCCGTAGGTCTATGGTAAACTACTCACAACTCATCGGAGGGGCAAGGATGTTGATGTAGTAGCCCTCCGTGGTTGCTTCCCCCTCCGACAGAGTGCCGGCGAAGGCTCCAAGATGAGATCTCGCGGATACAGAAGGTTACGATTGTGGAAATTGTGTTTCGTGGTGCTCCTAGATGTTTTTGGGGTACGTACGTATATATAGGAAGAAGAAGTATGTCGGTGGACGCCCGAGGGGCCCACGAGACAGTGGGCACGCCCTAGAGGGGGGCGTGCCCTCCTATCTCGTGGGGCCCTCGGGAGATTCTTGACTTGCACTCCAAGCTCTCGGGATCAGATTTGTTCCAAAAATCATGCTCCCGAAGGTTTCATTCCGTCTGGTCTATGTTTGATATTCCTTTTCTTCGAAATACTGAAATAGGCAAAAAAACAGCAATATGGGCTGGGCCTCCGGTTTGTAGGTTAGTCCCAAAAAATGATATAAATGTGTAAAATAAAGCCCATAAACATCCAAAAGGGGTAATATAATAGCATGGAACAATCAAAAATTATAGATACGTTGGAGATGTATCGGGGGGGGGGGGGTTATCGGCACGTCTTGTCAAAGCAGAGATCGTGTCCCCTTATTACGGGATTTTCATCAACACTGGTGTGGGTAACCCAATCGTTCCGTTGGCATAATTCCTCGGGAATAGGCATGTTTTAAGGCCACGGAGGGGACGCTTGATATTCGTCGCCTTTATAAAGGGGTTAAGGCCTGTCCTCTTTCTTGCACGCTAGTTCTTCCCTCTACCTCCCACCTCAAGTTCCAACACTCAAGAGTCAATCCAGCCGCTTTGAGCCTCCAGCCATGTCCGGACCCAGCCTTCAAGGCCGGTGGATGGCCTCTTCTGTCACAGAGGAAGATATCTCGAAGCTCAGGGAGGCAGGATACTTGACCGCAGAAATTTACCACAGGCTTCCTGCTCAAGGGCAGGTTATTCCTACTCCCAGATCCAATGAGAGGGTTGTGTTTATCTCTACGATCTAGCCCCGGACTCCTTTCTCCACATCTCGGCGTTCATCACCATGTGTGAGGCCTTCCTCCGTATTTCTCCACACTTGGCATATGGCTTAAGACCTTTAGCATGAAACCGAAGGTAATCAATGGGAAACAAATGGAGTGCAGAGGCACTTCAATAAGCAAGCTCGTCATTGTTCTTGGTCGAAGGGCTCCTTCGCAGAAACTTCTGACTTATGCCAGCGGGAGTGGTTTTACATCATAGAACCCCGCGGTCAAAAGCAGGCGGCCACACCTGCGTTTTGGTCTGGCCCTCTGCCACAGCTCGCATCGTGGATTAACAAGGGGCTAGACTGGGGATCTACTAATGAAGTGCGGACGCTGCGAAGCCACATTTGGAGCCTCATTGAGAAGGACACTGGTCTCATTGATGTAATCCATGTAATGCTAGTCCGCCAGATCCTACCCTGTCAGTGACGCCCTCTCCGCATGTGGGAGTTTAATCCAGAAGGTCCACGGACTCTTCAGCACCTCTCTGGCACAATTCTTAGAGAGATGTGGAAATTGTTCTTCAGTGCACGAAAACAGTGGCCGAACACTACAAAAGACATTGGTCTTGACTGCCATCATCCAGATACTCCGGTAAGCACTCAACTCCTGAACATAGTTTTGTCGGATGCCTCACAACAATGTACTCATAAAACATTCCTCAGCCAGGGCTGGCTAAAGAAGGCGGAAAGAATCAGGTGTTCGGCTCCACTTCCCGAAGACTTTGCCGATCCGTTGTTAACAAGGATGTTGGCTCTGGCGCCATATCAAGTGCCGGCGGGGGAAGATAAGGAGGAGAGCGAAGAGGCCCAAGGCGACCTTCATTCTGGAGGCACACCAGGCAATCTGTCCGGGGAGATCGGAACTTCCACTTCCAAAAGTGTAAGTGAAGGGCAAGATGACATCCCTTCTCCTCATAGGAAGAAGCGGACCGCCTCTGAAGACTTGAAGAGAGAAGCTTCTAAGCGGGGGAAGATATCCCAGTCAGGGGAGGATGCTAACACGCAATCACTCCGTAAAGATAAGCCCCTAGCCGGATCATAAGTGAACCAAGGAGTTATTAAACATATCCTGTTCTTTCCTGGTTGTGAGGGTAACATTTTAAACACATGTTTGTAGTCCGGCACACAACCCCCCTCAACAGTCCTCCTCTTAGGGGGATCTTCTTCCGAACATGATGGAGAGCGAGACGCCTCCACAGATTTTCCTACCTGATAAGGCAAACAATGCCGAGGTGTCGTCCCGGAGGATCATTCCCGATCCACGAGTGTTGCAAGAGGCAGTGAAGACCAGGGCCGAAGGTAATACTTCAACCGCCCAGGGTCCGGGGTGTGCGGCCCCTACGGGGAACAACAAAAATCCCGGACTATCCAATGTTGGGGGGACGATGCAGCCTGTTACGGATCCGGAGGCGCCGGATACTCTGATCGGCATATTGCAACATGCCTCCGTCTCTGAGGAACACCGTACCTTGATGGGTATGGTGGTTGAAAGGGTTCGATCCGCGAAAAGCGGATTGTATGAAGACCTTACGAGCCTACTAAGAAGCTTCGAGGTACGTAGTGTAATTTCAATTATATTATAAGTGCAACTTGCACCTGTATATATATAGTAGCCCCTGAGACTCTGGTTGACATCCAAAGGGATGCGATCAGAGGATCAAAGATGTATGCCCAGGAGATGATCTGATTAATTGAAACACAGGTTGTTACATCCGTGGCAACTGCCCAAGCTACCGAGGTAGCACATCTGAAGCAGAAAGTTGATGTAGCGGATGATGACATTACGCTTATTAACAGGCGGCTCGACGAGGCGTAAGGTATGTCTTTGGGGCACTCAGTACATGCTAGTATTGTGAAATGAGCGTGATACTGAAAATTTGTATATGCATAACTACATATAGTGCCGCCGCAGTTGAGACCCTTCGGGCCAAACTTGCCCAGGACAAGGAGCAAGCCAGGATGAGTAATGCGGCTGTCGAAAAGGTAGCCGCCGAATTAAAGGCCAAGCGGACTACTCGGCGTCACTTCGAGGAGAGAATAACTCCTATTGCACTTGAACTGAATGATGCCACGAGCCGATGCCAAGTTCTGGAGAAAGATAACAAAGCCAAAGCGGCCGATATTGACAAGGCCTTACAAGAGGCGAAGGAAGCTCGGTCTGAGTCTAGAGCAGCTCGGGAGGAGATCCAACAGGCTGGGGAGATCGCTGCTGGTAAGCCCTTTTTATTGCAAACTAAGTTTGTTGATCTAAAGTATGCGCCGCTTAATCAACTGTGGAGTTCTCCAGACACCTTTATGGACCTGCCAAAGAGTGCTGCTAATGCAAATCAATTTTTCCACGCGTAAGAAGAACATGCGACGGAAAAGCTATTTTGGTCACAATTTGACACGTCGAAGCGTCCACTGTTGAACGAACAGATGGCCAAGCGGGCCGAGCTCCACAAGATGTCCAGTACCGCCATGAAGGACGTCATAGCCCCGCTGTGGCCAAATGAGCCCATTCTGAATAGTTATTTCGGTTTGGTGCGACAACTTGTTAATGCGGTGCTGCGTATCGACGCTATGAAGCGGTCAACGTGCATTGAAAGTGCACTGATGGCCCTTGCCCATGTTAAGACGCAATGGGCGAAGATGAAGGCCACCGATATTGCAGCACAGAGTCCACCCGAGGGCAAGGACCTTAACATGCCAGAACATTACTTTGAAGATGTCCTAGAGGGTGCCCGCTTGATAGAGGGCCAGTGCTCGAAGAATATAATGTTCGAGTGAGGTGTATCAAAATTGTAATAACAATATTATGATATATTTAGGGCTATGTTTTTATACTTTTTGCCCGAAAAGTTTTGGTGCCTCCTGTGCAGCCGTCTTTTATATATATATATATATATATATATATATATATATATATATATATATATATATATATATATATACACACACAATCTGAAAGTTTGCAGTCGTCGGCTTCAGCCCCCTTGCATATAATGCAGGGGTGTTCGGAAAAGCACTTGATCACACTTGACCCAATGTCTTGGTCCGTTAAGGAGGTCTTAGTGCGGCGAACTAGGCAATTGGACTATAGAGCTTTAACACTGTCACTTAGCCATAGGAGTTTGATGGTGGGGCTACTATATAACCCTTGGTATGTCCGCGGTTATCCGAATACGGTGCGTTTACATACGTGACCAGAGTAACGGTCCTTCGTTTAACACGGACGGAATCACGAAGATTCCGATGAGTCATCGAGTGGTTGACCAGCTCTCGCCGCATCATGATAGTCAGTTTTCGGCTTTCTCTACTGAGGTGCTCATTCGGGCTAGCCGGGACACAATCACAGCAGTTCTCCCTTTACTACCCTAGCCAATATAGCGAAACGTAAGGTAGTAAGGACAGGAGCCGGGCAACCCAACTATTGACCAAAGACATGATTTGGAGCTGATGCATATAAGGCCAAACTCACGACGCCGAACACTCCCTATAGGTGTTCGGACTTTACAATATACATCGGGCTGAATACAGCCCCTAGTGATAGACCCATGGTATCAAGGCATGTGTGACAATCCGACGTGGGGAAAGAGCGCAGGTGGTGAGAGCATAAATCTCAAATCACAATACGAACCGGGCTGCTTCTATAACATCCACTTTAGTATGGCGAGTCGTGTGTTTACAGATAATGCCTGTATCTTTCTTGGACATTTTACATGCCAGGAAAGTATAAAACAACAAGAGATAAAATAGGTTTACACAGGGTCTTAATCTAAAAAAGAAACCTTAATGCGGGGCCCTGCTGCACGTCTGTGCCTTTGTCTTTGTTGTGAAGTGTCCTTGAAGGGTATAGTGTGATGGCCATCTAAAAAAAAGGAAGAAACTAGGTAAAAGAATCTGGTGTGGCTGTAGGCGAAGCTGGTTCGTTTTAATGAACCGTGAAATATAGCTTCTGGAGTCCGAATAGGGTCGAGCCGAATTATGGACTTTTTGTGTGCAGTGTGCCCCGTCGCCACCCAAGAAGTTTTGAGTGTATATTTATGTATACGTGGCACGTGTGTTGTCTCCTTATGGGGTGGTCGATGGGGGCGTAGCTGCTAATCGAGCTCGGGTTCCGTCGCCACCCAAGGAGTTTTGAGTGCATATTTACGTATACGTGGCACGTGTGTTGTCTCCTTATGGGGCGGCCGATGGGGGCATAGCTGCTAATCAAGCTCGGGTTTATCTGAGCTGCCGCACTGAGGTGTGCGCCGAGCACGTTTAGCTGTGTCTGTGGTTTTGAAGACCGATGAGCTGCTCGGTTTGAATAGGCCGTTTGTGCTTTGACTGCTAGAGCCGCCGTATATTCTTCTATACAAAGAGAGCGCTCCATATTTCCGCTGACCGTGATGACGCCATGTGGTCCAGTTATTTTGAGTTTTAGATAAGCATAATGCGGGACTACATTAAAATGGGCGAAGGCTGTTCTTCCAAGTAGTGCATGATAGCCACTTCGGAACGGAGCAATGTCAAAGATTAGTTCTTCGCTTCATAAGTTGTCGAGGGAGCCGAATACAACATCCAATGTTAGACAACTCGTGCAGCGGGCTTCCACGCCCGGTATAACTCCTCTAAAGGTAGTGCTGCTTGGCTTGATTGTTGATGGGTCTATCCCCATCTTGCGGATAGTGTCCTGATATATCAGATTGAGACGGCTGCCGCCGTCCATGAGGACTCGAGTGAGGTTGTATCTGTCGATTATTGGGTCGAGCACTAGGGCAGCCGAACCCCCGTGACGGATACTAGTCGGATGATCCCTGCGATCAAAGGTGATCGGACAGGCCGACCATGGGTTGAACTTGGGGGTGACGGGCTCAATAGCATAGATGTCTCTGAGTGCGTGTTTGCGTTCCCTCTTTTGGATGTGAGTGACATAGATCATGTTCACTGTTTTGATCTCCGGTGGAAATTTCTTCTGTCCACCCACGTTCGGCTAGCGAGGTTAGAAATCGTCTTCGCTCTGAGGTCCCTTCCCTTTGTGTTCGGCATTGAGTTTGTTGGCCTGCTTGAAGACCCAACATTCTCTATTGGTGTGATTGGCTGGTTTGTCGGGAGTTCCGTGGATGTGGCAGGGCCTATCTAGGATTCTATCCAGGTTGGATGGACTGTCTTTGTTGCCTTTACATGGCTTATTCCGTTGACCGGGTCTGGAGCCCCTGAATCCGGCGTTAACTACTGTATTTTCTGGGCTTTCTTCGTTGTTCCGATGTTTGTTTTTGTTGTGTCGAGGTTTTCCATTGCTATCCTTGATGTCGGAGGTGCCGGGATCGCTGGTGCTGCTGCGGGCTAACCAGCTGTCCTCGCCCATGCAAAAGCGGGTCATTAGTGTTGTTAAGGCTACCATTGTCCTTGGCTTTTCCTGGCCAAGGTGCCTAGCTAGCCATTTGTCCAGGACACTGTGTTTGAAGACCGCTAAGGCTTCGGCATCCGGACAGTCGACGATTTGGTTCTTCTTAGTGAGAAACCGGTTCCAAAGCTTTCAGGATGATTCTCCGGCTTGTTGGCTTATGTGACTTAGATCGTCTGCATTCGGGGGCCGGGCATAGGTCCCTTGGAAATTGGCACGAAAAGCATCTTCAAGTTCTTCCCAGCTTTCGATGGAATTTTCAGGGAGGCTTTTTAGCCAGTGCCGAGCTGGTCCTTTTAGCTTGAGGGGTAAATATTTGATGCATGGAGATCATCTCCGCGAGCCATGTGGACGTGAAGAATAAAGTCTTCTATCCAAACTGCAGGGTCCGTAGTTCCATCACATGCCTCGATGTTCACGGGTTTGAACCCTTCTGGAAAACCGGGTTCTAGCCCCTCATCGGTGAAGCACAGGGGGTGTGCGGCGCCCCTGTATCTGGCTATGTCGTGGATTGGGTCCGACGGTTGTAATACTCGGTATTGATTCCCAGCTGGTAAATGGCCGGCGTATTTCGTTTGATAATCATGATCCCGTGTAGGAGCATGTTCCCTGGATCCATAGATGGACCTGGTTTTGCCAGCTCTTTTGTCCAGGTCTTCACGTAGATCGTGTTTCTGGTCCTGGGCCGCAAACTTCCTTCCTTTACGGGGAGGGGATGCGGGCTTGTGTATGATACGTCTCCAACGTATCTACTTCTCCAAACACTTTTGCCCTTGTTTTGGACTCTAACTTGCATGATTTGATTGAAACTAACCCGGACTGACGTTGTTTTCAGCAAAACTGCCATGATGTTGTTTTATGTGCAGAAAACAAAAGTTCTCGGAATGTCCTGAAAATCCACGGAGGCACTTTTTGGAAAATATAAAAAATACCGGCGAAAGAATCAAGACCAGGGGGCACACACCTTGTCCATGAGGGTGGGTGCGCGCCCACCCCCCAGGGCGCGCCCCCTGTCTCATGGGCCCCCTGAGGCTCCGCCGACCTCAACTCCAACTCCATATATTCCGTCTCACGGAGAAAAAAATCAAAGAGAAAGTTTCATTACGTTTTAGGATACGGAGCCGCCGCCAAGCCCTAATCTCTCTCGGGAGGGCTGATCTGGAGTCCGTTCGAGGCTCCGGAGAGGGCGATTCGTCACCGTTGTCATCATCAACCATCCTCCATCACCTATTTCATGATGCTCACCACCGTGCGTGAGTAATTCCATCGTAGGCTTGCTAGACAGTCGTGGGTTGGATGAGATTTACCATGTAATCAAGCTAGTTTCATTGGGGTTTGATCCCTAGTATCCACTATGTTCTGAGATTGATGTTGCTATGACTTTGCCATGCTTAATGCTTGTCACAAGGGCCCGACTGCCATGATTTCAGATCTGAACCTATTATGTTTTCATGAATATATGTGTGTTCTTGATCCTATCTTGCAAGTCTATAGTCACCTATTATGTGTTATGATCCGACAACCCCGAAGTGACAATAATCGGGATACTTCTCGGTGATGATCGTAGTTTGAGGAGTTCATGTATTCACTATGTGCTAATGCTTTGTTACGGTTCTCTATTAAAAGGAGGCCTTAATATCCCTTAGTTTCCACAAGGACCCCGCTGCCACGGGAGGGTAGGACAAAAGATGTCATGCAAGTTCTTTTCCATAAGCACGTATGACTATATAAGGAATACATGCCTACATTACATTGATGAATTGGAGCTAGTTCTGTGTCACCCTATGTTATAGCTATTACATGAGGAATCGCATCCGACATAATTATCCATCACTGATCCAATGCCTAGGAGCTTTTCACATCTTGTGTTTCGCTTATTTACTTTTCCGTTCCTATTGTTAGAATCATTACAAAACCCAAAAATATTACTTTTGCTATCGTTACCTTTATTATCATACTACTTTGCTACTAAATACTTTCCTGCAGATACTAAGTTATCCAGATGTGGTTGAATTGACAACTCAACTGCTAATACTCAATAATATTCTTTGGCTCCCCTTGTGTCGAATCAATAAATTTGTGTTGAATACTTTACCCTCGAAATCTGTTGCGATCCCCTACACTTGTGGGTTATCAGTGTACGCGAAAACTACGATTTTTCCCTCAACTACGAGGGGAGGTAAGGAACTGCCATTTGGCTCTGCACTAGATTCTCATGCTGTTTTGAGTAAGCTTGCGACACCTAAACCTGCCACTGCTACGAATTCTGATATGTCGCATGTTATTAATGATGCCACTTCTGGTATGCATGATACTTATGAGGAAACTGCTTCTGTGCGTGATACTACTTTGCCATTAGGTGAATTTCTTGACGAACAACTTGCTAGGGCTAGAGAGAATGAAATTATTGAAGATGCTATTATTGATGATAGTGATGATGAAGGTTCTCCTAATGATTATGAATTGCCTGTTGTTCCTGAGGGTTATGTTATGGAAGAGGAAGCTGCTAGAGCTATCTTTGCTTGTAAAGATAGATATGATCTTAAGAAATTATTAGCTAAATGGAAGCAACAGTCTCTTAATGCTAGAATGAAACCTGACCCTGCTTTTGCTACTTCACCTATCTGTGTTACTGATAAGGATTATGAATTATCTGTTGATCCTGAGATTATTACTTTAGTTGAATCTGATCCTTTTTATGGCCTTGAATCTGAAACTGTTGTGGCACATCTTACCAAGTTGAATGATATAGCCACCCTGTTTACTCATGATGATAAATCTCGTTATGATTATATCCTTAAGATATTTCCGTTCTCATTAAAGGGTGATGCTAAGACTTGGTATAATTCTCATGCTCCTGGTTGTGTGCTTAGTCCCCATGATATGATTTATTACTTCTCTGCTAAATATTTCCCTGGTCATAAGAAACAAGTTGCCTTACGGGAAATATATAATTTTGTGCAAATCAAAGAAGAGAGTCTCCCACAAGCATGGGGGAGGCTTCTCCGTTTACTTAATGCTTTGCCTGATCATCCTCTTAAAAAATGAAATACTCGATATCTTTTATAACGGACTAACTGATGCTTCCAAGGACTACTTGGATAGTTGTGCTGGTTGTGTTTTCAGGGAAAGAACAGTCAACAAAGCTGAATTACTATTGAATAATATGTTGACTAATGAAATAATTGGACTCTTCCCGAGCCGATTCCTGAGGCAATTCCTGAACCAATTGAGCCAACTACTAAGCCTATTCCTAAACCCACTCCAAGGAAGAGAGGTGTTTTATTTCTCTGTCCTGAAGATATGCAAGAGGCAAAGAAATCAATGAAAGAAAAAGGTATTAAAGCTGAAGATGTTAAGAATTTACCACCTATTGAAGAAATACATGGTCTTAATATACCGCCTATTGAAGAACCACATTGTCTTGATAACCCGATACAGGTAGTAAAGGTAAATTCTCTCTATAGATATGATAAAGTTGAAATTCCCTCTACTAAATTTCATAGCCCATGCTTAGATGAATTTGATGACTTTATGGCTAGACAAGAAAGTTTTAATGCTTATGTTGGTAGAGAGTTAAAGAATAATGCTTTTGAAATAGGACGCGTGAGCGATCATATGGCTAGAGTTAAAGGTGAACTTAAACTCGTTAGCAAATATGCTTCTATGGTTGCTACTCAAGCTAAGCAAGTAATTAAAGCTCAAAATGATTTGCTTGAGGAGTTAAATAATAAAAATGACTTTGTTGTTAGAGTGGCTACTATAACTGGTAGAATGACTCATGAACCTTTGTATCCTGATGGCCACCCTAAGAGAATCAAGCAAGATTCTCAGAGAAATAATTTAGAGGAACCTAGTTCTTCTAAAAAGAAGAAAAAGAAAAATGATAGAACTTTGCATGCTTCTAGTGAACCTGCTGTAGACAGACCTGAGAATCCCAATGATATTTCTATCTCTGATGCTGAAACACAATCAGGTGATGAACATGAACCTAGTGATAATGTTAATGATAATGTTCATGTTGATGTTCAACCTAGAAAAAATAATGAAGTAGAGATTGAACCTGCTGTTGATCTTGATAACCCACAATCAAAGAATCAACGTTATGATAAGAGAGATTTTGTTGCTAGGAAGCACGGTAGAGAAAGAGAGCCATGGGTTCAGAAACCCATGCCCTTTCCTCCTAAACCATCCAATACAAAGGATGATGAGGATTTTGAGCGCTTTGCTGAAATGATTAGACCTATTTTCGTATGTATGCGCTTAACTGATATGCTTAAAGTAAATCCTTATGCTAAGTATATGAAGGATATCATTACAAACAAAAGAAAGATACCGGAAGCTGAGATTTCCACCATGCTTGCTAATTGCACTTTTAAGGGTGGAATACCAAAGAAACTTGGAGATCTAGGGGTACCAACTATACCATTCTCCATTAAAAGAAGTTATGTTAGAACTGCTTTATGTGATCTTGGAGCCGGTGTTAGTGTTATGCCTCCCTCCTTATATCGTAGACTTGAATTGAATAAGTTGACACCTACTGAAATATCTTTGCAAATGGCTGATAAATCAATTGCTATACCTGTCAGTAGTTGTGAGGATGTGCTTGTTGTGGTTGCAAATGTCACTATTTTAACGGACTTTGTTATTCTTGATATTCCCGAGGACTATAGTATGTCGATTATCCTTGGTAGACCCTTTTTGAATACTGCAGGGGCTGTTATTGATTGCAACAAAGGCAATGTCACTTTTCATGTTAATGGTAATGAGCATACGGTACACTTTCCGAGGAAACAATCTCAAGTTCATAGTATCAATTCTATTGGAAAAGTTCCAACTAGCATTATTGGAGGTTTTGAATTTCCTCTACCTACTGTCAAGAAAAAGTATGATATTCTTATTATTGGGGATGTTCATATCCCCGTTGAGGTAACTTAGTGTTATTCGAAATATCTCCGGTTCCGTGTTATTCAGAATGAGTTTGTTAACAAGACTTGATGAACCTTGTTAGTGGATTCATATTGATGATCACGAGATGGATGAAACTAGAAGGCACAACCTTATGTACCCTCTTTTTACTTTCTGTTATTTAGAATAAATAAAGCAAAAATAGTATTATCCGTCTGTTTTCTGAATTATCCGTGCAATAAAAAATATCCTGAAAAAAAAGTGCTCCAAATGCCCTGCAAATTTAGTATGATTTTTTATGGAATATTTGAGGATTTTAGGCACTGAAATCACTGCAGGAGGGGCAAGCACCAGGCCACGAGAGTGGAGGGCGCGCCTACCGTCCCTGGGCGCGCCCCCTATCTCGTGGGCCCCTGGTGGCCCCCCTCCACTTATGCCAGCACCCACACACTCCATCTTCTTCCCAAAAAAACGCCATCCAACTCAAGCATGAGTTCTAGCTCATTTTGCTGCGATTTTCGATCTCCTTGCTTAAAGCTCCATTCACAAAAATGCTTTGGGAGATTGTTGCTTGCTATGTGACTCCTCCATTGGTCCAATTAGTTTTTGTTCTAGTGCTTTATTCATTGCAAATTTTTGCTGCATAGGTGACCATGTTCTTGACTTGCATGTTAAATTTTTTAGGTTCCAAGCAATTCTAATGCATGATATAGGCTCTAGGCACTTGTAGGAGTAGTTGCTACCAATCTTGTGTTTTCATTCACTTTTATTTTGAAGTTACTAAAATTTTAGAAATTTTCAGATAATGTTAAGGAAACTTTTGAGGGGCTCTTCTAGCCAAGGCTCCCAGGAAAAACAAGCTAAAGAGAAGGAAAAACCAAGAATAGTCTTCCTCGCATAGCGGAAGTACGACCGTATGAATGGCCATGCAATGATTTCTTGAAAGAAGCTGGAATTCATGAAGATTTTTATTCTTTGATCGAGAATGCAGGCCTCACCGATTTCCTCCTTGACCGGATCGATCAGTATCTCTTACTCACCAATACTTTCGTGCAAAACTTTTATTATTATCCTAAGAAGTCACCGCCTTCAGTATAATTTCATTTATATGATGAATTCATAGAAATGTCTTTACGTAATTTTTGCACGGTATGTAGGATACGTGAGGGAAAATTAGAGGAACCCAATCGTAAAGATGTGGATGGCTTTGTTAACACTATCACTATGGAGGAGCCAAAGAAGGGTTCCCATGCGAAAATCTCTAGCATACACTTTCCTGTTTTATGCTACTTTGCCATATTTCCTAGTAGATGCTTGATTGGTGGTGGAAATAGTGGAAACTTTAATGTTCCTTATATCATCATTCTTCACCATGCCTTGTTTTGAGATAATAGTTATATTATGGGTGCCGTCATTGCTAAACGGCTAAGCCTGAATCATACAAAAGGCCCCAAATTTGGAGGTATCTATGCTTCACGTCTTGCTAGACATTTTGACATACCTATTAGGCAGCATGAGAATTTAGATTACAAGAGCATGGTAGCACATGAGTTCATTGTTGACAACAAAGAAAAGATGCTCTTGTATAACCTGAGATTTAATAAGAAACTCAGTGAGACTATTATTTTGCCTGCGCCTCTGTTGTTTGATTTGATTGCAGATAATTTTCTTGTCACGCCGGAAGCGGTGTACTCTCATCGAGGCCAAGCATCCACTCTAGAACCTGAGCCTAAGCCGGAACTTGCACTGGACCCTTATCGTGCATCATCTTACCAGTGGCATCCAGAGATGGCCAGCCAGTGGTATCCTGAGTACACCTCCCAGTACACTGGGGAGAGTAGCAATGGTCCTTGGCATTAGACCAACTTAGGCCAAAAGCCTAAGCTTGGGGGAGTACGTATTTCTCACCGACTTTACATTCATGTTCACACACTATTCTAGTCATCGGTGCTACACTCTTTTATTGTATTATCCATGTTAGTTTAATTTTCTTTTTCTCGCTTTCTTCTTGTGAGTTTGATAAACCTTTAGAAAAACCAAAAAAATAGTTAGTTTAATTTCCATGCACGTAGTAGAAATTAAATGAAAACCCAAAAAGATTTCTCGTTCTTTTTCTTACTTGTTGGGAGCTTTCCCGTGTAAATAGTTTTATTTTCTTTTCTTTCCTTTGGAGGTCGAGGGTAGAAGACCATATTGAAATGTTTAGTGGCTCTCATGTGCGTGATTGTTTATTTAATTTAGAGCCCTTATTACTTTGTCTTCTCTCTTGAGTTGAATGCTTGCAGATTCCAGCTTAGTCCAATGCACGTGCACTCTTATTATTATACACATGGTTCGGTCCTGCAAGTGAAAGGCAATAATGACGATATATGATGGACTTATTGAGATGAGAAAAGCTGGTATGAACTCGACCTGTCTTGTTTTTGTAAATATGATGAGTTAATCATTCCTGGTTTAGCTTATTATGAAGTAAACATATTTGCAATGACATTTAGAGATTATAGTTGCTTGTGCCATACTTCAGTAGCTATGAGTTATAATGGTTTACCTTGCATGCCAACATGCTATTAGAATGATTATGATGTGGTACGATGGGATGGTATCCTCCTTTGAATGAATTGAGTGACTCGACTTGGCACTTGTTCATGCATGTAGTTGAAACAAATCAACATAGCCTTCATGATATTTATGTTCATGGTCGATTATATCCTACTCATGCTTGTACTCGGTGTGAATTAATTTTAATGCATGTTTATGACTGTTGTGGCTCTCTCAGTTGGTCGCTTCCCAGTCTTTTGCTAGCCTTCACCAGTACTAAGCGAGAATATTGCTTGTGCATCCAAACTCCTTAAACCCCAAAGTTATTCCAATGAGTCCACCATACCTTCCTATATACGGTATTTACCTGCCGTTCCAAGTAAATTTGTATTTGCCAAACTCCAAACCTTCAAATGAAATTCTGTTTTGTATGCTCGAGCAGCTCATGGTACAACTAGGGCTTCCTATATCTTCCATGCTAGGTGGGTTATTCTCAAGAGGAGTGGACTCCGCTCCTCATTCACGAGAAAGGGCCGGTACCGGGATGCCCAGTCCCATGATCCAAAAAGATCAAAGCAAATCAATATAATTAAACAAAACTCCCCCAGGGCTGTTGTTAGTTGGAGGCACTCGTTGTTTTGAGCAAGCCATGGATTGATGCTTATTGGTGGTTGGGGGAGTATAAACCTTTACCATTCTGTTTGGGAACTGCCTATAATGCATGTAGTATGGAAGATACAACCATCTCATAGTTGTTGCGTTGACAGCGAAAGTATGCCGCTCAAAATGTTATTCAATCTCTATTTTAAAATCGAGCTCTGGCACCTCTACAAATCCCTGCTTCCCTCTGCGAAGGGCCTATCTATTTGCTTTTATGTTGAGTCATCACCCTTCTTATTAAAAAGCACCCGCTGGAGAGCACACTATCATTTGCATTCATTATTATTGGTTTATATTGGGTATGACTTGACTGGCTCTCTTTTACCATGAATTACAATGTTTAGTCAGTCCTTGATCTTTAAAGGTGCTCTGCATTTATGTTTTGCGGTCTCAGAAAGGGCTAGCGAGATAACATTTTGTTATATCATGTTATGATTGTTTTGAGAAAGTGTTGTCATCCGAGTTTTATTATTATGGCTCGCTAGCTGATTATGCTATTCATATGAGTAATTGTGAGACCTAGATGTTATTGTGAGTATGGTTAGTTCATAATATTTGCTGAAACCTGAATGCTGGCTTTGCACGTTTACAACAACAAGAGCAAACAGAGTTTGTAAAAGTTTTTCTTTATCACTTTCAGTTTATCAACTGAATTGCTTGAGGACAAGCAAAGGTTTAAGCTTGCGGGAGTTGATACGTCTCCAACGTATCTACTTTTCCAAACACTTTTGCCCTTGTTTTGGACTCTAACTTGCATGATTTGAATGAAACTAACCCGGACTGACGTTGTTTTCAGCAGAACTGCCATGATGTTGTTTTATGTGTAGAAAACAAAAGTTCTCGGAATGTCCTGAAAATCTACAGAGGCACTTTTTGGAAAATATAAAAAATACTGGCGAAAGAATCAACACCAGGGGGCTCACACCCTGTCCACGAGGGTGGGGGCGCGCCCCCTGTCTCGTGGGCCCCCTGAGGCTCTGCCGACCTCAACTCCAACTCCATATATTCCTTCTCTCGGAGAAAAAAATCAGAGAGAAAGTTTCATCACGTTTTACGATACGGAGCCGCCGCCAAGCCCTAATCTCTCTCGGGAGGGCTGATCTGGAGTCTGCTCGGGGCTCCGGAGAGGGGGATTCGTTGCCGTCGTCATCATCAACCATCCCCATCACCAATTTCATGATGCTCACCGCCGTGCGTGAGTAATTCCATTGTAGGCTTGTTGGACGGTGATGGGTTGGATGATATTTACCATGTAATCAAGTTAGTTTCGTTGGGGTTTGATCCCTAGTATCCACTATGTTCTGAAATTGATGTTGCTATGACTTTGCTATGCTTAATGCTTGTCACTAGGGCCCGAGTGCCATGATTTCAGATCTGAACCTATTATGTTTTCATGAATATATGTGTGTTCTTGATCATATCTTGCAAGACTATAGTCACCTATTATGTGTTATGATCCGACAACCCCGAAGTGACAATAATCGGGATACTTCTCGGTGATGACCTAAGTTTGAGGAGTTCATATATTCACTATGTGCTAATGCTTTGTTCCGGTTCTCTATTAAAAGGAGGCCTAGTTTCCGCTAGGACCCCCCTGCAACGGGAGGGTAGGACAAAAGATGTCATGCAAGTTCTTTTCCATAAGCACGTATGACTATATACGGAATACATGCCTACATTACATTGATGAATTGGAGCTAGTTCTGTGTGACCCTATGTTATAGCTATTACATGAGGAATCGCATCCGACATAATTATCCATCACTGATCCAATGCCTACGAGCTTTTCACATCTTGTGTTTCCCTTATTTACTTTCCGTTGCTATTGTTACAATCATTACAAAACCCAAAAATTGCTACCGTTACCTTTATTATCATACTATGCTACTAAATACTTTGCTGCAGATACTAAGTTATCCAGGTGTGGTTGAATTGACAACTCAACTGCTAATACTCAATAATATTCTTTGGCTCCCCTTGTGTTGAATCAATAAATATGGGTTGAATACTTTACCCTCGAAAGCTGTTGCGATCCCCTACACTTGTGGGTTATCAGTGTAAGACATTGTTAGCCGC
Organism: Aegilops speltoides; assembly: GCA_021437245.1. Classification (NCBI taxonomy): domain Eukaryota; kingdom Viridiplantae; phylum Streptophyta; class Magnoliopsida; order Poales; family Poaceae; genus Aegilops; species Aegilops speltoides. The sequence continues at coordinate 203,212,101 of CM038143.1, forward strand.
TCTGTCTCGACCGCGAGGTGGTCAGTCCGACCTGTCGGCCGTATTGTCTTTCGGTGGGATAGGCACAATGGCCTCGTCATTGAATTCAGGGAGCAGCTTACGTTTAGGATAGCTCTTTGTTTGGCGATTACCTCCATATTTTTCCTCAGCGTCTAGCACTTCATTCCATCTGCCATTGAGCCTATCCTGTGCGGCTTTAAGCCGCTGCTTCTTCTTCATCAGGCTCCTTGCAGTGGCGATAACCCTTTGGTGGAGGCGTTCTTGTTCTAATGGTTCTTCTGGGATGACAAATTCGTCGTCGCCTAGGCTGATCTCTTCTTCAGAGAGGGGTTGATAATTGCTATCTTCAGCATCGCCGTGGTCAGACAACATCTCCGGACTGTGTTTGCTGTCCTCTCGCACGCCCTTCTCCAGCGCTGTGTCTGTGGGGTCCTCGGCTTGGTTCAAATTATCATCGTCGTTCGTGACAATGTTGCTGTTTTTCTTTTTGCCGGATCGAGGTCGGCACTTGGGACGCCGACGCTTAGGAGGTTCATCGACAGGCATGTTGTTATCGCCGTCGGCCTCATTCTCCTTTGGTGCGTCCACCATGTATATATCATATGACGATGTAGCTGTCCACTGCCCTAAAGGTGGTGGTTTTTGTGCCTGCTCCTCTCTGGCATCGTCGTCCGTACCATCGATGTCGTCAGAGCCGTAATCGAGCGTGTCCGTTAAGTCCTCGACGGTGGCAATGAAGTGGGTGGTGGGTGGGAACGAAGTTCTTCGTTGCCCGCTTCCCATTCGAGCCGGACATAGTTCGGCCGCGAGTCCCCTGACAAGGAGAGGGATTTTAATGAGTTTAACACGTAGCCCAAAGGCGAGTGCTGGAAGATGTCCGCGGAGCTGAACTCCAAGACCGGCGCCCAATCAGGTTTGATGGACGCGGATGCACGCGATCCGGAACCCATGGCTAGAGACGAGTCAGGGGTTTCGGTAATACAGGCCCAGTCTGATGCTAGGTCTGTGTGCGGCTCGAGTGCCGCCGCGTCTAAGGTCTTCTTGGCAGGGTTAATCTTCCCGTCTTTGGATGATGCAGTCCACTCCGGCTCTAGGGACAGGGCAGTCACAGGTGCTATCTCCTGTGAGTGGCCAGATGACAGATCTAGGTCATCTTCATCGTGGTGGCCGGGAACAGCCGTCACAGGCTCGAATCCGTCGAAGATCAATTCTCCGCAGATATCAGCCACAAAATTCAGGCTTCCAAATCTGACCTGATGGCCAGGGGCGTAGCTATCGATCTTCTCTAGATGGCCAAGCGAGTTGGCCCGCAGTGCGAAGCCGCCGAATACGAAGATCTGTCTGGGGAGGAAAATCTCCCCTGGACTGTGTTTTTGTAGATGATTGACGGATCCATCAAGCCTATCTTCGACGTCACAGCGGAACTCTCGATGAAAGCACCAATGTCGGTGTCAAAACCGGCTGATCTCGGGTAGGGGGTCCCGAACTGTGTGTCTAAGGCGAATGGTAATAGGAGGCGGGGGACACAATGTTTACCCAGGTTCGGGCCCTCTCTATGGAGGTAATACCCTACTTCCTGCTTGACTGATCTTGATGAATATGAGTATTAAAAGAGTTGATCTACCACAAGATCATAATGGCTAAACCTTAGAAGTCTGGCCTATAAGGTTATGATAGTTGTGGCTGAACCCTAGAAGTCTAAACCCTCCGGTTTATATAGACACTGGGAGGGGCTAGGGTTATACAAAGTCGGTTACAAAGAAAGGAATCTACATATCCGAATCGCCAAGCTTGCTTCCAAGCAAAGGAGAGTCCCATCCGGACACAGGATGGAGTCTTCTATCTTGTATCTTCATAGTCCAATAGTCCGACCAAAGTATATAGTCCAGCTGTACGAGGACCCCTTAATCCAGGACTCCCTCCGGTTTATATAGTCCAGCTGTCCGAGAACTTTTGTTTTTCTTTATCACTTTCAGTTTATCAACTGAATTGCTTGAGGACAAGCAAAGGTTTAAGCTTGGGGGAGTTGATACGTCTACAACGTATCTACTTTTCCAAACACTTTTGCCCTTGTTTTGGACTCTAACTTGCATGATTTGAATGAAACTAACCCGGACTGACGCTGTTTTCAGCAGAACTGCCATGATGTTGTTTTATGTGTAGAAAACAAAAGTTCTCGAAATGTCCTGAAAATCTAGAGAGGCACTTTTTGGAAAATATAAAAAATACTGGCGAAAGAATCAAGACCAGGGGCTCACACCCTGTCCACGAGGGTGGGGGGCGCGTCCCCCTGTCTCGTGGGCCCCCTGAGGCTCTGCCGACCTCAACTCTAACTCCATATATTCCGTCTCCCGGAGAAAAAAATTAGAGAGAAAGTTTCATCGCGTTTTACGATACGGAGCTGCCGCCAAGCCCTAATCTCTCTCGGGAGGGCTGATCTGGAGTCTGTTCAGGGCTCCGGAGAGGGGGATTCGTTGTCGTCGTCATCATCAACCATCCCCCATCACCAATTTCATGATGCTCACCGCCGTGCGTGAGTAATTCCATTGTAGGCTTGTTGGACGGTGATGGGTTGGATGATATTTACCATGTAATCAAGTTAGTTTTGTTGGGTTTTGATCCCTAGTATCCACTATGTTCTGAAATTGATGTTGCTATGACTTTGCTATGCTTAATGCTTGTCACTAGGGCCCGAGTGCCATGATTTCAGATCTGAACCTATTATGTTTTCATGAATATATGAGTGTTCTTGATCATATCTTGCAAGACTATAGTCACCTATTATGTGTTATGATCCGACAACCCCGAAGTGACAATAATCGGGATACTTCTCGGTGATGATCGTAGTTTGAGGAGTTCATGTATTCACTATGTGCTAATGCTTTGTTCTGGTTCTCTATTAAAAGGAGGCCTTAATATCCCTTAGTTTCGGTAGGACCCGCTGCCACACGGAGGGTAGCACAAAAGATGTCATGCAAGTTCTTTTCCATAAGCATTATGACTATATACTGAATACATGCCTACATTACATTGATGAATTGGAGCTAGTTCTGTGTCACCCTATGTTATAGCTATTACATGAGGAATCGCATCCGACATAATTATCCATCATTGATCCAATGCCTACGAGCTTTTCACCTCTTGTGTTTCGCTTATTTACTTTTCCGTTGCTATTGTTACAATCATTACAAAACCCAAAAATTGCTATCGTTACCTTTATTATCATACTATGCTACTAAATACTTTGCTGCAGATACTAAGTTATCCAGGTGTGGTTGAATTGACAACTCAACTGCTAATACTCAATAATATTCTTTGGCTCCCCTTGTGTTGAATCAATAAATATGGGTTGAATACTTTACCCTCGAAAGCTGTTGCGATCCCCTACACTTGTGGGTTATCAGTGTAAGACATTGTTAGCCGCTCTGTCTCGACCGTGAGGTGGTCAGTCCGACCTGTCGGCCGTATTGTCTTTCGGCGGGATAGGCACAATGGCCTCGTCATTGAATTCAGGGAGCAGCTTACGTTTAGGATAGCTCTTTGTTTGGCGATTACCTCCATATTTTTCCTCAGCGTCTAGCACTTCATTCCATCTGTCATTGAGCCTATCCTGTGCGGCTTTAAGCCGCTACTTCTTCTTCATCAGGCTCCTTGCAGTGGCGATAAATCTTTGGTGGAGGCGTTTTTGTTCTAATGGTTCTTCTAGGATGACAAATTTGTCGTCGCCCAGGCTGATCTCTTCTTCAGAGAGGGGTTGATAATTGCTATCTTCAGCATCGCTGTGGTCAGACAACATCTCCAGACTGTGTTCGCTGTCCTCTCGCACGCCCTTCTCCAGCGCCGTGTCTGTGGGGTCCTCGGCTTGGTTCAGATTATCATCGTCGTCCGTGACAATGTTGCTGTTTTTCTTTTTGCCGGATCGAGGTCGGCACTTGGGACGCCGACGCTTAGGAGGTTCATAGACAGGCATGTTGTTATCGCCGTCAGCCTCATTCTCCTTTGGTGCGTCCACCATGTATATATCATATGACGATGTAGCTGTCCACTTCCCTAAAGGTGGTGGTTTTTGTGCCTGCTCCTCTCTGGCATCATCGTCCATACCATCGATGTCGTCAGAGCCGTAATCGAGCGTGTCCGGTAAGTCCTCGACGGTGGCAATGAAGTGGGTGGTGGGTGGGAACGAAGTTCTTCGTCGCCCGCTTCCCATTCGAGCCGAACATAGTTCGGCCGCGAGTCCCCTGACAAGGAGAGGGATTTTAATGAGTTTACCACGTCGCCCAAAGGCGAGTGCTGGAAGATGTCCGCAGAGCTGAACTCCAAGACCGGCGCCCAATCAGGTTTGATGGACGCGGATGCACGCGATCCGGAACCCATGGCTAGAGACGAGTCCGGGGGGTTTGATATCAGCCCGATCGATGTTAGGTGCGTATGCGGCTCGAAAAGCCGCCGAGTCTAAGGTCTTCCTGGCAGGTTAATCTTCCCGTCTTCGGATGATGCAGTCCGCTCCGGCTCTAGGGACAGGGCAGTCATAGGTGCTATCTCCTGCGAGTGGCCAGATGACAGATCTAGGTCATCTTCATCGTGGTGGCCGGGGACAGCCGTCACAGGCTCAAATCCGTCGAAGATCAAGTCTCCGCAGATATCAGCCACAAAATTCAGGCTTCCAAATCTGACCTGATGGCCAGGGGCGTAGCTATCGATCTGCTCTAGATGGCCATGCGAGTTGGCCCTTGATCGGCCGCCCGAATACGAAGATCTGCCGGGAGGAAAATCTCCCGGACTGTGTTTTTGTAGATGATTGACGGATCCATCAAGCCTATCGTCGACGTCACAGCGGAACTCTCGACGAAAGCACCAATGTCGGTGTCAAAACCGGTGATCTCGGTAGGGGTCTGAACGTGTGTCTAAGGCGAATGGTAATAGGAGGCGGGGGACACAATGTTTACCCAGGCTCGGGCCCTCTCTATGGAGGTAATACCCTACTTCCTGCTTGACTGATCTTGATGAATATGAGTATTAAAAGAGTTGATCTACCACAAGATCGTAATGGCTAAACCTTAGAAGTCTGGCCTATGAGGTTATGATAGTTGTGGTTGAACCCTAGAAGTCTAAACCCTCCGGTTTATATAGACACTGGGAGGGGCTAGGGTTATACAAAGTCGGTTACAAAGAAAGGAATCTACATATCCGAATCGCCAAGCTTGCCTTCCAAGCAAAGGAGAGTCCCATCCGGACACAGGATGGAGTCTTCTATCTTGTATCTTCATAGTCCAACAATCCGACCAAAGTATATAGTCCAGTTGTCCGAGGACCCCTTAATCCAGGACTCCCTCAGAGAACTCCAAGAAATTTGCCCAAGGTAGCTACAAGGACAAGGAAGAAGAGAACCTCAGATTCAGAGGATGAGGACTATGTGGCTGCTGACGAGGACGTAATCTCCAAGAAGAAAGTGCTGAAGAAGGAATATGGAACTGCTGCTGCAACAAAACCTGGTATGCACAAGAAGGCACGTGCCAGGAGAGTTCCCATGTCTAAGGCCAGAACTTCCACTCAGGAAACTGTGGTCTTCACACTTGAGCCAAGAGCAGGTGAAGAAGGGAAGAAGAGGGTCAGGAAAACTACAGCTAGAGTGATTGGAAACCCATCTAGGAGGAAAGATTCTGCAAGTGAAGAGGAAGAGGAAGAAGTGGTTGCTGCTCAAGCACCTCCTGCTAAGGCATAGAAGCTCATGGGGTATGCCATCAAGTCTAGACAGCTCCTTCTAAGCCCAAGACAACCCCCAACGCTCCAGCTCAAGCTCCAAAGAGAAGCACCAGAAACATACCTACAACAGAGAAGAACAAGGCCCCAGTTCCTGAAGCTGCAGAAGAAGCTGAAGCCCAAGTGCTTATGAAGCTCAAGCCCAAGTGCTTATGAAGCTCAAGCCCAAGATTACAGACCACAATGACAGTCACCCAGTCGCTGAGAAGATGAAGGAAAGAAAGGATTCTGGTCTCAGGAAATGGAGACAAACAAATCCATATGTTGTGAGGAGGAGGACCGTAGTGGACTTGTAACGCCCGGATAATTGGGCTACAGTAAAACTCTCCTGATGGTGCCATGTCATCTATGTTACTGTTGCTAATTAAGTGGTAGTTCAAAAACATTGCAAATTCAAAAAAAAAGAATTAGCGACAAACACCCAAAGCTTTCAAAAGTCAAAACAAAAATGTTCGGTGGGTGCCAAATATTGCAATGGTAATTATGGTGAAGTAAACACATTTTTAGAAAATGCCTAATTACTTTGAAATGAAATAAAACAGAACAGGAAATAAACCAAAAAGAAAAAGTGAAAATAAAACAAAAGGAAAACCCCCCAACCCCTTGGGCCAACTGGCCTAGCTAGCTAGCCTGGCCGGCCCACCTGGCCCATCTGGCCGAACCGGCCCAGCTCCCGCACCACGTCCCCTTCCCCTGTTCCCCCGACCCGGGTCGGAACAGGCGTCCCCGCCGCACCCGCTCGCCGGCGTCGAGGAGGATAAGGCCGCCACGCCTCCGCGCCTCCTCGGTCCTTCCTCCCATTCGCCCCCACTCCCCCTCGGTCCCTGCGCTCCCCTCCAGATCCACGCGCCTCCTCGCGTTCCCCACCACGCCCGAACGCCGCCATGGAACCGCCGCCGTGAATCACGCAGCCACAGCCATCGCCTCGCCAAGACTGCGTGTCCAACGACGCTCCATCGTCTTCCTCGCCCACCGGAGGCCTCGGTGGAGCGGGGAGCCCAAGCACCGGATCCCTTCGCCTCATCTCCTCCGCCGCGTTCTTCACCAACTCCGCGACTCCTTCGCAGCTACTAAGCCATCCGAGGGCCATCTTGCGTGCCGCACGGTGAGCTCCCCATCTCCCGCCACCTTCGTTAGCCCCTCGTGCAGTAGCTGCCCGTCGCCGCCGCTGTGTGAGCACGCCGCCCGCAGAACGCCCGCCGCCATGGCCATGATCTCCGTCGTGCTCGCGTGAGCACGGCATCGCGTTGAGCCTTCAGGAACCCAACGCACACACGCACGCTTCCTCCCATGCCTCCTAGCGTCGTCCCCGATGAGAGCCCGAACGCGTCGCCGCCTGCGCTCGTCGCCGGCGCCCTTCCGGTGACCAAATGGTCACGGGCCAACGCCCGTTGCGTTCGCCGCCTCGCGTATAACTCGCTTGGCCTCCCCTTCTTTCGCAAACATGAGGCCTCGCCGTTTCCTCCCGCGCCCGACTCCGGCCGTCCGCCGATGAGCTCGCCGCGCTCAATTCCGGTCACCCCTGCCGCCACCATCACCACCGTTGGACGCGGCGCAGCCGTAGCTCTCGAACGCACCCGGTCCCGCTCGATTTGGTGCCCTGTAGGCGATTTCCGGCCACCTCCCGAGCCGCGCCGCCGCGTTTTGCCTCGCCGGCGTAGTTCCGGCGCCGTCCGCCGACGTGGCTAGGCGGGCCCCATCCTCGGAGTCCTTTGCCGGCCATGGGGCCATGCTGCCCGTTGGGTTGACCGGTCAACGTGCTGACTGGGCAGCCCAGTGGCACTGACATGCGGGCCCCATGCCATAAAAGAATAAAAACAAATATTTAAACTGCTAATTAATTAAATAAATTAATTAAAACCTAATGTCTCACTGACTACTGGGCCCTACCTGCTAATTAACCCATTTAATTAGTTTCAATACTCTGTTAATGCCTCGACACGACATGTGGGTCCCATCGACCCACATTCTGGTTTGACTGGTCAACCGACCAGTTGACCTCTTGACATCACGCTGATGTCATGCCTACGTCATCACACAATCGTTTTGGATAATGTTGGAATTAAATAAACAATTAAAATCGAAAATGTTTTAAATCTTTAGAAAATCATATCTTTTAATCCGTAACTTCGGATGAAAATACTTTCTACATGAAAGTTGCTCGTAGCGCGAGGCGAACCGGACACGCAGCCCGTTCATCCACCACACACCCCTAACATATCGAACACGCAACTTTCCCCTCCGGTTCACCGGTCAAAACGGAACACGGGAATACTTTCCGGATGTTTCCCCTTCGTCGGTATCACCTACTACCGCGATTAGGCACACCTAGCATCGTTACTTGTCTTGTCATGCATCGATATGCATCGGTTTGCATTGTATTCATTGTTTCTTCCCCTCTTCTCTCTCGGTAGACTACGAGACCGACGCTGCTGCTTGCCCGGTTCGACTACGGTGTTGACGACCCTCTCTCTTGCCGAGCAACCAGGCAAGCCCCCTTGATCACCGGATATCGCCTATTCTCCTCTATCTCGCTTGCATTAGAGTAGTGTAGCATGTTCTGCCTTCGATAATCCTATTACGATGCATAGCGACATTGTTGCTACATCTGTTGATAACTTATCGCAATCCTAAATGCTTAGTATAGGATGCTAGTTTATCATCATTGGCCCTACATTCTTGTCGACCGCCTTGCTACACTATTGGCCGTGATCACTCGGGAGGTGATCACGGGTATATACTATACATACATACATACTACGAGATGGTGACTAAAGTCGGGTCCGCTCAAGAGTACCCATGAGTGATTCATGGATTGGGGCTGAAAGGACCTTTGTCCCGACGGCCCTCTGTGTGGATCTTTGTGGCGGAGCGACAGGCAGGTTGAGACCACCTAGAGAGAGGTGGGCTGGCCCTGATCGGTGTCATGGTTGCTTCATAATAACACGCTTAACGAGATCTTGGTATTTGATCCGAGTCGGCCATTTGGTCTATACGCACTAACCATCTCGTGGGAGTAGTTATGGGTATCCGACGTCGTGGTATCGGCGAAGCCTTCTTGGCGTCGGACGAGCGGCGCGCTACCGGATTGGACCGCGTAACGTGACTTCCTTTGTAATGGAGGTTGCTAGGTGCGCTCCGGCCGCCCGCAACGTCTTGGTGTGCTCAGGCGATGGGCCTGGACCCTGCGCGCTTAGGTTTAGACGGCGTGTTTGACCTCTCTGTTGTGCCTAGGTGGGGCTGCGGCGTGTTGATCTTCGAGGCGGGCATGACCCAGAAAGTGTGTCCGCCAAATGGGATCAAGCGTGTTGGGTTATGTGGTGCACCCTGCAGGAAGATTAATCTATTGAATAGCCGTGTCCCTCGGTAAAAGGACGACCGGAGTTGTACCTTGACCTTATGACAACTAGAACCGGATACTTAATAAAACACACCTTCCAAGTGCGGATACAACCCGGTGATCGCTCTCTAACAGAGGCGACGAGGAGGATCGCGGATAGGATTATGCTATGCGATGCTACTGGAGATGCTACTTGGAGGACTTCAATCTACTCTCTTCTACATGCTGCAAGACGGAGGCTGCCAGAAGCGTAGTCTTCGACAGGATTAGCTATCCCCCTCTTATTCTGGCATTCTGCAGTTCAGTCCACTGATATGGCCTCCTTACACATATATACCCATGCATATGTAGTGTAGCTCCTTGCTTGCGAGTACTTTGGATTAGTACTCACGGTTGCTTTCTCCCCCCTTTTCCCCCTTTCCTTTCTTTCTGGTTGTCGCAACCAGATGTTGGAGCCCAGGAGCCAGACGCCACCGTCGGCGGCGACTACTACTACTGGAGGTGCCTACTACTACGTGCAGTGGCGGCGGCGCGACACTGTGAGTAGTTTAGGAGGATCGAGGCGGGAGGCTGCGCCTCTTCGATTTGTATCCCGGTTTGTGCTAGCCATCTTATGGCAACTTGTTTAACTTATGTCTGTACTCAGATATTGTTGCTTCCACTGACTCGTCTATGATCGAGCACTTGTATTCGAGCCCTCGAGGCCCCTGGCTTGTATTATGATGCTTGTATGACTTATTTATGTTTTAGAGTTGTGTTGTGATATCTTCCCGTGAGTCTCTGATCTTGATCGTACACGTTTGCGTGCATGATTAGTGTACGATTGAATCGGGGGCGTCACAAGTTGGTATCAGAGCCGACTGCCTGTAGGAATCCCCCTTCCACACTCCTTGGCCGAAGTCGAGTCTAGTCACTACAAAACTTTTACTAACTTGGCTGTGTGCCTTACGGGCCCACGTCGCCATTGGGTGGTACTAGGATCTTTTACTCCTCGACCTATACTCTGGGACTCTGAACTCTCTTCTACTCGGGTTAAACGAATTTACTAACTCTAACATTAGGATCCCGTTACCACGTTCACCCCAAAGTTGGATAAGCCATAGTTATTCTGTAGGATAGTATTTTGAATAGTACCCACATTGTCATTTGACTCCATTGAAACATCTTTGTTTTCAGATGGAACCCACGAGGCAGGTCGTGCGCCACACGGCGGCCATTGGTGCCTCGGGATCACCTGCTGTGCTAGCTGAGATGATGACCTATCTGGGTTATCGCTGGCACCCTGAGTACACCGTCTATGAGGAGTACCAGGACTTTAACCAGAGCAGTACCGTGCCATCGTCCACCTCTACTCTCGGGAGTATAACTCCACTACCGTGCTGCACACCGCTCATGGTGTTGGAGTGACCATCGAGATGGCAGTTCACGATGCTGCCTATGCTGCTCTAACACGTCTTCGTGGAGAGTATCAGGCGTTGGACACTTCCCCTTTCAGGCACATTGCTATCGCATCCGATGTTGGTGCGGAGGGATACTACACTGCTGCCTACTCCACCGTCACTCGAGAGCCCTTCCACCATCAGAGACTGGTTCTGCATGCTGATGGGTTGGACCGAGCTAACCGAGCTCTTCGCCACGAGTTGTACACCACTCGTCGGCACCTTTACAGGGCTCTGACGCTGTTGCACCCCTTTGTTTTATCTAGACAGCTACCGCGTTCTGCGATCTACCCAGCCAGGACCGTGATGCCCGACGGTGTCGGTTGGCCAGAGGTGGGAGGCTACTCTCCCGCACTTGGTCCTCTTCTGCCACCTGAGCGTCGGGTTCCACACCAGAGTATCCGCGGCCCCCAGGCCGCTGACGTGGACTATCCGTTGCCTCACTACCAGTTGTCGGGCTACGACTACCTCCACAGTACCTCCTGGGACTGATGTAGTCTTACTTATTAGTATTAGTTGCATTCGCCGCGAGCCTGCGTGCCGCCTATGATGACTTAGTCTATGTACTGAACTCTGTGTACTGAACTCTATGTCCGACCCCTTTTGTAAGATATGCCGACTACTATGTAGTATCTGTCGTGCCCCTTTTCATTATGCATGTTTCATCATGGATGATTCTTGTTTGTGCAAATTTCTCAATGCTGAACTACCCCTGTTATATTTAGCAGGATGGTTAGACCAGATGGTCATGGTCGTGGTGGCGACTTCCCACCCCCACCTGAGTACATGGCTGGTATGATCCAACAGCTTGAGATGAATCGCCAGTTCATGGAGAATGTGATGGCTCAGTTCCCTCGCCCCAATATGAACGAGCAGCCAGCCCAAGTGACTCTGCAGGATTTCATGCGCCTCAACCCAACTGTGTACCGCAGCTCAACTCAGCATTTGGATGATCTTGATGATCGCTCCGTGACATCACCTATGAGATGGAGTCTGCTGAAGTAGCCCCGCCCGCTATGTCACCTTTGCTTCCTTCTTTCTGAAGGGACCCGCAGCTCAATGGTGGGACAGCCACAGGCGTACTCTGCCCGCTGGGACAATCATCACCTGGCCAGACTTTCAAGCTGCCTTTCGTGCCCGCTTCATTCCTCGGGGATCATGGGCGGGAAGAAGCGTGAGTTCCGCAACCTCACCCGAGGCAACAAAACCGTGGAAGCTTATCACGGGAGTTTCGGACTTGTCCGCTATATGTCAAGAAGACATTGCAACCGATGCACGCAGACAGAGAAGTTCCGTGACGGCCTTCAAGTCGACATCAAGCTCGCACTTCTAGTGCATGACTTTGCCGATTTCGCCACCTTGGTGAACAAGGCCATCAATGTCGAGACTGGTGCGCAGAACATCGAGCTCTCACAGCGCAACCGTGACACGGCTCATCTTGGGCCCGCCCTCGCAGAAGCGTAAGATATGGATCCCGAACAGCATGTACCGTCCAAATGCACTGCCCTAAGGCGGTCTTATCTGCACCTCGTGCGCCTCTTGCTCCAACTAGGCAGCCGAGGCTTCAGCTCCACCACCGGAGCACTGTTCCCACTCCCAATAATGGTCTGTGCTACAAGTGTGGTCAACCAGGTCACCTTGCCAGGAACTGCTATCAGAACCAGAATCAGAATCAACTGGCCCTTCCAGCAGCTGGCCGTGGAAACAACCAGCCCCGCAACAACAATGCCAAGTCTTATGGTCGTGTTCATGCCAACCACGTTGATCTGAATGAAGCTCAAGACCAGCCTGCTACTGTGATGGGTACACTCCTCATAAATTCAGTACCAGCATCCGTTTTATTTGATACAGGAGCATCGCATTCATTCATGTCAGAAGATTTTGCATTCATGCATGGCATTAAAAGTGAAGACATGAACGCTTCTCTATTAGTGCACACCCCTGTGGGACAATGTCGGACCTCCATGATTTGCAACAACGTCCCCGTTGAAATCGAAGGACTAGAATTCCTTGCCTCTCCCATCGTACTGAAGTCCTGCAGCATTGACCTCATTCTGGGAATGAATTGGTTAAAGGCGCATACTGCTTCTATAGTTTGTGCCACTAAGACCGTCCATCTGCTACACCCTTCTGATGAAATAATAAGCTACAATGCTCGTCTGGTTCAGAATGCCGAGGCAAGGCTCTATGCATTGAATGCATTGAACGCCGCACCACTCGAGGGCATTGAAAACATTCCCGTCGTTCGTGACTTCCTCGACGTCTTTCCTGAAGAACTTCCAGGGATTCCCCCTGCTAGAGCTGTCGAATTCGTCATCGACTTGAAACCAGGCACCACTCCTATAGCCAAGCGACCCTACAAGATGCCGCCGCATGAACTCCTCGAGCTTAAGGAGGAAATCGATAAATCTCTTCAAAGTGGTTTCATTCGCCCAAGTTGCTCTCCTTGGGGAGCACCTTCTCTCTTTGTCAAGAAGAAGGATGGGACAAACCGATTGGTTCAAGACTACCGTCCTATTAACCAAGCTACCATTCAGAATAAGTATCCTCTTCCTCGGATCAATGATCTATATGACCAACTGGCTGGTTCGTCAGTATTCTCTAAACTCGACTTGAGGTTGGGTTACCACCAGATCCGTGTTCATGAAGAAGATATCCCGAAGACCGCATTTGTGACTCGCTATGGTTCATACGAGTACACCGTCATGTCTTTTGGATTAACCAATGCTCCAGCCACCTTCTCTCGTCTGATGAACTATATCTTTATGGAATACCTCGACAAATTTGTCGTGGTTTATCTGGATGATATCCTTGTATATACCAAGAATGAAGAAGAACATGCTGAACATCTTCGTCTTGTTCTGGAAAAGCTTAGAGAGCATCAACTCTATGCCAAGTTCTCCAAATGTGAATTCTGGCTTCCCGAAGTAACCTATCTTGGACATGTCATCTCTAAGGATGGTATTGTTGTTAACCCCGAGCGAGTTCAAGCTATTCTCGATTGGACTCCTCCGAAGAATGTCAAGCAAGTCGAAGTTTTCTCGGTCTCGCTTGACTATTGCCGTCGATTCGTCGAGAACTTCTCCAAGATTGCCGAGCCTCGACTAACTTTGTTGCATAAGGCGTCAAGTTCCAATGGACAGATAAATGTCAGGAAAGTTTCCAGGCACTCAAAGACAAGTTGACTTCTGCCCCAGTACTAGCTCCTCCTGATACTAAGAAGGACTTCGTCATTTACTGCGACGCTTCCCGTCAAGGATTAGGCTGTGTCCTAATGCAAGACCGCAAAGTTATTGCTTATGCCTCTCGGCAATTGCGCCCTCACGAAGAGAACTACCCAGTTCACGACCTCGAGCTTGCTGCTGTCATTCATGCACTGAAGCAGTGGCGACATTACCTTCTCGTGTCGTTGCGAGATCTTCACCGACCACCAAAGTCTGAAGTATCTGTTTACTCAGCGGACTGAACCTCCGTCGGAGAGATGGATGGAGATTGTCATGGAGACTTTGACTTGGGTATTTCCTATACACCAGGCAAGGCTAATGTAATGGCTGATGCCTTGAGCCGCAAGTCTTACTGCAACCACCTCCAGATTCACAAGGTTCAGCCCTCACTTGTTGAAGAATTTCGAAAGCTGAACCTCCATATTGTTCCTCGGTGCGCTCGCTCCCCTCCTAAGGAGTTTCGCAAGATGAACCTCCATGTTGTTCCTGGGGTTCTCTCAATACCACTGGTTGCGAAACCAGACCTTGTGGACACCATCAAATGGATGCGAAATGTGACGATGAAGTCCACAAGATTAAGCGCGACCTCAAAGAAGGAAAGCCCTCATTCTTCATCATTCTTGATGATGGCACCTTATTCTTCAAAGGTCGCCTAGTAGTTCCGAGTAAGAGGAAAACCTGGATATGCCTCGAAGGTTATGAAAGAAGCTCATGATACGCCTCTATGTATCCATCCCTGGTAGTACAAAGATGTACCAAGACATTAAATCCGAGATTACGGTGGTCTAACATGAAGCAAGACATTGCTCGCTATGTTCTTTGAGTGTGACGTTTGCCGTCGTATCAAAGCAGAACATCAAAGGCCTCTTTGGAACTCGCAACCTATCTCTATTCTGAATGGAAATGGGACCATGTTGAAATGGACTTCGTCCTTTGGATTTCCCAAATCGCAAAAGGTAATGATGCTATTCTTGTCGTCATTGACCGGCTTTCTAAAGTTGCGCATTTTCCGCTGTCAAGGAAGCGATCACTGCTAGTCGGTGGCAAACCTCTACATGTCCGAATTGTCTCGCTTCACGGTATTCCATTGGTAATCGTTCGGACCGTGGCAGCTTATTCACTTCAAGATTCGGTCAAGTTTCCAGAAGCTATGGGCACTCATCATCTTTCGGCCTGCTTTTCATCCTCAGTCGCAAGGGCAGGTTGAACGTGTCAACCAAGTTCTCGAAGACATGCTTCGAGCTTGTGTTATTTCCTTCGGCAAGAAATGGGAGGAATCTCTCCCTTATGCTGAGTTCTCTTATAATAATAGCTATCAAGCTAGTCGAAGATGGCCCCTTGAAGTGTTATATGGACGAAAGTGCGAACCCTCGAGCTGGTCGAAATCGGGAACGTCCACTCTTTGGTCCGGATATTATCCAACATGCCGAAGAACAAGTCCGCATTATTCGCGAGGATCTCAAAACTGCTCAATCGCGCCAAAAGAGTAATTATGACCGTAAACATAAGGACATGGTCTATCAACCTGGCGAAAAGGCTTATCTTCGAGTCACACCAATGAAGGGTGCTCACCGCTTCGGGATCAAGGGCAAGCTAGCTCCTCGCTATATTGGCCCATTCACTATTCTCGAAAGGCGTGGAAAAGTGGCATATCAAGCTGGAGCTTCGCGAACCTTTCTCAGGTTCACGATGTGTTCCATGTGTCACAACTCCGCCGTTGCTTCAAGGACCCAATCCGAGGAGTGGATCATGAAGTGCTCGAATTGCAACAGGATCTCTCCTATAAAGAGCATCCGGTCCGCATTCTCGACCAAGCTGAACGCCGCACACGCCAGAAGGCGATCAAGTTCCTCAAAGTCCAGTGGTCGCACCATTCTGAAGATGAAGCCACTTGGGAACGTGAGGATCGTCTGCGTGAAGAATACCCCGCGCTGTTTTCTTCTACCTCCTAAATCTCGGGACGAGATTTCTTGTAGTGGAGGAGATTTATAACGCTGGATAATTGGGCTCTGATAAAACTCTCTGATGGTGCCATGTCATCTATATTACTGTTGCTAATTAAGTGGTAGTTCAAAAACATTGCAAATTCAAAAAAGAATTAGCGACAAACACCCAAAGCTTTCAAAAGTCAAAACAAAAATGTTCGGTGGGTGCCAAATATTGCAATGGTAATTATGGTGAAGTAAACACATTTTTAGAAAATGCCTAATTACTTTGAAATGAAATAAAACAGAACAGGAAATAAACCAAAAAAGAAAAAGTGAAAATAAAACAAAAGGAAAACCCCCCAACCCCTTGGGCCAACTGGCCTAGCTAGCTAGCTTTGGCCGCCCACTGCCCATCTGGCCGAACTGCCCAGCTCCCCCGCGTCCTGGCCCCCCTGTTCCCCCGACCCGGGTCGGAACAGGGCGCGTCCCCGCCGCACCCGCTCGCCGGCGTCGAGGAGGATAAGGCCGCCACGCCTCCGCGCCTCCTCGGTCCCTCCTCCCATTCGCCCCCACTCCCCCTCGGTCCCTGCGCTCCCCCTCCAGATCCACCGCGCCCTCCTCCGCGTTCCCCCACCACGCTCGAACACCGCCATGGAACCGCCGCCGTGAATCACGCGTCCACAGCCATCGCCTCGCCGCACCTGCGTGTCCAACGACGCCTCCATCGTCTTCCTCGTCCACCGGAGGCCTCGGTGAGCGGGAGCCCCCGGCACCGGATCCCCTTCGCCCTCATCTCCGCCGGCCGCGTTCTTCACCAACTCCGGCGACTCCTTCGCAGCTACTAAGCCATCCGAGGGCCATCTTGCGTGCCGCACGGTGAGCTCCCCATCTCCCGGCCACCTTCGTTAGCCCCCTCGTGCACCGTAGCTGCCCCGTCGCCGTTGCCGTGAGCACGTCGCCGCAGAACGCCTCGCCGCCATGGCCATGATCTCCGTCGTGCTCGCGTGAGCACGGCATCGTGTTCCTTGAGCCTTCAGGAACCCAACGCACACACGCACGCTCCCTCCCATGCCTCCTAGCGTCGTCCCCGATGAGAGCCCGAACGCGTCGCCGCCTGCGCTCGTCGCCGGCGCCCTTCCGGTGACCAAATGGTCACGGGCCAACGCCCGTTGCGTTAAATGCGCCTCGCGATAACTTCGCTTAGCCTCCCTTCTTTCGCAAACATGAGGCCTCGCCGTTTCCTCCAGCGCCCGACTCGGCCGTCGCCCGATGAGCTCGCCGCGCTCGATTCAGTCACCCCGCCGCCACCATCACCACCGTTGGGCGCGCGCGCAGCCGTAGCTCTCGAACGCACCGGTCCCTTCGATTTGGTGCCACAGAGGCGATTTCCGCCACCTCCCGAGCAGCGCCGCGCGTTTTGCCTCGCCGGCGTAGTTCGGCGCCGTCGCCGACGTGGCTAGGCAGGCCCCATCCTCGGTCATTGCCGGTGAACCATGGGGGCCCGTTGATTGGGTTGACCGGTCAGCGTCTTGTTGGGCAGCCAGTGGCACTGACATGCGGGCCCCATGCCATAAAAGAATAAAAACAAATATTTAAACTGCTAATTAATTAAATAAATTAATTAAAACCTAATGTCTCACTGACTACTGGGCCCTACCTGCTAATTAACCCATTTAATTAGTTTCAATACTCTGTTAATGCCCCTGACAATGACATGTGGGTCCCACTGGACCCACCTGTCTGGTTTGACTGGTCAACCGACCAGTTGACCTGCTGACATCACGCTGATGTCATGCCTACGTCATCACACACTGTTTTGGATAATGTTGGAATTAAATAAACAATTAAAATCAGAAAATGTTTTAAATCTTTAGAAAATCATATCTTTTAATCCGTAACTCGGATGAAAATACTTTCTACATGAAAGTTGCTCAGAACGACGAGACGAACCCGGATACGCAGCCCGTTCATCCACCACACACCCCTAACATATCGAACACGCAACTTTCCCCCTCCGGTTCACCCGGTCAAAACGCGGAACACGGGAATACTTTCCGGATGTTTCCCCTTCGTCGGTATCACCTACTACGCGATTAGGCACACCTAGCATCGTTACTTGTCTTGTCATGCATCGATATGCATCTGTTTGCATTGTATTCATTGTTTCTTCCCCTCTTCTCTCTCGGTAGACTACGAGACCGACGCTGCTTCTTTGCCCGGTTCGACTACGGTGTTGACGACCCTCTCTCTTGCCGAGCAACCAGGCAAGCCCCCTTGATCACGGATATCGCCTATTCTCCTCTATCTCGCTTGCATTAGAGTAGTGTAGCATGTTCTTGCCTTTCGATAATCCTATTACGATGCATAGCGACATTGTTGCTACATCTGTTGATACCTTACGCAATCCTAAATGCTTAGTATAGGATGCTAGTTTATCATCATTGGCCCTACATTCTTGTCGACCGCCTTGCTACACTATTGGGCGTGATCACTCGGGAGGTGATCACGGGTATATACTATACATACATACATACTACAGATGGTGACTAAAGTCGGGTCCGCTCGAAGAGTACCCATGAGTGATTCATGGATTGGGGCTGAAAGGACCTTTGTCCCGACGGCCCTCTGTGTGGATCTTTGTGGCGGAGCGATTGTGGTGCGAGGTTGAGACCACCTAGAGAGAGGTGGGCTGGCCTGATCGGTGTCGCGGTTGCTTCATAATAACACGCTTAACGAGATCTTGGTATTTGATCCGAGTCGGCCATTTGGTCTATCGCACTAACCATCTACGTGGGAGTAGTTATGGGTATCCCGGCGTCGTGGTATCGGCGAAGCCTTCTTGGCGTCGCGACGAGCGCGTAGCGCCGGATTGGACCGCGTAACGTGACTTCCTTTGTAATGGAGGTTGCTAGGTGCGCTTCCGGCCGCCCTACATAGCGTCGAGGTGTGCTTTCGAGGCGATGGGCCTGACCCTGCGGCGCTTAGGTTTAGACCGGCGTGTTTGACCTCTCTGTTGTGCCTAGGTGGGGCTGCGGCGTGTTGATCTTCGAGGCGGGCATGACCCAGAAAGTGTGTCCGGCCAAATGGGATCAAGCGTGTTGGGTTATGTGGTGCACCCTGCAGGAAGATTAATCTATTGAATAGCCGTGTCCCTCGGTAAAGGGCGACCGGAGTTGTACCTTGACCTTATGACAACTAGAACCGGATACTTAATAAAACACACCCTTCCAAGTGCGGATACAACCCGGTGATCGCTCTCTAACAGGCTGACGAGGAGGATCGCCGGGTAGGATTATGCTATGCGATGCTACTGGAGATGCTACTTGGAGGACTTCAATCTACTCTCTTCTACATGCTGCAAGGCGGAGGCTGCGAAGCGTAGTCTTGACGTGATTAGCTATCCCCCTCTTATTACGGCATTCTGCAGTTCAGTCCACTGATATGGCCTCCTTACACATATATACCCATGCATATGTAGTGTAGCTCCTTGCTTGCGAGTACTTTGGATGAGTACTCACGGTTGCTTTCTCCCCCTTTTCCCCTTTCCTTTCTTTACGGTTGTCGCAACCAGATGTTGGAGCCAGAGAGACGCCACCGTCGGCGGCGACTACTACTGGAGGTGCCTACTACTACGTGCGAGCTGCCGGCGGCGACCGGGAGTAGTTTAGGAGGATCCTGCGGGAGGCTGCGCCTCTTCGATTTGTATCCCGGTTTGTGCTAGCCATCTTATGGCAACTTGTTTAACTTATGTCCGTACTCAGATATTGTTGCTTCCGCTGACTTCGTCTATGATCGAGCACTTGTATTCGAGCCCTCGAGGCCCCTGGCTTGTATTATGATGCTTGTATGACTTATTTATGTTTTAGAGTTGTGTTGTGATATCTTCCCGTGAGTCTCTGATCTTGATCGTACACGTTTGCGTGCATGATTAGTGTACGATTGAATCGGGGGCGTCACAGGACTATAGGTTCCACACCAAAGAGCAACATGATTTTTATGAGACAATGTTGCTAGGCCAGAAACCCATAGTCAGTGATATGAGATGGATGGACTGTAAATTCATTAATGCTAATGCTGATCATTTCCCTGGTGTGCATGAAAGATTCAAAGCAAATGTAGTTGATGACTTTGTTGGTCATAAGCTCACCAAATGGAATGATGAGCTCATAATGCAATTCTACTCAACAGCTCACTTCTATCCAGATGGAAGAATTGTGTGGATGACAGAAGGGCAGAGGCACTAATCAACTGTTGATGAGTGGGCTAGACTTATAAATGCCCCTGAAGAAGAGGAAAATGACATAGATTTGTATACTGAGAAGAAGAAAGATCACAACACCATGGCCAATATGTATAAGGAAATTCCAGATAAGGCCTTGGAGACACATAAGTTTGGATCTGTCTATTATTTGTTGTCTGGTTTGGCCACCATAAACACTATCATGAGGCACACTTTGTTGCCCAAATCTGGAGATCATAGGATGATCAGAGGCCATTCCATCAACTTGCTACAGTTGTTTGATGTTGTGCCACAGGAGTTCAAGGTGATGAGTTGGATTGTTGAGACAATCAAAAGGACAACAACTGACCAGAAGAGATCTTGTGGATATGCTCCACACATCCAATAGCTAATCAATTCCCACATGAAGCAAGGAGTGTATCTTTTGGACAAAGAACATCTTCCTTTGCTGCCTGAATTTGAGGACAACACAGTTGTCATGGATGTTGAAGATCCATCCTCAGTTGGAGGTCATGAGAAGAAGGAGAAGGCCAGAGCAGAAAAAGCAGCAAAGATGCCAAGTGCAGCAGAGGCTTCAGAAGTCTTTCACAAGTCAAAACAAGACCAGCTTGGGTTTCTAATTCAAGCAATCCTGAGGGTTGAGAAAGGACTAGCTGCCCTGACTCAGAACCAGGAGAGCTTGGAGAGGATAATAGAAACAAAATTCTATGATGTAGACTTGAAGGTGATTGAGATTTAGACAGCTATTGAAGAACTCCAGGAAGAAGTTCAAGAGAGGAAGGGCAAAGCTACTACACAGGTGTTCCACAGAGTGCCTAGGGCACAGAGGTCTGCATCAGTGCTAGTGACAGACACTAGAGCTACAACTTCAGCACCTACAGCCACAGCTCCTGTTGCCCCTCTAGTGGCAAACCCTCCAGCTCCAACATCATATACAGATGCATTCATCCTTGGAGTCATCTCAACACCTCCTTCCGAAGATCAACCCTAGAGAGACACATAACACTATGCATTTTTGAGCTTTTTGGTAACTTGTTGCCAAAGGGGGAGAAAGTGTATGGATCATAGGCTTCAGAGAGAGAGAGTTCTCTCTTTTTGCTACTTATTTGCTTTGCTTGCCTGGTTGAGATACATTATGTCTGTGTTTGTGAGATACTTTGTATGATCATGTGCTTGATCATATCACTCTTTATGCTTATGCTTGAATGATGACATTATCTATCTCTTGTATGACCATTCACTTCGCCTTGGTGATGAGTGCTTGTTCTTATTTATTATCATTTTGAGCGCTCCACCAAGATGTATGTGGCATGGAAGAGTAACCCATGATCCTAACAGATTGTGCATTTGCAGTCCAAAGCAAATTTAAATAATGCACAAATTTACGGGGAGCTCTTGCTTATCACACACCTCTCAAAGCGACAATGTACTTCATTCTTATTATCATTTGTCGAAGCTTTGATCTATATGTTGTCATCAATTACCAAAAAGGGGGAGATTGAAAGTGCAACTAATCCCTGGGTGGTTTTGGTAATTCGTAACAACATATAGTTCATTGAACTAATACTATTTCAAGATAATCATTTCAGAAAGTTCAATGATTAGCATGGCATGGACTAGAGATGTTGAACCCTCAAAATGCAAAGGACATATATTGGCAACAAGCTCAAGACTCTACATTTTCATTTTAGTGATCCAAGATCACATTGAGTCCATAGAAAAGCCAAAACTATTAAAAGGGGATGAGGTGTTGCTTAATGGCTTACTTGCTCAAAATGTATAGTGATATGCTCCAAAACCCTCAACCACTTTCTCATTTCCACATATGTCCTAAACCTAAAGTAAAATTCGGCCCCACCAATTTGATCTATCCGATGCCACCGAGTTTCATTTAACATAGCCACTGCCACAAACCCTAGTTACTTCGGTCTCACCGATAGGGATCTCGGTCTCACCGAGATGGGATTGCAAACTCTCTATTTCCTTTTTGTAACATTTCGGTCTCACCGAAATGAGCAAATCGGTCACACCGAGTCTGGATTGCAAACTCCCTGTTTCCTTTTCGTAACACTTCGGTCCCACCGAAGTGAGCGAATCGGTCCCACCGAGTTTGCCTGACCAGCCCTCTATGTACCTATTGCTGAAATCAGTCCCATCGAGTTTATGCGATTGGTCTTATCGAGATTACGTTATGCCCTAACCCTAGCATATCGGTCTCACCGAGATGACTATATCGGTCCCACAGATAATCCTCACATTTTTACCTGGATCGGTCTGACTGAGTTTGATGATTCGGTCCCACTGAGTTTGGGAATCTATGTGTAATGGTTAGATTTTGTGTGGAGGCTATATATACCCCTACACCCACTCTTCATTCATGGAGAGAGCCATTAGAACAAACCTACACTTCCACTACTCATTTTCTAAGAGAAAACCACCTACTCTTGAGGCCAATATATTCCAATCCTACCATATGAATCTTGATCTCTAGCCTTCCCCAAGTTTCTTTCCACTCAAATCATCTTTCCACCATAGCCAAATCTGTGAGAGAGCGTTGAGTGTTGGGAGACTATCATTTGAAGCACAAGAGCAAGGAGTTCATGAACAACACACCATCTATTACCTTTTGGAGAGTGGTGTCTCCTAGATTGGTTAGGTGTCACTTGGGAGCCTCTGTCAAGATTGTGTAGTTGAACCAATGAGTTTGTAAGGGCAAGGAGATCGCCTACTTCGTGAAGATCTACCCTAGTGAGGCAAGTCCTTCCTGGGCGATGGCCATGATGGGATAGACAAGGTTGCTTCTTCGTGGACCCTTCGTGGGTGAAGCCCTCCGTGGACTCGCACAACCATTACCCTCCGTGGGTTGAAGTCTCCATCAACGTGGATGTACGATAGTAGCACCTATTGGAACCACACCAAAAATCTTCGTGTCAACATTGCGTTTGCCCCCTCTATACTCCCCCCATTTACTTTCTTACAAGTTGCATGCTTTACTTTCCGCTGCTCATATACTCTTTGCATGCTTGCTTGAATTGTATTGAGATTGCTTGACTTGTGATAAGTTGCTAAAATCTGCCAAGAACTAAAATTGGGAAAAGGTTAAGTTTTTATTTGGTCAAGTAGTCTAATCACCCCCCCCCTCTAGACATACTTTCGATCCTACACGCCGGAACACTGCCAGGGCCATCATCGCAACGACAATCTACACCAACAACTTCGCCGCCGTCATCACCAACTCTCTCTGCCTCTTTGCAGCGGTGTAACACCCCTTCCCCATGCTATAATCTCTACTTGAACATGGTGCTCAATGCTATATATTATTTCCCAATGATGTATGGCTATCCTATGATGTTTCAGTAGATCCGCTTTGTCCTATGGGTTCATTGATTCTCGTGATTGGTTAGAGTTGCATGTTTTATTATTGGTGCTGTCCTATGGTGCACTTCGTGTCACGCAAGCGTGAGGGATCTCCGTTGTAGGCTTCACAATATGTTCATGGTTTGCTTATTGTCCGTTTTGCGTGAGTGTTAGAAACACAAACACAGATAAGTGGGCTATGTCGTATGGGAATAAAGAGGACTTGACACCTTATAATGCTATGGTTGGGTCTACCTTAATGATCTTTAGTAGTTGCGGATGCTTGCTAGAGTTCCAATCATAAGTGCATATGATCCAAGAAGAGAAAGTATATTAGCTTATGCCTCTCCCTCATATAAAATTGCAATAATGATTACCGGTCTAGTTATCGATTACCTATGGACAAATTACTTTCTCGTGACAAAAGGCTCTCTACTAAAACTAATTTAGTTGTTTCTTTATCTAAAAAACCCCTACTTTTTATTTACGCGCTCTTTATTATGTTGCAAACCTATCCTATCACACCTGCAAAGTACTTGTAGTTTCATACTTGTTCTAGGTAAAGCGAACGTAAAGCGTGCGTAGAGTTGTAGCAGTGTTCGATAGAACTTGAGGGAATATTTGTTCTATGTTTCACTACTAGGAAAAGGCCTACTAATGGCGCACTGGTTTTGCTTACTAATGGCGCATTACCAGTGCGCCATTAGTAGCACGCCACTAGTATTTTTTACTAATGGCGCACCACTGGTGCGCCATTAGTATCTGGTATACTAATGGTGCACCAAGCAGTGCGCCATTAGTTTTTCCCATAGTGCGCCACTAGTGTCTTCTATACTAATGGCGCATCACATGGTAGTGCGCCATTAGTAACATTTTTTTTAATTTTGTTTCTTAATCTCAGGTCACTATTTCACCTATGAGATATCCAACACATATATATATACAACAAGCATCCGTATAACAATCATAGCCAACACACAAGTTCCATCATATATACATACATAGCCAACACACAAGTTCCATCATATATACATACATAGCCAACACACAAGTTCCATCATATATACATACATAGCCAACACACAAGTTCCATCATATATACATACATAGCCAACACATAGTTCCATTGTTACATATTACAAAAGTTTCACATTGTTCATCCAACACCGTTATCCATCAATTCACAAAAGTTTCACATTGATACAAAATAAAAACACAAATGGAAAAGAAGCACTCCATCCACGCAAGCTTCCGTCAATTAAATCAAATCTGCAAAATGATAAACAAGAAGTTAGAAGAAGACTAGAAGAATACTAGAAGAATACTGGAAGAAGAAGAACACTAGAAGAAGAATAAGAAGAATTTTGGAAAAGAAGAAGAATAAGAAGAAGCCTATAAGCTTATTATGTAAACTTGATCATTTTGTGCTAACATAAGTTATTTTGGAGCTAACCTATAGGAAACTAAGCATATAAGCTCTAAGTTAGTATATTAGAGCCAACTTAGGTAAAATGTAGCTAACCTATGTCATTTTGGAAAAGAAGAAGAATAAGAAAAAGACTATAAGCTTATTATGTAAACTTGATCGTTTTGTGCTAACATAAGTTATTTTGGAGCTAACCTATAGGAAACTAAGCATATAAGCTCTAAGTTAGTATATTAGAGCCAATTTAGGTAAAATGAAGCTAACTTATGTCATTTTGGAAAAGAAGAAGAATAAGAAAAAGAATATAAGCTTATTATGTAAACTTGATCATTTTGTGCTAACATAAGTTATTTTGGAGCTAACATATAGGAAACTAAGCATATAAGCTCTAAGTTAGCATATTAGAGCCAACTTAGGTAAAAATGAAGCTAACCTATAGGAAACTAAGCATATTAGAGATAACATAGGTAACTAAGTATATATATATCATTTTGGATAACTAACCTATAGGAGATCTGACATACCTGACAAAGTTCAGTTCTCATGCATTGTTCTTCTCCTTCTCCTTCTCCTTCCTCTCCCTGATGCGCCAAGAGCGGCGAGGCGGTGGAGGCAGTGGAATGTAGTCTTCTACCACAATTGGTGTGGTCATGTCGCCCAGCTGTGGGATCGTCGGCGCCACCACGGGTGCATGGTCACTGTCAGGCACCACCACCATCGCGAGGCCACCTTCAGGCACGACCATCGCTTGGTCATCCTCGGCCACCTCCATCTCTTGCCCAAGGTCAGCCACCACCATCTCTTGCCCTTGGTCATCCACCACCAGCGCTAGGTCATCCTCAGCCTGATGCCCATCGTCATCCTGCAGCTCCTCATCCTCACTCTGCTCCTCTTCTCCCGCACTCCAGTCCGGATCATCCTTCTTGTTGTCTATCTTGCTGCGAATCGCTGCTACTTTCGCTACTGACGAGAATCATTCTTTGCTTCGCTCTGACCATAGTCGCCGCTTTGCTTTGGCTGTAGCTAGTGTCGCTGCTGCTGCTCCCATTACCTGTCCAAAATGCAACAATGACCGTTAACAATCGATGTGAGACAAAGCCAAATGTAGAGGAATAAGAAGAGGCAGAACGTACTGGCATCATCATCGGCAACGTAGCACATGCGACACATAGTCGTGTTGAACACCTTCACGATGAGCATGGTGGCGTCGTCATCGTACCTGAAGAGAAGGAAGTACCCCAGCCGCAGGTCGTAGGCACGGTAGAACTTCTCCCACCCACGAGACAAGTACATGTGGCCCTTCCTGATCACCAACTCCACATCCCACTGCCTGCGAAACCCGCTGCCAGCCTGTCGCAGCTTCACATTATTTGGTGGATCTTCACCCATCAGCATGTTCATAAAATTGTCAGGCAACCTCTGCAGTTTGGGACAATGAGTGATGTAGCAAACAACATATATCATAATGAGATGGGTGAAGGGGAGATCTCTCATTTTATATACGTGCATCATGGATGATACTGAAGTCTCAAGTATGATAGTGAAGAACTCGGAAGCATCCAACTCGTACTGCGGTGTCATAGAGCGGTGGTGGCTGCTTCCCGCCATCTCTGATAAGCAGCAGAAGAGACCAATTAGTACCCTTACAACAGATCATAAAACATGCATGATAACAGGCATTAGTCGCAAGTACCCCATATGTCCTATTTTTAGCAAAGTCATGCTAAAATTCACGGAAAATTTCAGCATTACCTTTGCTGAAAATAGGACATATCGAGTACCCGAATTTGCCGGAACGGAAGTTAATCGACATTCCTGCAAACTCAAGGGCCTCTCGGGGTACCTGCAAAATCATCACGACACAATGGTCATGGCATTGTTTTTACTATATGCACCATGGCAAATTTCTTTTCTTTTTGCAACATGGCAAATTTCTTTTGCACCAGGCCATGGCAAATATAGTCTATGCATCATGAAAATTATAGTGTATGGATCATGGCATTTTTTATTATACATTTTTATTATATGGATCATGCCAGGAAATTATAGTCTATGCATTTTTTTGATCTCTGGATCGTGATCCAACAAAATTGCCATCTCCCATGGCAACATATTTTTGCCATGGCAATTTTGAATCAATAGACATACTTCTCAAAAGAGGCATGAGCAAAGACTCTACAGTGAAATGAAAAAACCTTGGAAATATATTTATGATAACTCTAAATGGATCAGAAGGTGCAGATGCACTTGTAAAAAAAAGGTATGCATTTGCAGCAGCTTTGTTCTGATTATGACACCATTCTGTTTAGAAGGCAAAATAACATTATCATCCCAATTCATAGTTGAAGTTGAAGACCCTAAGCTTTAAAATTCCAAGTCTCACTTACACATGTTAACTTATTTACCAGTTCAGAACTATCGCCAGAAAATAGCAAAATAAGTTCATAAGCATAAAAGATAGTGGGACTGAATCATCTTTAATCATTGCTTCAACTGAATCACTACCAAACATTGATCATTTATCTTCTATGTTCAACATAGAACAATTCAAGATGATGTTTAACACAAAGCAAAATTGAATAATTGTTAACCATTAGTTGAACTGAATCACTACTAGTCATTGATAATTTATTTTCTACTGTACATTCAACATAGAACAATTCAAGACGAAGTTTAGTACGGAGTAGAATGAGATATGTGAAATAAGTTCAGAATATACATTTTGTAGGTAGATGACAGAAAACAGTGAAATCACACTAGTTTGCTTCTTACACGGACATCTAGGCAAACCATTGGAGTACTGAAACAAAATAACAATAAAGATAGAAGCATATATGAATTTCATCACAACTAATTAAACATTTACATATTCTGATCTCGTTGTAGGATTATTCAAGAGATGATTCAGTACATAGTGATCGCCAGCTAATTTCCTCTTTTGAACCATGGCAGCCAATTTCCTTAACACTATCGTTTCAACTTTCCACTGAATGTTGTACAAGTTTACTAGCTACTGTAGAGCCCTATAGCTCAAAGAGAGAGCCTTCATTTCTTTAGACTTCAACCGCTGACGTCTCAAGACTAGCCAACCTCGGTAGTCTCTACTCAACCTCCAAATGGCCTGATTCTCTCAGAATTAGTACAGAGCTGCAAAAATATGCACACTAGCATGCAGCTTGCTCACCAGTAATTTCCTAACCAATCTTAAGCAGAAAATACAACAAATTCTACAGCTTTATATTCTAGTCAATGGCTACAAGTGCAAGGGAACTAGACTAATGGCTACTGTACTTGGGAGAGGTCCTAATATAGCAAACATCTACTGCTTTCATTTTTAGAAACTGCACTACCCTTCCATTTCTTCAAATTTGTATGGTTCATGGAAATAATTGAGTCTCACAACTAATTGGCGCAGATCGCATGGTCTTGTGGCGCCTGGCGGGGTGGTGCGCCCGAGCGTAGTGGAGGCGCGGTGGCGGTGCGGTGAGCGCGCCTGGGCGGGGCCAGGGCGCGGCCAGGGGCCGAGGGAAGAACGGCCACGGGGGGCGACGAAGTTGAAGGGGGGAAGGGGAACCGGTGCAGCTCACCGAGAGGAAGACGATGGCGAGCTCGTGCGGGGTTGGGGTTGACGAGGTGACGCGGATCGATGGTGAGGCCGCGGTGGCCTGAGGTGGAAGAAGACCTCTATCCGCACGATGCAGAGTCGTCGAGCTCGAACGGTTGTCCGCGGGGGTCGTCGGAGCGGGCGCGGGGGAGCCGGAGCGGGTGTGGAGCGGGCGCGGGGGTCGTTGGAGCGTGCCGGGGGTCGTCGGAGCGGGTGTGGTCGGCGGGGGAGGGAAGGGGGATCTGGCGAGGGAGAGGGAAGGGGGGATCGGGCGAAGGGGTATCCAGCTATAGCAATGGCGCACCACCCCGTGGTGCGCCTTTAGTAACTTTTTTTTGACAGCAATGGCGCACCCCACTCTGGTGCGCCATTAGTAACATTTTTTTCATTATTTCTTGTTGCATCTGATAATTTGTTTTTTATCAAATTTGTTATTTTCATGAGGACTAGAACAGAAGATATCATCAAATATCATCAATTTTTTTAAAAAAATATCATCAACTTTTTTTTAATTTTTAATTGAAAATATCATCAAATTTGTTATTTGAAGATATCATCAAATTTCTTATTTGAAAATACCATCAAATTTGTTATCTAAAAATATCTTCAAAAAGTTGGGGAGGGTGCGGGTGTCGTGGCGGTGGAGCGGGCCGGGAGGTCTTGGGGTGTCGGGCGGTGGGAGCGGGAGGTGCGTTGGGTCGTCGGCAAGGTGGAGCGGGCTGGGGAGGAGGGTGTGAGGTGTCGGCGGCGGGAGCGGGGAGGTGCGGTGGGTCGTCGTGGGCGGTGGAGCGGGCCGGGAGGTGCGGGTGTAGGTGGCGGTGGAGCGGGAGGTGTGGTGGGTCATCGGCGGCGGTGGAGCGGGGAGGTGCGGGGGTGGGCGGTGGAGTGGGCGGAGGTGCGGGGGGTGCTCATGGCGAGGGGATCTGGCGAGGGGATAGCTATCGAGAGGGAGGGGTCGAGATCGAGTGCTATTAGTAGTTTTGCAAAAAAGAATAAAAAAATCTGATGTGGCGCATTTATGCACAGTGCGCCATTACAAGTTAGAACTAGTAATGGCGCACTTCAACCTGATGCGCCATTAGTATGTATGGAAAATGGAAAAAAATTAATACTTGCGGCGCACCCTGTTTCTGGTGCGCCATTAGTGTCTTACACACAAATGGCGCATCACTAACAGGTGCGCCATTAGTATATAGTAGCGGCGCACTACTTACATGGTGCGCCATTAGTATCAATCCTATCTATAGCCCTTTTCCTAGTAGTGTTTAGCTCCTCGTTGGGTTTGACACTCTTATTTATCGAGAAAGGCTACAACTGATCCCTTATACTCGTGTGTTATCAAGACCTTTTTCTGGTGCCATTGCCGGGGAGCAATAGCGTGGGGTGAATATTCTCACGTGTGCTTGTTTGCTTTATCACTAAGTAGATTTTATTTTCTATTCTTAGTTGTTCTCGATCGTTAGTTCTGGATATGGAACAAAAAATACAAAAAAATAGGTGTACTTGCTACTCACGGAGATGGGGAACCTCCTAAAACCCTCAATGCTCATTATGTAGAAGATATTATGCACTACTTTAATAATCCTGAGAAAACCCCGTTCAATTATGTAATGGGAGACACGTTGGATCAACGTGAATACTTTAGGGATTATCGCTTGACTCAAAAAGGGAAACTATTATGGGATCAAATTCACATGTTGCATTGGTATTCTCGGCAACTATGCTTAAGATATGATTATGCCTGTTGCTCTAGGATGAAGGCTCCACACCTTCCCTTTTCATGTAAATTTATTGATAATCGAACCTTGGCTTCTTATGCTAATGGTATTTATGATTACTATGGTGTGGAACGAATTGAAGAATTTGTTGCTTTTATGAGTGCTTGTGAAATTGAATCTTTGTTTGAAAAGTATGAAGCTTTTGATGATGATGTTTATAGGCCTGAAAATTTTGCTATACTTAAATATTGCTATGAGAATTATGAATATAATGCCGATATTGATGCATTTATTGAGAAAGTCTCCGCTGTCCAAGAAGAGACTAATATGTTGCAAGAATCTATGGAAGAAGAAAATGCTGAAATTGTGAGCTCCTTGGATGAAAAAGATGGTGAGGAGAGCGAAGAACAAAAGGAGAAAGAGCAGATTAGCTACCCGCGCCCACCTTCTAATGAGAGTAACTCTTCAACTCATCCATTGTTTAATTTCCCTTTGTTGTTACCAAAGATGATTGCTATGATAATTGTTATGATCCCTTTAGTTCGTTTGAAATATCCCTTTTTGATGAACTTGATGCTTGCTATGCTTGTGGCCATGATGCCAATATGAATGATGCTTATGGAGATGAACTTGCTATAGTTCCTTATGTTAAGAATGAAATTGTTACTATTGCACCCACACATGGTAGTCCTATTATCTTTTTGAATTCTCCAAACTACACTATATCGGAGAAGTTTGTTCTTATTAAGGATTATACTGATGGGTTGCCTTTTACCGTTGCAAATGACAATTATTATGAGAGAGGAGCTGCATTTCCACCTCTCTATGTTTCCAACATGATAAAATTGTAAGAAACTGTTTATACTATGCATTGGCCTTTACTTTGTGTGCATGAATTGTTCTTTTATGACATGCTGATGCATAGGAGGAGAGTTAGACTTCGTCATACATGATATGTGTTACTTTGAGCTCACTACTAAATGCCAAATCATTGTTAATTAAAATTGGCTTTGATATACCTTGGGATTTGGGTGGATCCATTACTTGAGCACTATATGCCTAGCTTAATGGCTTTAAAGAAAGCGCTGCCAGGGAGACAACCAGGAAGTTTTAGAGAGTCATTTATTTCTGTTGAGTGCTTTTATAAAGTTTAAAAAAAGTGGGGAACCTAAAACTTTTCAAAAAGAAAAGTGAAAGTGAGAGAGATGAGCATTGTTGAAGTTGGGGAGCTCCTTAAACTTGTTCAGGCTCATGGAAACTTTGCAAATCTTGAATTACAGAAACTTTTCAACAAAAATAATTATCCCATTGTACAAATCGATTGTATTATAAAAATAATATGCCAAGATTTTCCTTTAGGATGATTAGATTGCTTGTTTGGTTTGTGCGGTGCAAAAACAGAAACTTTGGCTATAGTGCGTGAATTTACATTTTTTACTGGAAAGGAAAACGGTTCTGAAACTTTTTGCACAGTACTTCTATGAATAGTTTTTTACCTTTTTCCTAATTTTTTTAGAATTTTTGGAGTTACAGAAGTATGGTAGATGTTCAGATTGCTATAGACTGTCCAGTTTAGGACAGATTTTGCTTTTGATGCATTGTTTTGCTAATTTTGATGAAACTATCGATTTTATTGGTGGTATAAGACATGGAGAAGTTATAATACAGTAGATACAATGTAAAAATAAAATATGAATTAGTTTGCAACAATACTTAAAGTGGTGATTTGTTTTATTATACTAACGGATCTCACGAGGGTTTTTGTTAAGTTTTGTGTAATTGAAGTTTTCAATTTTGGGTGAGATCACAATGGATGAAGGAATAAAGAGTTGCGAGAGCCTAAGCTTGGGGGTGCCCAGGGCACCCCAAGGTAATATTCATGGAATCCCAAGCAACTAAGCTTGGGGATGCCCCGGAAGGCATCCCCTATTTTCTTCTAATGATCATCGGTAATTTTACTTGGAGCTATATTTTTATTCGTCACATGATATGTGTAAATCTTGGAGCGTAGTCTGCTTTTTATTTTTCTTTTAATAATTCACCATGCTGGTATGAGATAGTCCCTGGTTGATTTATAGAATGCCCTTTGCACTTCACTTATATCTTTTGAGTATGGCTTTATAGAATGCTTCATGTGCTTCACTTATATCATTTGAAGTTTTGACTGCCTGTTTCCCTATACATAGAAAACCGCCATTTGTAGAATGCTCTTTTGCTTCACTTACATTTGTTAGAGCGTAGGCATATCTTTTGTAGAAAGAATTAAACTCTCTTGCTTGGAATTGGTCATTCACATGGTTAGTCATAAAATCCTACATAAAACTTGTACATCACTAAATATGATATGTTTGATTCCTTGCAATAGTTTTGTGATATAACGATGGTGATATTAGAGTCGTGCTAGTGAGTAATTGTGGATTGGTAGAAATACTTGTGTTAAGGTTTGTGATTCCCGAAGCATGCACGTATGTGAACTGTTATGTGATGAAGTCGGAGCATGATTTAATTTTTGATTGTCTTCCTTATGAGTGGCGGTTGGGGACGAGCGATGGTCTTTTCCTACCAATCTATCCCCCTAGGAGCATGCGCGCAGTACTTTGTTTCCATAGCTAATAGATTTTTGCCATAAGTATGTGAGTTCTATATGACTAATATTGAGTCCATGGATTATACGCACTCTCAACCTTCCACCATTGCTAGCCTCTCTAGTACCACGCAACTTTCACCGGTGCAATGAACCCACCATATACCTTCCTCAAAGCAGCCACCATACCTACCTATTATGGCATTTCCATAGCCATTCCGAGATATATTGCCAGGCAACTTCCATCATGATCATATACATGACTTGAGCATTCATTGTCATATTGCTCTTCATGATCATAAGATAGCTAGCATGATATTTTCATGGCTTGTCTATTTTTTGATATCTTTGTTATGCTAGATCATTGCACATCCTGTTACACTGCCAGAGGCATTCATATAGAGTCATATTTTGTTCCGGTACCGAGTTGTAATATTGAGTTGTAAGTAAATAAAAGTGTGATGATCATCATTATTAGAGCATTACTCTAGTGAGGAAAGGATGATGGAGACTATGATTCCCCCACAAGTCGGGATGAGACTCCAGATGAAAAATAAAAATAATAATAATAAAGAGGATAAAAAAAGAGAGGGCCCAAAAAAACAACAAAAAAAACAAAAAATGAGAGAAAAAGAGAGAAGGGGCAATGCTACTATCCTTTTACCACACTTGTGCTTCAAAGTAGCACCTTGTTCTTCATAGAGGGAGTCTCCCATGTTGTCACTTTCATATACTAGTGGGAATTTTTCATTATAGAACTTGGCTTGTATATTCCGACGATGGGCTTCCTCAAATGCCCGAGGTCTTCATGAGAAAGAAAGTTGGATGCACACCCACTTAGTTTTCAGTTTGAGCTTTCATACGCTTATAGCTCTAGTACATCTGTTGCATGGCAATCCCTACTCACTTGCATCGATACTGATTGATGGGCATCTCCATAGCCCATTAATTTGCCTATTTGACGTGAGACTTTCTCCCCTTTTTGTCTTCTCCTCACAACCACCTTCAATTCCACCTATAGTGCTATATCCATGGCTCACGCTCATGTATTGCATGAAAGTTGAAAAGGCTTGAGAACATCAAAAGTATGAAACAATTGCTTGGCTTGTCAACGGGGTTGTGCATGATTTGTATATTTTGTGTGGTGAAGATGGAGCATAGTCAGACTATATGATTTTGTAGGGATAACTTTCTTTGGCCATGTTATTTTGAAAAGACATGATTGCTTTATTAGTATGCTTTAAGTATTATTGTCTTAATGTCAAATGATAGACTATTGCTTTGAAACACTCGTGTCTTAATATTCATGCCATGATTAGATTACATGATCAAGATTATGCTATGTACCATTCCACATCAAAAATTATCTTTTTATCATTTACCTACTCGAGGACGAGCAGGAATTAAGCTTGGGGATGCTGATATGTCTCCGTTGTATCTATAATTTTTGATTGTTCCAGCCAATATTCTACAACTTTTACATACTTTTGGAAACTTTTTATCCTATTTTTGGGATTAACATATTGATCCAGTGCCTAGTGCCAGTTCCTGTTTGTTGCATGTTTTTTGTTTCGCAGAAAATCCATATCAAATGGAGTCCAAACGCGATAAAAACTTATGGAGATTTTTTTTCGAATATATGTGATTTTTGGGAAAAAGAATCAAAGCAAGATAATGCTCGAGGAGTCCACGAGACAGGGGGCGCGGCCCAGGGGGTAGGGCGCGCCGCTGACCCTCGTGGCCACTCTGTAAGGCGGTTGGTGCCGTTCTTTCGCCGCAAGAATGCTAATATCCGGATAAAAATCATGTTAATATTTCAGACCAATCGGAGTTATGGATCCTCGGGAATTTAAGAAACGGTGGAAGGCCAGAATCTGGGAGCGCAGAAATAGAAGGAAACACAGAGAAAGAGAGAGGTCCAATCTCGGAGGGGCTCCCTCCCCTCCGCCGCCATGGAAGCCAAGGACCAGCGGGGAAACTCTTCTCCCATCTAGGGGGGAGGTCAAGGAAGAAGAAGAAGAAGAAGAAGAAGAAGAAGAAGAAGAAGAAGAAGGGGCTGTCCCCCCTCTCCTAGTGGCGCCGGAACGCCGCCGGGGCCATCATCGAACGACAATCTACACCAACAACTTCGCCGCCGTCATCACCAACTCTCTCTCCCTCTATGGAGCGGTGTAACACCCCTTCTCCCCACTGTAATCTCTACTTGAACATGGTGCTCAACGCTATATATTATTTCCCAATGATGTATGGCTATCCTATGATGTTTTAGTAGATCAGTTTTGTCCTATGGGTTCATTGATGATCGTGATTGATTTGAGTTGCATGTTTTATTATTGGTGTTGTCCTATGGTGCTCTCTGTGTCACGCAAGCGTGAGGGATCTCCGCTGTAGGGTTTGCAATATGTTCATGGTTTGCTTTTTGTATGTGTTGCATGAGTGATAGAAACACAAACACGAATAAGTGGGTTATGGCGTATGGGAATAAAGAGGACTTCACACCTTATAATGCTATGATTGGGTTTACCTTAATGATCTTCAGTAGTTGCTGATGCTTCCTAGAGTTCCAATCATAAGTGCATATGATCCAAAAAGAGAAAGTATGTTAGCTTATGCCTCTCCCTCATATAAAATTACAATAATGATTACCAGTCTAGTTATCGATTACCTAGGGACAAATAACTTTCTCTTGACAAAAGGCTCTCTACTAAAACTAATTTAGTTGTTTCTTTATCTAAACAGCCCCTACTTTTTATTTACGTGCTCTTTATTATCTTAGAAACCTATCCTATCACACCCACAAAGTACTTGTAGTTTCATTGTTCTAGGTAAAGCGAACGTAAAGCGTGCGTAGAGTTGTATCGGTGGTCGATAGAACTTAAGGGAATATTTGTTCTACCTTTAGGTCCTCGTTGGGTTTGACACTCTTATTTATCGAGAAAGGCTACAACTCATCCCCTATACTTGTGGGTTATCAATATGGTCAAGACATGATGTTATATATGTTATTGTATGAGATGATCATGTTTTGTAAAAGTTATCTGCAACCAGCAGGAGCCTTATGGTTGTCTCTTTATTGTATGACATGCAAATGCCATGTAATTGCTTTACTTTATCACTACGCGACAGCGATAGTTGTAGAAGCAATAATTAGCGAGACGACCATGACGCAATGATGGAGATCAAGGTGTCGAGGAGATGACAATGGAGATCATGACGATGCTTTGGAGATGGAGATCAAAAGCACAAGATGATGATGGCCATATCATGTCACATATTTTGATTGCATGTGATATTTATCTTTTATGTATCTTATTTTGCTTAGTATGGAGGTAGCAGTATAAGATGATCCCTTAACTAAAATTTCAAGTATAAGTGTTCTCCCTGAGTATGCACCATTGCGACAGTTCTTCATGCTGAGACACCATGTGATGATCGGGTGTGGTAGGCTCTACGTTCACATACAATGTGTGCAAGACAATTTTGTACATGCGAAATACTCGGGTAAAACTTGACGAGCCTAGCATGTACAAACATGGCCTTGGAACACTGGAGACCGAAAGCTCGAACAGGAATAATATAGTAGATATGATCGACATAGAGATGTTCACCATGGATGACTACTCCATCTCACGTGATGATCGGACATGGTTTAGTTGATTTGGATCACGTATCATTTAGCTGACTTGAGGGATGTCTATCTAAGTGGGAGTTCTTAAGTAATTTGATTAATTGAACTTAATTTATAATGAACTTAGTCCTGATAGTATTTGCAAATTATGTCATAGATCAATAGCTCGCGATGTAGCTCCACGTTTATTTTTGATATGTTCCTAGAGAAAAATAAGTTGAAAGATGATAGTAGCAATGATGCAGACTTGGTCCGGGATCTGAGGATTATCCTCATTGCTGCACAAAAGAATTATGTCCTTGATGCACCGCTAGGTGGCAAACCTGTTGCAGGAGCAGATACATACGTTATGAACGTTTTGCAAGCTCGATATGATGGCTACTTAATAGTTTAGTGCACCATGCTTTACGGCATAGAATCGGGATTTCAAAAATGTTTTGAACGCCACGGAGCATATGAGGTGTTCTAAGAGCTGAAATTGGTATTTTAGACTCATGCCCGTGTCGAGAGGTATGAGACCTCTGACAAGTACTTTGCCTACAAGGTGGAAGAGCTCAACTAGTGAGCATGTGATCAGAATGTTTGGGTACTACAATCGCTTGTATCAAGTGGCAGTTAATCTTCCAGATAAGATAGTGATTGACAGAGTTCTCTTGTCACTATCACCAAGTTACTAGAACTTTGTGATGAACTATAATATGCAAGGGATGACAAAAACATTTCCCGAGCTCTTCGCGATGCTGAAATCAGCGAAGGTAGAAATCAAGAAAGAACATCAAGTGTTGATGGTTAACAAGACCACTAGTTTCAAGAAAAAGGGCAAGGGAAAGAAACAGAACTTCAATAAGAATGGCAAGCAAGTTGTCACTCCCGTGAATAAGCCCAAAACTGGATCCAAACCTGAGACTGAGTGCTTCTACTGCAAAGGAAATGGTCACTGGAAGTGGAACAACCCCAAATACTTGGCGGATACGAAGGATGGCAAAGCGAACAAAGATATATTTGATATACATGTTATTGATGTGTACTTTACTAGTGTTCATAGTAGTCCCTGGGTATTTGATACCGGTTCAGTTGCTAAGATTAGTAACTCGAAACAGGAGTTGCAAAATGAACAGAGACTAGTTAAAAGCAAGGTGACGATGTGTGTTGGAAATGATTCCAAGGTTGATATGATCACAATCGCACACTCCCACTACCTTTGGGATTAATGTTGAACCTAAATAAATGTTATTTGGTGTTTGCGTTAAGCATGAATATGATTAGATCATGTTTATTGCAATACGTTTATTCATTTAAGTCAGAGAATAATTGTTGTTCTATTTACATGAATAAAACCTTCTATGGTCATACACTCAATGTGAATGGTTTATTTAATCTCGATCATAGTGATACGCATATTAATAATATTGATGCCAAAAGATGTAAAGTTGATAATGATAGTGCAACATACTTGTGGCACTGCCGTTTAGGTCATATTGGTATAAAGCGCATGAAGAAACTCCATGCAGATGGACTTTTGGAATCACTTGATTATGAATCATTTGATACTTCTAAACCATGCCTCATGGGCAAGATGACTACAACTCCATTCTCCGGAACAATAAGAGCGAGCCAATGAATTATTAAAAATAATACATCCTACGTCTTGAGCTTGCGTTGGTTTTCCTCGAAGAGGAGAGGGTGATGCACCAATAGTAGCGTAAGTATTTCCCTCAGTTTTTGAGAACCAAGGTATCAATCTAGTAGGAGGCTCCTCAAAAGTCCCACGCACCTACACAAACAAAGGAGAACTCGCAACCAACGCAATAAAGGGGTTGTCAATCCCTTCACGGCCACTTGCGAAAGTGAGATCTAATAAAGATAGTATGATAAGATAAATATATTTTTGGTATTTTATAATATAGATGCAAAAAGTAAAGATGCAAATAAAAGTAGATTGGAAGGAAATATGATAAGAGATAGACCCGGGGACCATAGGTTTCACTAGTGGCTTCTCTCACGATAGCATAAGTATTACGGTGGGTGAACAAATTACTTTCGAGCAATTGATAGAAAAGTGAATAATTATGAGATTATCTAGGCATGATCATGTATATAGGCATCACGTCCGTAACAAGTAGACCGACTCCTGCCTGCATCTACTGCTATTACTCCACACATCGACCGTTATCCAGCATGCATCTGGAGTATTAAGTTCATAAGAACAGAGTAACGCATCAAGCAAGATGACATGATGTAGAGGGATGAACTCAAGCAATATGATATAAACCCCATCTTGTTATCCTCGATGGCAACAATACAATACGTGCCTTGCAACCCTTTCTATCACCGGGTAAGGACACCGCAAGATTGAACACAAAGCTAAGCACTTCTCCCATGGCAAGAAAGATCAATCTAGTAGGCCAAACCAAACTGATAATTCGAAGAGACTTGCAAAGATAACTCAATCACATATAAAAGAATTCAGAGAAGATTCAAATATTATTCATAGATAAACTTGATCATAAACCCACAATTCATCGGATCTCGACAAACACACCGCGAAAAGAGTTTACATCAAATAGATCTCCACAAGAGAGGGGGAGAACATTGTATTGAGATCCAAAAAGAGAGAAGAAGCCACCTAGCTAATAACTATGGACCCGTAGGTCTGTGGTAAACTACTCACAACTCATCGGAGGGGCAAGGATGTTGATGTAGAACCCCTTCGTGGTCGATTCCCCCTCCGGCAGAGTGCCGAGGAAGGCTCCAAGATGAGATCTCGCGGATACAGAAGGTTACGATGGTGGAAATTGTGTTTTGTCTGCCCCTGGAAGTTTTTGGGCTACGTAGGCTTATATAGGAGGAAGAAGTACG
Source organism: Aegilops speltoides (assembly GCA_021437245.1). Taxonomy (NCBI): domain Eukaryota; kingdom Viridiplantae; phylum Streptophyta; class Magnoliopsida; order Poales; family Poaceae; genus Aegilops; species Aegilops speltoides. The sequence goes on from CM038143.1 coordinate 203,251,208, forward strand.
TCGGTGGCCGCCCGAGGGGCCCACGAGACAGGGGGCACGCCCTATAGGGGGGCGCCCTCCTATCTCCTGGGAGCCTCGGCTGCTTCTTGAGTTGCACTCCAAGTCCTCTGGATCACGTTCGTTCCCAAAATCACGCTCCCGAAGGTTTCATTCTGTTTCGACTCCGTTTGAAATTCCTTTTCTTCGAAATACTGAAATAGGCAAAAAAACAACAATATGGGATGGGCCTCCGGTTAGTAGGTTAGTCCCAAAATGATATAAATGTGTAAAATAAAGCCCATAAACATCCAAGAGGGGTAATATAGTAGCATGGAACAATCAAAAATTATAGATACATTGGAGACGTATCAAGCATCCCCAAGCTTAATTCCTGCTCGTCCTCTAGTAGGTAAATGATAAAAAAGAAGTTTTTTATGTGGAATGCTACCTAGCATAATTCTCAATATAATTTCATTTATTGTAGCATGAATGTTCAGATCCAAATGATACAGAATAAAATTTCATATTAACATGAAAAATGGTGAAACTTCAAGCATACTAATCAAAGTAATCATGTCTTCTCAAAATAACATGGCCAAAGAAAGTTATCCCTACAAAATCATATAGTTTGGCTGTTGCTCTATCTTCATCACACAAAGTATTTAATCATGCACAACCCCGATGACAAGCCAAGCAATTGTTTCAAACTTTAATAAACTCAAACTTTTTCAACTTTCACGCAATACATGAGCATGAGCCATGGACATAGCACTATATGTGGAATAGAATGGTGGTTGTGGAGAAGACAAAAAAAGGGGAAGATAGTCTCACTTCAACTAGGCGTATCAACGGGCTATGGAGATTCCCATTAATAGATATCAATGTGAGTGAGTAGGGATTTCCATGCAACGGATGCACTAGAGCACTAAATATATGAAAGCTCAACAAAAGAAACTAAGTGGGTGTGCATCCAACTTGCTTGCTCACGAAGACCTAGGGCACTTTTGAGGAAGCCCATCATTGGAATATACAAGCCAAGTTCTATAATGAAAAATTCCCACTAGTATATGAAAGTGACAACATATGAGACTCTCTATCATGAAGATCATAGTGCTATTTTGAAGCACAAGTGTGGAAAAAGAGATAGTAGCATTGTCCCTTCTCTCTTTTTCTCTCATTATATTTTTTTTTTCTTCTTCTCTTTTTTTTCTTTTCTTTGGCCTTTCTTTTTTTTTCTTTTTGGCCTTTCTCTTTTTTTTCTTTTTCCCCTTTTTTTGTTTTTGTAAAGTCCGAAGTCCCATCCCGACTTGTGGGGGAATCATAGTCTTCATCATCCTTTCCTCACTAGGACAATGCTCTAATAATGAAGGTCATCAAACTTTTATGGATTTACAACTCGAATCTAGAACAAGATATGACTCTATATGAATACCTCCGGCGGTGTACCGGGATATGCAATGAATCAAGAGTGACATGTATGAAAATTATGAAGGTGGACTTGCCACAAATATAATGTCAACTACATGATCATGCAAAGAGCAATATGACAAAAGTAATGCGTGTCATATGAACAGGACGGTGGAAAGTTGCATGGCAATATATATCGGTATGGCTATGGAAATGCCATAATAGGTAGGTATGGTGGCTGTTTTGAGGAAGGTAAATGGTGGGTGTATGGTACCGGCGAAAGTTGCGCGGCACAAGAAAGGCTAGCAATGATGGAAGGGTCAAAGGGTGCGTATAATCCATGGACTCAACATTAGTCAAAAGAACTCATGTACTTGTTGCAAAAATCTAGAAGTCATCAAAAACCAAAGCACTACGTGCATGCTCCTAGGGTGATAGATTGGTAGGAAAAGACCATCGCTTGTCCCTGACCGCCACTCATAAGGAAGACAATCAATAAAAAAATTGTGATCCAACTTCATCACAAAGCGGTTCACCATACGTGCATGCTACGAGAATCACAAACTTCAATACAAGCATTCTTTAAATTCATAAACACCCCAACTAGCATTACTTTAATATCACTACCTCCATGTCTCAAAACAATTATCAAGCATCAAATTGATCATATCATCCAATTCACTTTCTATGATAGTTTTTATTATACCCAACTTGGATGTTCATCATTCTAGGACCAACTTTAAAACCATAGCAAATACCATGCTGTTCTAAAAGACTCTCAAAAAGATATAAGTGAAGCATGAGAGACTAGTAATTTCTTCAAAATTAAGTCACCGCCGTGCTCTAAAAAAATATAAGTGAAGCACTAGAGCAAAAACTATCAAGCTCAAAAGATATAAGTGAAGCACATAGAGTATTCTAGCAAATTCTAATCAAATAGGATTCTCCCAAAAGGTGTGTACAGCAAGGATGATTGTGGTAAACTGAAAAGCAAAGACTAATATAATACACGACGCTCCAAGCAAAACACATATCATGTGGCGAAGAAAAATATAGCTCCAAGTCAAGTTACCAATGTACAAAGATGAAAGAGGGGATGCCTTCCCGGGGCATCCCCAAGCTTGGGCTTTTGGCTATCCTTGAATATCTTGGGGTGCCTTGGGCATCCCCAAGCTTAGGCTCTTGCCACTCTTTATTCCATAGTCCATAAAAGCTTTACCCAAAACTTGAAAACTTCACAACACAAAACTCAACAGGAAATCTTATAAGCTCCGTTAGTGAAAGAAAACAAAACCACCACATAAGGTACTGTAATGAACTCATTATTCATTTATTTTAGTGTTAAACCTACTGTATTCCAACTTCTCTATGGTATAAACTATTTTATTGGCCATAGATGCATTGAAATAAGCAAACAACACACGAAAAACAGAATCTGCCAAAAACAGAAAAGTCTGTAGAAATCTGTAACTAACGAAAACTTCTGGAACTCTAAAAATCCTACCAAACTAGAATGTCCTGGACAATTTTTTTATTGATCAGAAGCAAAAGGAATCAATGCAAAAGCACATTCCTATGATTTAACAAAATTATATTCGTGCGTGCAAAGTTTCTGTTTTTTAGCAGAATCAAATCAACTATCATCATAGGTTATCCTATAGGTTCTACTTGGCACAAACACTAATTAAAAGATAAAAACACATCTAAACAGAAGGTAGATGCAATAATAATTACTAAACAGGAGCAAAAACAAAAAACATAAAGAAAATTGGGTTGCCTCCCAACTAGCGCTATCGTTTAACGCCGCTAGCTAGGCATAAAAGCAAAGATAGATCTAACGGGTGCCATCTTTGGCACTAAATTCATAAGTTGCCCACATGATAGATTCATAAGGTAATTTGACTTTCATTCTTGGAAAGTTCTCCATGCCTTTCTTTAATGGAAATTGGAATCTAATATTCCCTTCCTTCATATCAATAATCGTGCCAATCGTTCTAAGGAAAGGCCTACCAAGAATAATAGGGCAAGAAAGATTGCAATCTATATCATGAACGATAAAATCCACGGGCACCAAATTTCTATTTTCAACAATAAGAACATCATTGATCCTTCCCATTGGCTTTTTAATGGTGGAATCCGCAAGGTGCAAATTTAAAGAGCAATCATCAAGATCATGGAAACCTAGAATATCACATAAAGTTTTCGTAATCGTGGAAACACTAGCACCCAAATCACACAAAGCAAAACACTCATGATCTTTAATTCTAATCTTTATAGTAGGTTCCCACTCATCATTAAGTTTTCTAGGTATAGAAACTTCTAAATTAAGTTTTTCATCATATGATTGCATCAAGGCATCAATGATATGTTTGGTAAAAGCTTTATTTTGACTATAAGCATGAGGAGAATTAACAACGGATTGCAACAAGGAAATACGACTTTCTAAGGAACAATTACCATAATCAAATTCCTTGAAATCGAGATATTGGGTTCAATGTTATTTGAAGTTGTGGCTTCTCCAATCCCACTTTTACCAAATTTAGCATCAAGATCTAAAAACTCTGAATTCTTGGGATGCCTTCTAGGCAAAGTTGATTCATCATCAGTCCCATAATCATCAAAATTCATATTGCAAAACATAGATCTAATAAGAGACGCACCTATAACTTTAAGATCCTTGTCATTATTTTCATGGAAACTAGAAGAACACGCTTTCATAAAGCTATCTTTTTTAGCACGCAATCTAGTGGTTCTTTCCTTGCACTCGTCAATGGAAATTATCATTACTTTGAGAGACTCATTGATATCATGCTTCGGAGGAGAAGATCTAAGTTTAAGAGAATCAACATCAAGCGAAAGTCTATCAACGTTCCTAGCCAAATCATCAACTTTGAGCAATTTTTCTTCAAGCAAAGCATTAAAATTCTTTTGAGAAATCATAAATTCTTTCACACTATTCTCAAAATCAGAGGGCATCTTATTAAAATTACCATAAGAATTATTGTAGGAATTTCCATAATTATTAGAGGGATTACTAGGGAACGGCCTAGCGTTGAAGTTTCCTCTATAAGCATTGTTTCCAAAACTATTCCTACCAACAAAATTCACATCCATAGATTCATTATTATTCTCAATCAAAGAAGACAAAGGCATATCATTGGGATCAAGAGGAGTATTTTTAGTAGCAAACAATTTCATAAGTTCATCCACCTTTCCACTCAAAACATTGATTTCTTCTATAGTATGCACTCTTTTACTAGAAGATCTTTCGGTGTGGCATTGAGAATAATTAGCCATAATATTGTCAAGAAGTTTTGTAGCATCTCCTAACGTGATTTCCATAAACATGCCTCCCGCGGCCGAATCAAAGAGATTTTTAGAAGCAAAGTTCAAACCGGCATAAATTTTTTGTATGATCATCCATAAGTTCAAACCATGAGTAGGGCAATTGTGAAGCATCAATTTCATTCACTTCCAAGATTGGGCAACATGCTCATGATCAAGTTGTTTAAAATTCATGATATCGTTCCTAAGAGTGATAATCTTAGCGGGAGGAAAATACTTAGAGATAAAGGCATCTTTGCACTTGTTGCAAGAATCAATACTATTTTTAGGCAAAGACGAAAACCAAACTTTAGCACGATCTCTAAGGGAAAACGGAAATAACTTCAATTTGACAATATTGTTATCTGTATCTTTCTTATTTTGCATATCACACAAATCAACAAAATTGTTTAGATGAGTAGCGGCATCTTCACTAGGAAGGCCGGCAAATTGATCTTTCATAACAAGATTCAGCAAAGCAGTATTGATTTCACAAGACTCAACATCATTAATAGGAACAATCGGAGTACTATGGAAATCATTATTATTGGTATTCCAGAAATCACACAATTTGGTATTATCTTGCGCCATGGCAACAAGTAATCCAACACACAAGCAAACAGAAAAAGGCAAGTGAAAAGAGAGGAGGAGATAGGGAAAGAGAGGGCGAATAAAACAGCAAGGGTGAAGTGGAGGAGAGGAAAACGAGAGGCAAATGGCAATTACTGTAAATGCGAGGGAGATGGGTTTGTGATGGGTACTTGGTATATCTTGACTTGAGCGAAGACCTCCCCGGCAACGGCGCCAGAAATCCTTCTTGGTGTGTTTTGAGCTTGCATTGGTTTTCCTTGAAGAGGAGAGGGTGATGCAGCAATAGTAGCGTAAGTATTTCCCTCAGTTTTTGAGAACCAAGGTATCAATCCAGTAGGAGGCTCCTCAAAAGTCCCACGCACCTACACAAACAAACTAAGAACTCGCAACCAACACAATAAAGGGGTTGTCAATCCCTTCACGGCCACTTGCGAAAGTGAGATCTAATAAAGATAGTATGATAAGATAAATATATTTTTGGTATTTTATAATATAGATGCAAAAAGCAAAGATGCAAATAAAAGTATATTGGAAGCAAATATGATAAGAGATAGACCCGGGGGCCATAGGTTTCACTAGTGGCTTCTCTCAAGATAGCGTAAGTATTACGGTGGGTGAACAAATTACTGTCAAGCAATTGATAGAAAAGCGAATAATTATGAGATTATCTAGGCATGGTCATGTATATAGGCATCACGTCCGTAACAAGTAGACCGACTCCTGCCTGCATCTACTACTATTACTCCACACATCGACCGCTATCCAGCATGCATCTAGAGTATTAAGTTCATAAGAACAGACTAACACATTAAGCAAGATGACATGATGTAGAGGGATAAACTCAAGCAATATGATATAAACCCCATCTTGTTATCCTCGATGGAAACAATATAATACGTGCCTTGCAACCCTTTCTGTCACTGGGTAAGGACACCGGAAGATTGAACCCAATGCTGAGCACTTCTCCCATGGCAAGAAAGATCAATCTAGTAGGACAAACCAAACTAATAATTCGAAGAGACTTGGAAAGATAACTCAATCACACATAAAAGAATTCAGAGAAGATTCAAATATTATTCAAAGATAAACTTGATCATAAACCCACAATTCATCGGATCTCGACAAACAGACCGGAAAAAGAGTTTACATCGAATAGATTTCTACAAGAAAGGGGAAGAACATTGTATTGAGATCCAAAAAGAGAGAAGAAGCCATCTAGCTAATAACTATGGACCCGGAGGTCTGTGGTAAACTACTCACAACTCATCGGAGGGGCTATGGTGTTGATGTAGAAGCCCTCCATGGTCGATTCCCCCTCCGGCGGAGCGCCGGCGAAGGCTCCAAGATGAGATCTCATGGATCTGAAGGTTCTGATGGTGGAAATTGTGTTTAAATGCCCCTGGATGTTTTCGGGCACGAGGCTTATATAGGAGGAAGAAGTACATCGGTGGCGCTGAGGGGCCCACGAGGCAGGCGCGCCCTATAGGGCGCCCTCCTATCTCGTGGGAGCCTCGACTGCTTCTTGACTTGCACTCCAAGTCCTCTGGATCACGTTCGTTCTAAAAATCACGCTCCTGAAGGTTTCATTCTGTTTGGACTCCGTTTGATATTCCTTTTCTTCGAAAAACTAAAATAGGCAAAAAAACAGCAATATGGGTTGGGCCTCTGGTTAGTAGGTTAGTCCCAAAAATGATATAAATGTGTAAAATAAAGCCCATAAACATCCAAAAGGGGTGATATAATAGCATGGAACAATCAAAAATTATAGATACATTGGACGAGTATCAATACATACCGATGTTGCGATCCGATGAGTGCTGAGACATGTGGCGGGTATTGTTATTTTCTGACCTTCAAAGATGATTTGAGCAGATATGGGTATATCTACTTAATGAAACACAAGTCTGAAACATTTGAAAAGTTCAAGGAATTTCAGAGTGAAGTGGAGAATCATCGTAACAAGAAAATAAATTTTCTACAATCTGATCACAGACGCAAATATTTGAGTTACAAGTTTGGCCTTCATTTAAAACAATGTGGAATAGTTTCACAACTCACGCCACCTAGAACACCACAGTGTAATGGTGTGTCCGAATGTCGTAACTGTACTTTATTAGATATGGTGCGATCTATGATGTCTCTTACCGATTTACCACTATTGTTTTGGGGTTATGCATTATAGACAACTGCATTCACGTTAAATAGGGCACCATCTAAATCCGTTGAGACGACATCGTATGAACTGTGGTTTGGCAATAAACCTAAATTATCGCTTCTTAAAGTTTGGGGTTGCGACACTTATATCAAAAGGCTTCAGCATGATAAGCTCAAACCCAAATCGGAGAAGTGCATCTCCATAGGATACCCTAAGGAAACAATTGGGTACACCTTCTACCACAGATCCAAAGGCAAGATCTTTGCTGCAAGGAATGGAACCTTTCCAGAGAAGGAGTTTCTCTCGAAAGAAGTGAGTGGGAGGAAAGTAGAACTTGATGAGGTAAATGTACCTTCTCTCGAATTTGAAAGTAGCACATCCGTGAAATCCGTTCGCATGTTGCCTACACCAACTAGTGAGGAAGCTAAGGATGATGATCATGAAACTTCAGATCAAGTTATTGCTGGACCTCGTAGGTCGAACAGAGCATGTTCCGCACTAGAGTGGTATGGTAATCCTGTCCTAGAAGTCATGTTACTAGACCATGACGAACCTGCGAACTATGAAGAAGCTGTGATGAGCACAGATTTCCACAGATGGCTTGAGGCCATGAAATCTGAGATAGGATCAATGTATGAGAACAAAGTGTGGACTTTGGTGGACTTGCCCGATGATCGGAAAGACATTGAGAATAAATGGATCTTCGAGAAGAAGACTGACGCTGATGGTAATGTTATTGTCTACAAAGCTTGACTTGTTGCAAAAGGTTTTTGACAAGTTCAAGGGGTTGACTACATTGAGACCTTCTCACCCGTAGAGATGCTTAAGTCCATGCGAATCATGTTAGCAATTATCGCATTTTATGATTATGAAATCTGACAAATGGACGTCAAAACTGCATTCCTCAATGAATTTCTTAAAGAAAAGTCGTATATGATGCAACTAGATGGTTTTGTCGATCCTAAAGGTGCTAACAAAGTGTGCAAGCTCCAGCGATCGATCTATGGACTGGTGCAAGCATCTCGGAGTTCGAATATATGCTTTGATGAGATGATCAAAGCATATGGTTTTATACAGACTTTTGGAGAAGCCTGTATTTACAACAAAGTGAGTGGGAGCTCTGTAGCATTTCAAATATTATATGTAGATGGCATATTGTTGATTGGAAATGATATAGAATTTTTGGATAGCATAGAAGGATATCTGAATAAGAGTTTTTCAATGAAGCTGCTTACGTATTGGGCATCAAGATCTATAGAGATAGTTCAAGACGCTTAATAGGACTTCCACAAAGCACATACCTTGACAAAGTTTTGAAGAAGTTCAAAATGGATCAGTCAAACAAGGAGTTCTTGCCTGTATTGTAAGGTGTGAAGTTGAGTAAGACTCAATTCCCGACCACGACAAAAGATAGAGTGAGAATGAAAATCATTCCCTATGACTCAGTCATAGGTTCTATAAACTATGCCATGCTGTGTACCAAACCTATTGTGTACCTTGTCATGAGTTTGGCAAAGGGGTATAATACTGATCTAGGAGTAGATCACTGGACAGCAGTCAAAATTATGCTTAGTTACCTAAGAGGACAAAGGAAATATTTCTCGGTTATGGAGATGATAAAGAGTTCGTTGTAAAGAGTTACGTCGATGCAAGCTTTACACGAATTAAGATGAATTTGAGTCTCAATCTGGATACATATTAATAGTAGGAGCAATTAGCTAGAGTAGCACCATGCAGAGCGGCAAAGAAATTTGCAAATATACATACGGATCTGAATGTGACAGATCCATTGACTAAACTTCTATCACAAGCAAAACATGATCGCTCCTTAATACTCTTTGGGTGTTAATCACATGGCAATGTGAACTAGATTATTGACTCTAGTAAACTCTTTGAGTGTTGGTCACATGGCGATGTGAACTGTGGGTGTTAAATCACATGGTGATGTGAACTAGATTATTGACTCTAGTGCAAGTGGGAGACTGAAGGAAATATGCCCTAGAGTCAATAATAAAGTTGTTATTTTATATTTCCTTATTCATGATAAATGTTTATTATTCATGCTAGAATTGTATTAACCGGAAACTTGATACATGTGTGGATACATAGACAAAATACCGTGTCCCTAGTAAGCCTCTACTAGACTTGCTCGTTGATCAAGGATGGTTAAGTTTCCTAACCATAGACATGTGTTGTCATTTGATAAACGGGATCACATCATTAGGAGAATGATGTGATGGACAAGACCCATTCATTAGCTTAGCATTATGATCGTTCAGTTTTATTGCTATTGCTTTCTTCATGTCAAATACATATTCCTTCGACTACGAGATTATGTAACTCCCGGATACTAGAGGAATGCCTTGTGTGCTATCAAACGTCATAACGTAACTTGGTGATTGTAAAGATGCTCTACAGGTATCTTCGAAGGTGTTTGTCGTGTTGGCATAGATCAAGATTAGGATTTGTCACTCCAAGTATCGGAGAGGTATCTCTAGGCCCTCTCGGTAATACACATCATAAGAAGACTTGCAAGCAAAGTGACTCATGAGTTAGTTGTAGGATGATGTATTAGGGAACAAGTAAAGAGGCTTGCCGGTAACGATATTGAACTAGGTATGAAGATACCGATGACCAAATCTCGGGCAAGTAACATATCGATGACAAAAGGAATAACGTATGTTGTCATAAAGGTTCAACCGATAAAGATCTTCATAGAATACGTGAGAGCCAATAGGAGCATCCAGATTTAGCTATTGGTTATTGACCGGAGAGGTGTCTCGGACATGTCTACATAGTTCCCAAACCCGTAGGGTCCGCACGCTTAACATTCGATGACGATATTGTATTATATGAGTTATGTGATTTGGTGTCCAAATGTTTTTCGGAGTACCGGATGAGATCACGGACATGAAGAGGAGTCTCAAAATGGTCGAGAGATAAATATTGATATATATGACGATGGTATTTGGACACCGGAAGTGTTTTGGGAAACATCGGGTACTTATCGGGTCATTAGAAGGGGTTCCGGGCACCCCCGGCAAAAGATATGGGCCTTATGGGCCAAGAGGGGAAACACACCGGCCACAAAGGGGCTGGTGTGCCCCCCAATATGGGCTGGCCAAATTGGAGAAGGAAAGGGGAAGGAGGAAAGGAAAAAGGGAATAGTATTCCCCCTTCCCCCTCTTCCCTTCCTACTCTGAATAGGAATAGGAGAGGGGGGTTGGCCGAATTGGGAGAGGACCCCAAGTAGGATTCCTCCTACTTGGGGCGCCCACTAGGCTGCCTCCCCTTATATATATATAGACACACACACACACATGTGGGGAAGGGGGCGCCTACAACATAGAACAACAAGTGTTAGCCATGTGCGGCGCCCCCCTCCACAGTTTACACACCGGTCATATTGTCGCAGTTCTTAGGCGAAGCCCTGCGCGGATCACTTCACCATCACCATCACCATGACATCGTGCTAACGGAACTCATCTACTTCCTTGACACCTTGCTGGATCAAGAGGTCAAGGAACGTCATCGAGCTAAACATGTGCAGAACCCGGAGGTGCCGTACGTTTGGTACTTGATCGGTCGGAGCTAGAAGAAGTTCGACTACATCAACCACGTTGTCTAACGCTTCCACTTTCGGTCTATGAGGGTACATAGACACACTCTCCCCCCCTCGTTGCTATGCATCTCCCTGATAGATCTTGCGTGAGCCTAGGAAACTTTTGAAATTGCATGCTACCTTTCCCAACAGATGAAGCCATACGAGATCTCCCTATTGGAGCACCATTGGTGTCTAGTTGATGTTGATCTTGGTGGTGATGCATTGTACTTAACGTTTGATCATTGCCCTTGTATCTTCATGCGTCTTCTTGAGAAAGCTTGCCCTTGCACTTACATCCATGTTTGCGCATTCTTGTAGCGGGACAGGTAGAATGTCCAATGGGGACAATGGATTGAAGTTGTAGACAACTTCGAATAGGGACTTGCCGGTAGTAGTATTTCAAGCTCGATTGTAGGTGTACTCGGTATTGCGTAAGCACTCCTCCCACTCCTCAATGTTCTTCTTGATCAACACGCATAGGAGAGTGGAGAGCGTCCGGTTGGTGACTTCGGTTTGGCCATCGGTTTGTGGATGATATGCCATGGAGAATAGAAGCTTGATGCCGAGCTTGGCGCATATTGTCTTTCAAAAGTAGCTTAGGAACTTGACGTCCCAGTCCAACACAATGGTCCTTGGTACTCCATGCAACCTCACGATTTCCCTCCAAAAATATTAGCAACATGTGAAGCATCGTCTACCTTGTTGCATGGTATGCAATGTGCCATTTTTGAGAATCGGTCCACGACAACAAAGACAGAATCCTTGCCATTGTGAGTTCTAGGCAAACCAAGCATGAAATCCATACTAATATCTTCTCATGGTTGATATGGAATTGGGAGTGGAATATGTAAACCATGATATTGGGCTTTGGACTTAGCTTTGTGGCATGTAGAGCATGGGTTGGTGAAGCGCGCGACGTTGTAGAACATCTTTGGACAAAAGTACTTGTTGGAGAATGTAGCAAAGGTCTTGTCACTTCTAAAATGTCCCATAAGTCCACCTCCGTGAGCCTCCTGCAAAAGTAAGAAACGAAGAGAAGACTCGGGTATACAAAGTTTGTTAGCACACATAAGGTAGCCATTCTTGAGATAAAAGTTCTCCCAACAAGTGTGAGTAAGACATTTTGCATAAGGAAGTGCAAAAGAAGGATCATTCGCATAATGATCTTTAATATGCTCAAAGCCAATAACATTTAACTCAAATTTAGTAACAAGCATGCATATGTGGGAAAGAGCATCCGCCACAATAGTCTCTTTGCCTTTAATTTACTTGATGACATAAGGGAAAGACTCAATAAATTCACTCCATTTAGCATGCTGTTTATTCAACTTTGTTTGACCTTTAAGGTACTTTAGTGTCTCATGGTCGGTATGTATGACAAATTCATGTGGGCGAAGATAATGCTCCCAAACATGTAATACTCGCACTAAAGCATACAATTCTTTGTCATATATAGGATAGTTAAGTTGGGCACTGGAAAGTTTTTCACTAAAGTATGCAATGGGTCACTTTTCTTGCATCAAAACTCCACCAATTCCATTATCACTAGCATCACAATGAACCTCAAATGTTTTGTTGAAATTAGGTAATGCAAGAATTAGGGCATGTGTAAGCAAAGATTTGAGCTCATCAAATGCGGTAGATGGAGTTGGACCCCAAACAAAGGGCATGTTCTTTTTACTCAAAGCATGCAATGGTGCGGCAATAGTGTTAAAGTCTTTCACAAAGCGGCGATTGAAACCTGCTAGACCAAGGAAACTACGTACTTGTTGCAAACTAGTGGGTTGGGGCCTAGTTTTATTTGCTTCAATTTTGGACTCATCAACATTAACACCCTTTGAGGACACAACGAAACACAAGAAAACAATCTTGTCAACGCCAAAGGTGCATTTCTCCATATTGGCATAGAGACGCTCCTTTCTAAGTGTTTGCAAAATGGACCTAAGATGATCTACATGTTCCTTGCGGGGTTCACTAAACACAAGAATGTCGTCAAAGTAAACTACGACGAACACACCAATGTAAGGGCGAAGCACGTAATGCATAACTCTCATGAAAGTACTAGGTGCTTCGGATAAACCCATAAGCATAACTAACCACTCGTACAAGCCAATGTTTTGAAAGCGGTTTTCCAATCATGGCCTTCTTGTCTGCGGGTTTGATAATAGCCACTTTTAAGATCAATATTAGAGAAAATGGAGGCACCACTAAGCTCATCTAGCATATCATCAAGGCATGGAATGGGATGCCTATATCGGCTGGTGATAGCATTGGTAGGTCTATAATCGGAACACATGCGAAAGCTACCATCTCTTTTTGGCACAAGAATTACCGGTACGGCACAAGGACTCAAACTTTCATGTACATGTCCCTGATCTATAAGATGTTGGACTTGCCTTTGTATTTCTTTGGTTTCTTTAGGGTTGACGCGGTATGGAGCCTTGTTAGGAAGAGGTGCGCCAGGCATGAGGTCGATCCGATGTTTGATGCCACATAGAGGAGGAAGACCAGGAGGTAGCTCATCGGGAAATATATCCGCAAATTCCTGCAACATGTTAGACAACACTAGAGGAAGAGGATTATGAGAGTTAGTCTTTGCCACCTCATCTTTGCACAAGAGGACGTAGTGCATGACACTCGATGGGTTATCACACACTTCTCACATCTCTCTTTTGGTGGCTAAGAGGACTAAGTTTTTCCCTCCTGGCGAAGAGTCACTCAATTTGGGCTTGTGGCGCTCACTCTCTTTGTGGTGGTACACTCTCTCACTAGTCTCTCCATGATGGGTGGATGCTTGCTTGTCGCCGATCACTTGGCTTGGAGACATAGGTCGTAGCACGTACTTCGTCCCCTTCATCTTGAACATATAGTGGTTTGTTCTTCCGTTGTGCATGATGCCACAGTCGAATTGCCAAGGTCTTCCCAAGAGAAGATGGCACACGGACATAGGAACCATGTCACACTCAATGGTGTCCTTGTAGGTGCCAATCTTGAAATAAAAGTGCACAGTGTGCTCCACTAGAATTATGCCGGAGTCGCTAAGCCATTGGACCTTGTAGGGGTGAGGATGCTTATTCTTGACCAATTGCATCTTGGAACATAACTCTTCACCTGCCAAGTTGTGGAAACTTCCTCAGTCGATGATGACTTTCACGGAGCGCCCATTGATGCCGGCCTTGGTATGGAAGATGTGACACATTTGGTCTTTGTCTTGTTGGTGTTCAAGTGTCAAAACCTTAGAGACCACGAGAGCGGGACTTGAATCATTGTCACAATACACTTGAGCATCTTCTTGTTCATTCACTTGACGGTGCATGGCGACGTGCTCAATAGCTTCTATATCGTCTTCACTCACGGAGTCGTACGTGCCATCATCATTGTCGATCATGGTGCGTTTGTTGATGCATTGGAAATACTTGTGTCCACCGCCACCACATGTGAAGCACTTGATAGAACTTGTCTTGACGGGGTCGTACGGTGGTGCCGATGAAGAAGATGTCTTGTTCTTGTAGTTTGTTGCCGGGGGATGAGTCAAGGAAGGTGTCGTTTGTTTGGAACTTGACTTGTCACCGATACTTGGTGATGCTCTAGTCGAGGTAGGAGGTGTTGAAGTCGTAGTAGAAGGAGCTTCAGTGTATGAGTCGTAGGTCTTGGATGAATACTTGGAATACTTGAAGTCTTCTTGTACTTGTCGTTCTGCCTTGGTCGCTTGATGAACTAGCTAGAGAAGGTTTGAGTAGGGTTGGAAGTCGGTGATCTTCCATATTGGGTGGCTGAGGCCATTCAAGAAGTGTACCATTGTTTGCTCATCGTCTTCTTTGACATTGGGTCGTATCATAGCGATCTCCATTTCTTGATAGTATTCTTCCACCGTCTTCGTGCCTTGCTTGAGGAGTTGCAACTTCTTGAAGAGATCTCGTGTGTAGTATGTAGGCACGAAGCGGGCTTGCACGACGACCTTCATTTGCGTCCAAGTCATGATGGGTGGCTCGTCCTTCTCGCAACGTCGCTCGTTCACTTGTTCCCACCAAATGAGGACATAGTCTTGAAACTCGAGGGATGCCATAGGAATCTTATTTTCCTCATCATAGTTGTGAAGACGGAATATCTTGTCGACTTTCAATGCCCATGAGAGGTACTCCTTGGGGTCATTGCTTCCGGAGAACTTGGGCATGGTGAACTTTAGCTTGCCACAGCGGAGTTCTTCATCGTAGTGACGATGTTGATATCGGTCTTGTCGAAGAGGAGGATCTTCAAGCACTCGATCCGCTTGTTGTCACGCTTGGTGTGGAGGAGGGCGAGGAATATGTTCGGAGTTTCGCCTTTCTTGTTGTTCTTCAAGTCTAGCGGCTTCTTCTTGTCGTGCTTGACAAAGGGCTTCCTCTTGCTCATGTACTAAGCGAGTACATTGTGCAATGGCTCGAGTGGACTCTCGGAGTGCATCTTGAGCTGCTTGAGCTTGAGATTCACGGCTATGTTGCTCTTGCAGGATTGCATCGCCATCTTGAGATGCTTGACATGGACGATGATGCGGTAGTTGTTCTTGATCCATGGCGTCTCGCTCTTGGCATCGTGCTTGCTCACGTGCTCGAACTCGGTCTCAGAGGCCGTTGCCATGGAATGGATTTTCTTGCGCTTGGCGGTCTTGACTGTCATCGCGTCGAGGAGGACTCGCATTGGAAGAAGAATATGAGGACGAGTGGCGACTTGAGTGGCGCCGTCTGGTTGAAGATGTTGAGGTAGATGCGCGGCTCACTGTCATGTTGCGGAATTCATCCATTTTTTAGAGAGCTTGGCGTCCAAATAGTCCCTTTTTCATGCTTCCGATTGTCGTAGGCCAGTGGCGAGTTGCTCGATGCGAGCACCCAAAGCTTCACTTTCTTGATGTAGAGCTTGTTGTGCGATGAAGAAGTGATTCTTGGTGATGTAGTCGCATTCGTCATCTTGTTCCTTGAAGACATGGTTCGCGGAAGACGAAGGCCTATCCATCATGTAAAGGTGGTGGTGTGTAGGAAATGAGAGAACAAAACCAAAGTTACCTTTTCCGAGGATTGTGGATGTAACAAGTACGATCCCACGTGATGCTATGATAGTAGAATTGGTATCGGGTTTGGTTTCTCACACCTACAAGTAAAAGGCTTATGATGGATCTCAGTTAGGAAGTAGCACAAATAATTCAAGCAAATGTTAGTCAATATGTCAAAAAAGTTGAAATATTTACAAATGGCAATTAAGACCAATAGATCAAACCCAAGGATATCACTAGGAACACACACGCGGAAGATAAATGGGATCCGCACAACCAAGGAATGACCACAAGATGTGTAACCACGGATAAAGCTCTTGTTGCACGGATAATAGAAAGACATAGCCCGATTCCTCTAATGGGCGAGATACGCTAGTGCACCAACCTAAGAGAGAAACGGGTAGTCTACTATCCCAAGTATGCTTGAGTTTGTAGTGACCAAGATGATGTAGCTATGCTACTAGGCTCGATGCCTTTTCTTATAAGCTCTTTGCTTCTCTTCTCTTTTGCTTAAAAGCTTTTCTTCTTCTTCTTTTTGACTATGCCACAATGCTTGATATGCGAGCTGATGCGGCTTGAGCTGTGTCGGTATTTCCCATAAGAGGAAGGGATGATGCAGCACATCGACGATAGGTATTTCCCTCAGGGATGAGACCAAGGTTATCGAACTAGTAGGAGAATCATGCAACACTACATAAACGGTACCTGCACACAAAGAACAAATACTTGCAACCCGACATGTTAAAGGGGTTGTCAATCCCTTATGGGTAACGATGCGAGAAATTGTCGAGTTGACGGGATAAAAGTATGATAGATTGGATAAATAGATCGCTAACAAAAGCAAAATAAAATAAAGTGCAGGAAGGTATTTTTGGGTTTTTGGAAATATAAATATGAAAATAAAAGCGAATAGAAATAATCTCGAAGGCAAATATGATAAAGAAAAGACCCGGGGGCCGTAGATTTCACTAGTGGCTTCTCACGAGAAAAATAACACATGGTGGGTATACAAATTACTGTTCGACAATTTATAGAACTTAAAATCATCATGACGATATATAGGCAATGATCATTATATTGGCATCACGTCCAAGATTAGTAGACCGACTCCTACCTACATCTACTACTATTACTCCACACATCAACCACTATCCAGCATGCACTAGTACAGCGAGGTGCTATACAAACGGTTTTCAACCCCTTTCCGCGACGGCATTTGGAACCATCGCCTAGTGAGTGACTGTGATAGGGGGGTCCTTCCCACATGACCTAGAAACCGTTGGGGATATGCCCTCCTGGCACACCCGCTCGGCAAAATGAGGTCGTGTGCGACCGGCGAGCAATCAAATACGGTTATACATAAAGTAGTGCTAAAAAATTCAATTATACAGGCGAAATCGTTTCCGGTCATAAGTTCATCCCACATAGTCAGTCCCTGCTAAACATTTCTGTTCGTATATACATCCCACACAGTCACTCCAAGGAAAACATTTCTGTTCGCGGGTACATCACACACAATTTTCCCCATTAAATCATTTATGATAGCATTTCCATTGAACACGGTAATAACAATTTTATCATCTGCGTTATTGAATGCATCACACAGGGTGCATAGAAGAAACTGTGCGGCAAAGGTTGTCCATCACACATGGTTTTCATGTGGTAAACATTTGTGCTAGGTGGCCGAATGCAAACAGTTTTCAAGAAGATGTCTTGTGTGATTGTTCATTAATCCAACACGGTTTATTCCAAGAAATAGTGTGTGTTGCCTAAGGTCACCGTCCATAGTGTTTTCTCAATAATCGTTTGCAATAGTAAAACCCAATTAGCAAGCTAATTATCCTATTATTAATAATCCATTTATTAATCTAATGGACATTTCATATTAAGCACACAATATATTTCGTATTCATAATTGAAATACATCAGAGTACAACATCATATAGCTTCAGCACTCATCTACCCTATTATACAATTGCACCAGCACCAAGTTTCACATGCAACATCTATAACCTTTCGAAATTAGCATCATATACATAGACAAATGTATCTCATCTGGAAAACTGCTAAAGCAGAAGACGGATCTTGAGCCTTCATTGATGTTGAAGGTCTTTGCAACTTTAGGCCAGTGCTTGTAGATCATTGACCGTCCATCCTTCGTCCTCTTCTGGAACACTTCAATATTGAACCGTGGGTGTTGTATGAATACCTTCCTCGCCTCCTGACCATACAGGTGGTTTGAGAGGTAATCATCAGCGAACTACTTTGGAAAGGCCCGAAAACAAGGATATGTGCATAAATATCTTCTCTATATTGGAAATGAGGCAAAGGAACAAAAAAGGCATTGTATAATAGTTAGTACCATCCTGTAATGAAGTGATGTCTTCTTCGTTGTGCAGACAAAGATCTTGTTGTTTTTTGTCGCTAATTTCTTTATCCTAACAATCTTTCTAAGTTTCTTGACTTGACTGATATTCAGGGACAACTCATTTCCCCATATGCAAAAAGGGTCGAACAATGGGTCAAAACCTCTGACAGCAGGACCTACATGTGCAAGACCAAATTGTTAAAAACCTAAATATTCGAATGGTCCTGCAATTGCACAATAATGTGCTATTAGACAAAGGACCATGCATGTGCAAACCTTGATTGTAAACCTCAGTGCTTCCCATTGTTTCCCTGCAACACATATAAGGTAGTTAGTGATCAGGTTAAGTGAGGGTTCGCATGCTATTAGTAAAATATGTTGAAGAAAAATAAGCACATTGCAGATTCATCAGATTAATTCAAGCCACATGGAAAATCCATTTATACAAACCAAGCATGATTAAGAACTAGGAAATATAGCAATTGTATATGTTTCTCATGTATTAAGTGCAGCCCAATTCAATTTATTCCTCACATGCACAACAATACAAAATTCTACCAACGACAATTGGACAGCGCATTGCAGAACGGAACCAAGCAGTTAAGTAAACACCACAACAAATGAACCAAACATTAATTGAGCACAATATAACATAGTCCTAATAGAAGATCAGACAGTTAACCAAACCAAGAATGCTTAACAACTTGGAAATATAGCAATTGTATTTGTTTCTCATATATTTAGTATAGCCAAATTCGATTTATTTCTCACATGGTATAAAATAACAGAATGCATCCACAACAATTGAATATCGCATTGCAGAATTGAACCAAATAGTTAACTAAGGACCACAACAAATGAACCAAATATTAACTAAGCACCACATTGCACAATGTATAACATACTAGAAGATCAGACAGTTAACCAAACCAAGCATGCTTCACAACTTGGAAATATAGCAATTGTATTTGTCTCTCATGTATTTTGTAAAGAAAAATTCGATTTATTTCTCACATGGAAGATAATACAAAATTGCACCCTGTAGAATTGAACATCACATTTGCAGAACTGAACCAAACAGTTAACTGAACATGACAAGAAATTAACTAAACAGCTAATAAGTGAGCACCACATTGCACGGCATATAGAATGTATACACTAGAGCAACAAATAGCATGGTAAAAGTAGATAGCACAATTCACTAGAATTTGTGAAGGAAAGGCAGTAGCATGCTAACTGAACATGGGTCCTTATAGTGAGCTAATAAGACAAGCTACTCCTCATTGTCGGAGATATCAATGACAATTGGCTCCTTGGACATGAAAGAGGGCGAGGCCTCGGCATCGTGGGTACCCTTGTCGTAGTGGTGGGTTACCTGAGCCGCTTCAGGAACCAACCCGCTGGCTCCTGAGTTGAGGTAAGCACATGCACGCTGAGAAAACACCTTGTAGTCTTTGTCGAAGGCACCGAGGGTGGCCTCGAGAAAATGCCATGTATTGTCATTTTAAGTATCCAACCGCATCGTGGCATCGGCACACAAGGCATCCACGGTGGCCTCGACGGCAAGGTGCTCCTCCAACATTTGGGGGTCGGCATGAATGGCAGCCATCACGACCTCATCCGCGCATGCGGCCGCGATTTGCTTCTCCACTGCCAAATGCTCCTTGAGCTCCTGGCTATAGTACGTGCACCATGACTTAGGGCAACGCTTATTTGGTGGAGGGGTCGTGATGCGGAGCATCCTTCCATCATCCCCATGGACTCTACATCAACATATCCAACCCCACAAGGACCCATGACAAGAGCTAGAGCACTTGCTTTGGAAACCGAGGTGAACTCCTTCCTACTAGACTTGCATATGAACCCAAATGGAACATGTATACTACGTCACCAAAATTTGCTATGCCTCCTTAGGTACGAAGAGGAACACCACCAAGGAGCTCAGGAGCATCCCCAAGAAGAAGGAGAACCACCCCAAGGCCACGAGGACCAAGCACGAGAACAACAACAGCAACACAGGAGGCTCCAGGCAACCCCGTGTGCACGGGCCCCCAAGAGCCCGTGCCCGCGGGCTACTCAGGGAGTTGACGCTGGAGCACCCCGTGTGCACGGGCTTGTACCGTGCCCACGGGACCCCCGTGCGCACGGGCCCAACTTACCCCGTGCGCACGGGCCTCCCAGGATGGACGGCTATGATGATGACTTCGGCTCCACTTCTCCTCCTTCGACCCCAAGCCTATATAATTCGTACCTAGGGCCATGTTTAGGGTTAGAAAAGTATTAGATGAGATCTTGGTGAGCTTTGCTCCATTACCTTCCCTCTTTGAGGATCAAGACCCCATAGGGAAGAATCCTTGAGGATTTCAAGACCTCCTTCTAGGAGAAGACTATCTACCACCAAGACCCCTCTTCCTTTGGATTTGGGATGAACGTTGCCATTGTATCTTTCCTTTGATTGTGTTTGAGACTTGTGGATCTTGTGTTGTTACTCTAGTGGATGTGTAATTGGGAATTGTTGGAGTGATTACCTCTTTGTGTTCATCCTTGTGTTCTTGCGGTTCTTGTGCTTTCCTCCATTTTCCCCCTCGAAGTGTGAAAATATCTTCACCTAGGGTTCTACCCTACATCATATGGTATCATGAGCCAGGTTGATTCACATCTTGGAGTCCTTACCTTCCACTTTCTAGCTTGATTTTGTTGTTTTTCGTCCTAATCCGAAAATCCCCACCAAAAATAGCCCCAAAATTTTTCTTGCAATTTGTTGATCTTGTGAGATTTGGTTGATTTGATCCACGAATTTGGTGTTTGACAAGTGGATCTACACCTCCACCACCATCTCCACCCATCCCACATTGGAATTTGGTCAAAAACTCGAAATCCCCACGAAATCACAGGAGTTCATCCGCTCTCGGGAGACCTCGTGCACACGGGCCATCGGGACCCCGTGCACACGGGACCCCGGGCACACGGGCCTCACTTACCCCGTGCGCACGGCCTATCCAGGGACTTCCGGCCATTTTTCTGTTTTTCCAATTTTGTTTCACCACCACCTTTTGTACTTCTTCCACACCTTTCCACGTGTTTGTTGAGTATTCGGTTGCGATTTCTCTTGTGTCCTAAGGTGTTTCGGCTACTTAGGCGCAACTTGGTATCGTCATCACCACCAATCATCGAGTCGAACAACACTTCGGCTTCGACAAGATCATCTTCGACCGTAAGCAAGGACGGTAACCTCGACGACACTTTGTACCCCTTGCCATTAACTTGATAGCCTCGAGCTATTTTGCGTAGCTTACCCATCGAGACTAGCTTGTTGAGTATTGCCGGGCCACGTCTTAGTGCACCATTTAGTGTTCCGTCCATCCCGTGCATATACTACTTGTTACCTCATTGTGTGGCTCGCATATCAAGCATTATGGCATAGTTGAAAAAAAAAGAAAAGAAAGCTTTTAAGCAAAAGAGAAGAAAAGCAAAGAGCTTATAAGCAATAGCATCGAGCCTTCGCATTCGTGCATCATCTTGGTCACCACATACATAAGCATACTTGGGATAGTGAGACGAGTAGATTCTGTATTAGGTTGGTGCACTAGCGTATCTAGCCCATTAGTGCAATCGAGCTAGCGTCTCTCTAGTATCCGTACGACAAGAGCTTTTCCCGTGTTTCGATATCTTCGAGCTCATCCCTTGGTTGTGCGGATCCCATTTATCTTCCGTGTGTGTGTTCCTAGTGTTATCTTGGGAAGTTGATCTATTTGTCTTATTTGCCATTTGTGAATCTTCTCAACTTTATCAACACCTTGACTAACATTTGCTTGAATTATTTGTGTCTTTCCTAACCAAGCTCCTCCATAGACCATTTACTTGTAGGTGTGAGAAACAATTCCCGGTACCAATTCCCCTATTGTAACATCACGTGGGTTCGTACTTGTTACATCCACAATCTTCGGAAAAGGTAACTTTGGTTTTGTTCTCTCATTTTCCTACTCACCACCACTTTCTTATGATGGATAGGCCAAGTTCTTCTACCAACCCACTCTTCATCGAGCAAGACGACGACATGTCATCCTTCGTCACCAAGAGCCACCTCTTTGGCGCACAACGAGCTCTACATCAAGAGCAGCAAGCAATGAACGACCGCATCGACAACCTTGCCACCGACTTGCAACTCTCCGAGCAACGTACACGCGACTACTTCGACAACAAGCTCGACGCGCACAAGCAAGAGAACGATGCAAGAATGGACGAGATCCGAGCTTTGTTGGTCAACCGGCATCCTTCAACTTCTTCCTACTCAAGACGGAGCCACTCAAGTCGCCACTTCGACGACACCTTCTCCGGCTCAAGTACACCGTCTTCGACCATTCTTCGACGAGCCGCGCATCAAGACCGACATGCATCTCGAGATCCGCTCCACGGCAAGCATTCACAAGAGCAAGTCGATGAGCAAGTTCCTCGTCATCAAGCAAATCAAGTCGCCTTTGCTCAAACCCAAGAACGACAATGTCTTCGTCGTCAAGAAGAAGAAGAACGAGAGCGTCTACAACAAGAGGAACAAGACGCCGAGGCCCAACGTCTTCAACAACAACAACGAGAAGCACAAGCTATTGAGGCGGAACGTGCCCTTCAAGAATCAAGTCGAGCCGTCGCCAACCGCAATCGCGAACAGCGCAATCAAGAGAAAGCCCTTCGAGAAGAAATGCAAGAAAGGAACTATCGACAACGTGTGCACCGTCAAGTTTATCAAGCTCCTCCACAAGCTCGTCAAGCTTCACCTCAACCTCAAGCGCAACAAGAGCGACACCAAGCGGAACAAGTGCTTCAAGACCCTCCTCCACACTAAGAACGACACCAAGCGGAACGAGAATTTGAGCACCATCCAAGACAAGAGCGACACCGCAACCGCTACCAAAATGAAGAGCATCGCTATGGCAAGCTCAAGTTCACAATGCCCAAGTTCAATGGAAGCAATGATCCGGAAGAGTACCTCTCATGGGCATTGAAGGTCGACAAAATCTTCCGTTTGCACAACTATGATGAAGAGAAGAATATCGCAATGGCATCACTTGAGTTCTAAGACTATGTGCTCATATGGTGGGAACAAGTCCTTGAGCGCCGAGAAGCAAGAGGTGACCCTCCAATCACCACTTGGGCTCAAATGAAGGATGTCATGCGAGCACGATTTGTGCCCACCTACTACAACCGTGATCTCTTCAAGAAGCTACAACTCCTCAAGCAAGGAACCAAGAGTGTTGAAGAATACTACAAGGAAATGGAGATAGCCATGATTCGATCCAATGTCAAGGAAGATGATGATCAAACAATGGCACGGTTCTTGAATGGACTCAACCATCCCATCAAGAAGATAGCCGACTTCCAACCCTACTCCAACCTCATCGAGCTAGTACATCAAGCGACCAAGGCGGAACGTCAAGTGCAAGATGACTTCAAGTACGCCAAGTACTCCTCCAAGACATACGGCTTCTCCAACAATCAAGCTTCAACAACTCCTCCAACATCTACTTGACCAAGCCTTCTCCAAGCATCGGCGACAAGACAACATACAAGAAACCTTCGTCAAGTTCAAGTCGTCCTCCTCCTACTACAAGCAACTACAAGCCGCGTGCTACTTCCTCTACTCCGACCGATGAGACCATCAAGACAAGTTCAATCAAGTGCTTCACATGTGGCGGCCGAGGCCATAAGTCCTTCCAATGCACCAACAAGCGCACCATGATCCTCAACGACGATGGCACCTATGACTCAATGAGTGAAGATGAAATGGAAGCTATTGAGCAAGTGGCCATGCACCGGTAGCGTGAGCGAGGATGAAGATGATCAAGTCTTTTGTGATGAAGATCTGAGCCCGCTCTCGTTGTCTCCAAGGTCTTGACACTTCAACATCAACAAGAGGAAGACCAACGATGCCACATCTTCCACACAAAGGCCGGCATCAATGGGAGATCCGTCAAGGTCATCATCGATGGAGGTAGTTGCCACAACTTGGCAAGTGAAGAACTATGCTCCAAGCTTCAATTGGTCAAGAGGAAACACCCGCACCCCTACAAGGTTCAATGGCTAAGCGACACCGGCACTATACGAGTTGAGCATACGGTCCAAGTATCCTTCAAAATCGGCGCATATGAAGACACTTTGGAGTGTGATGTGGTCCCAATGACCGTTTGCCATCTCCTTCTTGGTCGACCATGGCAATTCGATCGTGGCGCCATCCACAATGGGTGTACAAACCACTATAGCTTCAAGATGAAAGGAAAAGAATATGTGCTACGACCCATGTCTCCTAGTCAAGTGATAGCCGACAAGCAAGCCACCCACCATAGAGAGAAGAGTGAGAAAGAGAGCCACCAAAACATGAGTGAGAGCAACAAGCCACACTTGAGCGCCTCTTCGCCTAGAGAGAAAAACCTCATCCTATTCGCCACCAAACATGAGATGAGAGAAGTGTGTGAGAACCCATCGCGTGTGATGCACTTTGTCCTTGTGTGCAAGGATGGAGAACCAAAAACTAACACCACTCACGAGCTACCTTTGGTGTTTCAATCTCTTTTGCAGGAATTTCAAGATGTTTTCCCCGATGAGCTACCTCCGGGTCTACCTCCTCAACGAGGCATTGAGCATCGAATCGACCTCATGCCCGGAGCGCCACTTCCAAACAAAGCTCCATACCATGTCAATTCCGAAGAAACCAAGGAGATTCAACGGCAAGTACAACAACTAATCGACAACGGTCATGTACGTGAAAGCTTAAGCCCTTGTGTCGTTCCCGTTATACTAGTGCCTAAGCCCGATGGAAGTTTCCGCTTGTGTTCCGATTGTAGACCTATAAATGCTATCGCTGTTCGCTATAGGCATCCCATTCCTCGCTTAGATGATATGCTTGATGAACTTAGTGGAGCCAACTTTTTCTCCAAAATTGATCTTAAAAGTGGCTATTATCAAATCCGCATACAAGAAGGTGATGAATGGAAAACTGCTTTCAAAACAAAATTTGGCTTATATGAATGGTTAGTCATGCCTATGGGTTTGTCGGAAGCTCCCGGTACTTTTGTGCGTCTCATGCATCATGTCCTTCGCCCTTACATTGGAGTCTTTGTTGTGGTTTACTTCGATGATATTCTTGTGTTTAGCAAAACCATGAAAGAGCATCTTGATCATGTTAAGCTTGTTTTGCAAACACTTCGAAAGGAAAGTCTTTATGCCAACATGAAAAAAATGCACTTTTGGTGTTGACAAAGTGGTTTTCTTGGGTTTTGTTGTCTCTTCCAAGGGTGTCCATGTTGATGAAACTAAAATTGAAGCAATTAAAACTTGGCTAACCCACCAATTTGCAACAAGTCTGAAGTTTCCTTGGTCTTGCAGGTTTTTATCGTCGCTTTGTGAAAAACTTTAGCACTATTGCAGCCCTTTGCATGCTTTGAGTAATAAAATGCTCCTTTTGTTTGGGGAACTTTGCAATCAACCGCTTTTGATGAGCTCAAGTCTTTGCTTACTCATGCTCCGATTCTTGCTTTGCCCAATTTTGACAAAACTTTTGAGGTTCATTGTGATGCAAGTGGTACCGGAATTGGCGGAGTATTGATGCAAGAAAAACGTGTAATTGCATACTTTAGTGAAAAACTCTCCGGTGCTCAACTTAACTATCCCATCTATGACAAAGAATTGTATGCATTAGTGCGTGTCCTACATGTTTGGGAGCATTATCTTAGACCTCATGAGTTTGTCATACATACCGATCACGAAAAGCTTAAGTACTTAAAAGGTCAAACTAAATTGAACAAGCGTCATGCCAAATGGAGTGAATTTATTGAATCTTTCCCATATGTGATCAAGTACATTAAGGGTAAGGAAAATGTAGTTGCCGATACACTTCCTCGCATATGCACGCTTGTCACCCAACTTGAGTTGAATATTATTGGCTTTGAGCACATAAAAGATTTGTATGCTAGTGATCCATGTTTTGCATGTCATTATGCTAAATGTTTGATGCATACATCTTGGGAACAATACTACATCAAGGATGGTTATCTTATGAGAGCTAACAAACTATGCATTCCCGAGTCTTCTCTTCGTTTGCTACTTTTGAAAGAGGCTCATGGAGGTGGACTCATGGGACACTTTAGACGCGACAAGACTTTCGCCACGCTCTCCAAGAACTACTTTTGGCCCAAGATGTTCCACGACGTCTCACACTTCACTACTAGATGCTCTACATGCCGCAAAGCTAAGTCAAAAGCTCAATCTCATGGTCTTTACATGCCTCTTCCAATTCCTTATCAACCTTGGGAAGACATTAGCATGGATTTTGTACTTGGTTTGCCTAGAACTCAAAATGGAAAAGATTCCGTGTTTGTTGTTGTGGATCGATTTTCTAAAATGGCACATTTCATTCCTTGCAACAAGGTAGACGATGCTTCACATATTGCAAATCTCTTTTCTAGGGAAATCTTGCGCCTCCATGGAGTACCAAAGTCAATCGTCTCTGACCGCGACGTCAAGTTCTTGAGTTACTTTTGGAAGACTCTATGCGCCAAGCTCGGAATCAAGCTCTTGTTCTCATCCGCATACCATCCTAAAACCGACGTCCAAATGGAGGTGACGAACTGGACTCTCTCCACTCTACTTCGCGTGTTGATCAAGAAGAACATCAAGGAGTGGGAGGCGTGTCTACCCATCGCCGAGTATGCCTACAACCGCGCAAGACATTTGACTACCGGCAAGTCCCCCTTCGAGGTCGTCTATGGCTTCAACCCATTGTCCCCATTGGACATCCTACCTCTACCTCTACAAGAGCGAACCAACATGGATGCGAGTGAACGAGCAAGATACATCAAGAAGATGCATGAAGATACAAGGAACATCATCGAGCGCCAAGTACATCGACTAGCGACCAAGCTCAACGTCAACAAGCAACCTATGATCTTCAACATAGGTGATCTCGTGTGGCTACACCTTCGCAAGGACCGCTTCCCCAATGAGCGCAAGTCCAAACTACTACCTCGAGCCGATGGAGCAAAGGTGCTAGCATGCTACAACAACAACGCCTACAAGATTGAACTCCCACGAGACAAGTACAACGTGAGCGACATCTTCAACGTCAAAGACCTCTCGCCTTTCCATGGTGATGAAGATCTTGATCCGAGGTCGGATCCTTTCGAAGGGAGGGGAGATGATGCGGAGCATCCTTCCATCATCCCCATGGACTCTACATCAACATATCCAACCCCACAAGGACCCATGACAAGAGCTAGAGCACGTGCTTTGGAAACCGAGGTGAACTCCTTCCTACTAGACTTGCATATGAACCCAAATGGAACATGTATACTACCTCACCAAAATGTGATATGCCTCCTTAGGTACGAAGAGGAACACCACCAAGGAGCTCAGGAGCATCCCCAAGAAGAAGAAGAACCACCCCAAGGCCACGAGGACCAAGCACGAGAACAACAGCAGCAGCACAGGAGGCTCCAGGCAACCCCGTGCGCACGGGCCCCCAAGACCCCGTGCCCACGGGCAACTCAGGGAGTTGACGCTGGAGCACCCCGTGCGCACGGGCTTGTACCGTGCCCACGGGACCCCCATGCGCACGGGCCCAACTTACCCCGTGCGCACGGGCCTCCCAGGATGGACGGCTATGATGATGACTTCGGCTCCACTTCTCCTCCTTCGACCCCAAGCCTATATAATTCATACCTAGGGCCATGTTTATGGTTAGAAAAGTATTAGATGAGATCTTGGTGAGCTTTGCTCCATTACCTTCCCTCTTTGAGGATCAAGACCCCATAGGGAAGAATCCTTGAGGATTTCAAGACCTCCTTCTAGGAGAAGACTATCTACCACCAAGACCCCTCTTCCTTTGGATTTGGGATGAACTTTGCCATTGTATCTTTCCTTTGATTGTGTTTGAGACTTGTGGATCTTGTGTTGTTACTCTAGTGGATGTGTAATTGGGAATTGTTGGAGTGATTACCTCTTTGTGTTCATCCTTGTGTTCTTGTGGTTCTTGTGCTTTCCTCCATTTTCCCCCTCCAAGTGTGAAAAGATCTTCACCTAGGGTTCTACCCTACATCAGGTCGGTGATTTGGGTGGAAGGTGTCGCGCCGGTGGTCGGGGCATGTGGGATGTGGGAGGAGGAGGATGGGGGTCGGGTGTGGATTACCTGCCTGGATAGACGAGGCCGAGCAGCGTGAAGGAGGGTCGACGGTGAGGAGGCGATGCTGAAAGCAAGGAGTGAAGGTTTCAACTTGGAAAGGAAGGCGTAAATAGGGGACATGTGGCTTTGGGAAGGGAGAGGGAGCGGGGAGGTAGATATTTCCACAGAAGCCAAAAATTTTGAATCGGCTCAGCGAAAAAACTGGCACGCAAAGTGTCATCAGACACTGTCCCTTATTCAACATTGTGTACGATATGTGAACATCACAAATGATTCATATAGCTTAACCCATGTGTGATGAGTTTGAACGTGAAATTTTTTGGTTCGAATTTCCCTGGTTATAATGGTCATCCACGTCATTGCATAATTTGGGTACACAAAGGAGACTACAGCACACCCACACTTCTTAATCAAGCAATTTTAGCAATTAAGCAGAGCTAGCTAACCTAAACATTACTCTAACGAATTAAAGACCGATGCTCTTAATTAAACAAAACAAAGAGTACTAATATGACTGGTGCTCGTCAATCTCCGCCGCCTCCTCCATGTCCAGCTCGCGCCCGACGAACTCCTAGGGAAGGGACTCCATGCCATCCATCGCACCATACTCGGCAAGCATCTCGCCATCCGCATCCGCCATATCTTTGGAATAAGCCCCCACGAGCTTGGCGTGGGAGGCCATGATCTTGGCCTGGGCAGGTTCCGTCGTGGCAAGGTATGTCGCGCAGGAACGGACGGCTGCTCGAACACTCTCGACGATTGCCAAGTCTTCGACTGTGGGTTGCCGATCATTGTCGGAGAAGCTTCATTCGATTTGTGTGGTGACCGCCATGAGCTGGGTGTGGGTGGCCTCGACATGGTCGTGGGCGGCCTCCAACAGGGCTAAGGCCGCCGCTACGGAACAAACAACTACTGTGCCGCTCTCGCCAGTTGCTATCCCCGAGGCAGATGTTGCTGCCGCCACCTGAGACGCAACATCGGCTGTTTGGGCTACCTTGCCGCCTGGTCGCAGATTGTGGCCGCGCTCACGAAGCTTGTTAGCACATGCTTGGCGATTACGACCACGGTCTTGCCGGAGTGGGCCGCCGAAGTTTCCCTCACGAAGCGGGTCCATGTCACCATCTTTCACCGGCGATGATTGAACAATGAAATGATATTTGGGGAGCAAGCTAGTGTGCTTGACATGCCACCTGTGGACTGTAGCTGACACACCTTCTCGCATAAGCCATATGCCTAATATGCACCGATGGTGCTCCAGGATATTTTGTACTGCATCTCACACAGTTGGTGATAAAAAATTGTGTGCGATCTACTTGATTTTTCCTCTTGATTTTATTTACATAACAGGGTCATAGCTGGAAAGGATGGTGTTTGAATTGCTAGAACTTTTATCTGCAGTGAACATGCAACTATAGGTGTGTCATAAAAAATATTCAGGGTTCATTTGGACATTTTTATACATCAACTTGGTTTTCTAGGCATTTCAGGTGCACGATTCAAAATTAAACTACATGCACATGCTCCGATGCACCAAAATGAGTTGTAAAATGATATATGTGTCCATGGGTTGATGCTTATGTCGCATTGAAGAAATGGGGATGAATTTCAAACACCACAACAATGTGTCTCTCCGGCAAATGTTGAGGTGCTTGCTTTTGTAATTCTAGTAAATAAAAAACTCATCTGAAATTCATGAACCTTGGCATGCTATCATGGAACGACATCAACATGCTGGGGTAAAAAATATTGTCCCATTTGGGGCAGGTTATGGTATAAGCTTCTCGCAAACCATAGCTTCTCTCACAACAAGCCCAATGGTTTTGGTAGGGAACAAGACACCTTGGGGGACGAAATGATATCCGTTGCCTCTTCTTACTTTCAAATTTTTTCTCGTGTCAACGTACAACAACAGGAGTGTTGTGTCAATTTTTGTGATTTTTCGGGGTTCGCTTGGACATTTTTATGCATTAACTGAGTTTTCTATGCATTCATGTGCATAATTCAAATTTGAACTACATGAACATGCTAGTGCATATAAACGGGTTGAAAAATCAAATGTGTGTCCTTGGTTGCATCCTTAGGTCCCATGCAAGAAATGGGAATGAATGTCAAACACCTTTGCCATCGTTGCTCGACCGCTAACATTGAGATACATGGTTTTAAAATTCTAGTAAATCAAAAACTCGTCTGAAATTCATGAAATGTGACATGCTATCATGGAACAGCATCAACATGCGGTGGTAAAAATATTTACCCATTTGGGGCAGGTTGGGGTATAAGCTTCTCACAAACCAGAGCTTCTCGCAACAAGCCTCATGCTTACGGTAGAGAACGTTTCACCTTTCTGGATGAAATGATATCTGTTGCATCTTCTTGATTTCAATTTTTTCTCTAGTGTCAACATATAACAACATGAGTGTTGTGTTAATTTTGGAATTTTTCGGGGTTCGTTTGGACATTTTTATACAATAAGTGAGTTTTCAATGCATTTATGTGCATAATTCAAATTTGAACTACAGGCACATGCTCTAATGCATATAAATTGGTTGAAAATTCAAATGTGTCCTTGGTTGCATGCTTAGGTCCCATGCAAGAAATTGGAATGAATGTCAAACACCCTGCCACCATCACATGGCCGCAAACATTAAGATACCTGGTTTTTAAATTCTAGCAAATCCAAAACTCGTATGAAATTCATGAAACTTGGCATGCTATCATGGAGCGGCATCAACATGGCATGGTAACATATTTGTCCCATTTGGGCAAGTTTGGGTATAAGCTTCTCACAAACCAGAGCTTCTCACAACAAGCCTAATGGTTTCGGTAGGGAACCATTCACCTTTCTGGATGAAACAATATCTCTTGCCTCTTCTTGATTTCAATTTTTTCTCTAGTGTCAACATAGAACAACATGAGTGTTGTGTTAAATTTTGGAAATTTTCATGGTTTGTTTGGACATTTTTATACTATAATTGTGTTTTAATGCATTTATGTGCATAATCCAAATTTGAACTACATGCACATGCTCTAATGCATATAAATTGGTTGAAAATTCAAATGTATGTCCTTGGTTGCATGCTTAGGTCCCCTGCAGGAAATGGGAATGAATGTCAAACACCCTGCCACCGTCACTCGGCCGCATAAAATTGAGATACCTGGTTTTAAAATTCTAGTAAATCCAAAACTCATCTGAAATTCATGAAACTTGGCATGCTATCATGGAGCGACATCAACATGCTGTGGTAAAATATTTGTCCCATTTGGGGCAGGTTTGTGTATAAGCTTCTCACAAACCAGAGCTTCTCACAACAAGCCCGATGGTTTCTGTAGGGAACGTTTCACTTTTCTAGATGAAACGATATGCATTACCTCTTCTTTATTTCTATTTTTTCTCTAGTGTCAACATACAACAACAGGAGTGTTGTGTTAAATTTTGGAGTTTTTGGGGTTCGTTTGGACATTTTTATACATTAATTGAGTTTGCAATGCATTTATGTGCATAATTCAAATTTGAACTACAGACACATGCTCTAATGCATATAAATTGGTTGAAAATTCAAATTTATGTCCTTAGTTGTATGCTTAGGTCCCATGCAAGAAATGGAAATGAATGTCAAACACCTTGCACCGTCAATCGGCCTTAAACATTGAGATACCTGGTTTTAAATTCTAGTAAATAAAAAACTCGTCTGAAATTCATGAAACGTGGCATGCTATCATGGAGCGGTGCCAACATGTCGTGGTAATTTTTTTGTCCCATTTGGGGCAGGTTTGGGTATAAGCTTCTCACAAACCAGAGGTTCCCACAACAACCCTGATGGTTTTAGTAGAGAACATGCCACCTTTGGGGACGAAACGATATCCGTTGCTCTTATTGCTTTCAAAAAATTTCTAGTGTCAACATAGAACAACAAGAGTGTTCTGTTAAATTTTGGAATTTGTCGGGGTTCGTTTGGACATTTTTATACATTAACTGGGTTTTCTAGCATTTTATATGCATAATTAAAAATTAAACTACACGCACATGCTCCGGTCCATATAAATTGGTTGAAAAATCAAATTTGTGTCCCTGGGTGCATGCTTAGGTCCCACGCAAGAAATGGTAATGAATTTCAAACACCAGGGCACTGTTGATTGCCAACAAAACGCTGAGATACTTTGTTTTTATATTCTAGTAAATCCAAAACTCGTTTGAAATTCATGAAACTTGGCATGCTATCATGGAATGGCACCCGACATGGTGTGGTATTTTTCTTGTCCATTTTGGGAGAAGGCGCACTCGAATAATAGCCAACAAAGGCATTTTGAAACAAATAGCTGCCACTCTAACATTGCGAGCGTTTTAGATAGAACACCCGTATGTTAACCGACAGCTTCCCAAGTAAACCAAGGGGAAAATGTGCCGAGCAGGATTTGTGCAGATCTTCATAGTAAACGTTTTAGATATAACTCTTGTATGGAAAGTGAGAGCTATGGTCTTCCGTAGTAAGCCAAGGGAAAATCCGCCGGTTTGTGCATCTCTTCGACACAAACGGTTGAGATTTAATAAGGTATGCAAAGTGAGAGTTCGGCGCTAAGACAAGAGAAAATTTGGCAAGCAGGATTTGTACCTCCCTTCAATGCAAACTGTTTTTTCAGATGACCCGTGTGCAACCACGTACGGACAATTTGGTAAGATTTGCATCTGTCATATTGGGTATATTGCCATTTGTCAAACTGGAAAGATTGACACTTGTTGATATTAACATTGCCATTTGTCAATCCTTGTAACACTGTGATTTGTCAAAATATGCAGCTAAAAATCACTAGCACTATCTAATTTTTGCAACTAAAATTCAGTAATTAAGCATAAATTTCATCCATAGATTAAGTAGTCGTTCTTAATTTATGCAGATAGTTCACTTCAACAGCTGAACCGACCAAACTTTTCCACAATTGTTGCCACAACCACGTACTGAAATAGCTAGTTCAACTGTATATACTAGCTAATTTTAAGTAGGTTGTACAGTTGCACTACATCTATAGTCAGATGAACTAAACAAAATAGCCCCTAAATACTAATACTGGTACGGTGGGGCTTTGTACTACTTCCGTCATCCTCTCCTCTGTCGAGCGCACTCAGTATGAGGAAAAAGGAGGAGGAGCCTACCGACGATCTGGACAACTACAATACGGTGCCTGCCGCCGCTGCATCTTCAGCGATGCTCACCTTGAACGCCCTCTACCGCTCCAGACGACACCTCTTGAAGTGGCCGGACTGCTCGTAGATCTCCTGATTCCTAGCCTCTGCATTGGCGTGTGTTGTGGCCACGACTGCGGTAAGGCTCTTTGCATGCTCGACGAGGCGCTCCTCCTCCTCCCGCAGGAACTCGATGTAGCACGCAAGGTCTCTGAGGAGATTGCTTGACTTGTGCCAAGTTGCTAAAATCTACCAAGAACTAAAATTGGAAAAAGGTTAAGTTTTTATTTGGTCAAGTAGTCTACTCACCCCCCCCCTCTAGACACACTTTCGATCCTATAGTCATGTTGCTTGGTTCTCCTACTGGTTCGATAACCTTGGTCTCATCACTGAGGGAAATATCTACCGTCGCTATGCTGCATCATCCCTTCCTCTTTGGGTAAATACCGACGTAGTTGAAGCAGGCATCAAAAGGAATTTCTAGCGCCGTTTCCGAGGAGGATCTTCAACATCAACCAGGTTCCTAATCACAAATCGCATCTCCTTGCAATTCACAATATTTGCCATTTGCCTCTCATTTTCCTCTCCCCCACTTCAAAAAAATTTACCATTTTATTCGCCCTCTTTTTCATTCGCCTTTTTCTTGTCACATCTCTTGTTTGCTTGTGTGACCATGTGACTTCTATTTGCTTGCATCTTTGCTTGATAAAAATCTATTGATATGGGTCCTCATCCACTAGCTAATCTTTTTAAGAGATCTAATTATGTTGAACCAGTTGCTAGTGATTTGAGTGCACTTGATTATCTCTATGAAGCTTTGCTTGAAATCCGTGAATCTGAAAATTGTGATGAAGTGTTGGAAGAAGAAATTTATAAAGTGATTCATGATAGCTCCTTGAATAGAAAGCATGATTGCAATGATGTTATTATAAATTCTATTAATGTCAATTGTCCTAATAATATGCAAAACCCCAAACTTGGGGATGCTAATTTTTATCTGTCAACTACTTATTGCAATGATCATGATTGGGGTGATTCTTCTTATGATCTTGAAAATTTATTTAAGCCTCATGAGGAATATATTTGTGATAATATTGAATTTGGGTTTGGAAGAGACTCAACTCTAGGTGATAATGATCCCACCACTTCGGAGAATGATCGAATTTATGTTAGTGTTGATAAAAGTGGGCCTAGAGAGGTCATGACTTTTTTGATGTTAATCCCACTATAAAGCATCATAAGGCATAACATGGTAATACACGGTGTTAGGGGTGAACTAACGTAAGACGAAGAGGGAAACGATCCGGAGGGGTTTTCCCGGTGTTAGGCATTTTCCGGACAAATGAAAGAGAGGGGACGGTTCCATGTTCAGCATGTTAGAGGCATGTGACAGATGAACAGTTCGCGTGTTCGGATTCGTTGGATTTTTCTAAGCAACTTTCATATAGAAAACATTTTAATCCGAGTTATGGATTATTTTCTATGATTTATCAAAGTTTAAAGCATTTTCTGAAAATTTCCTGGAATTATATTTAATTCGAAAACAGGGGCTAAAATGCTAAGTACACCCCAAAGTGTTCCCAGCCATAAGAACAATGAGGCTGACAGATGGAGCAGTGTTGACTGCCTAGTCAGCAGTCAACAGTGGACTATTCACTGGTCAACTCACCAGAGGGACCCACCTATCATTGACTCAACAATTAACATTGTCTTTAATTGTTTTAATTAACTTAGTTAGCACGTGGGGCCCATCTATAAATGTCACCTTTTAGTAAAACTAGTAAGCGTGCACATGTAACACACGTAATTTTAGGAATTTCTTAATATTCCTCAATTGAATTGATTTTTCAATCACAATACTTGTCACAATAACATGTCATGTTTTTATAACAATTGATGTAAACTGAAATTTTGGCAAACATCCTACTCGGTAGCTAGATGTGTCCACCTCAATATAAGCACATGCCAGAGAGGCAAGCTTCAATCGCGGCACTACTAAATCTGCCTTTGCAAGGTGCTCAACATAAAATGTTTTTTCTTCAGTTTATTTGCCCAAAGAAAAATTACAACATCACAAACTGCAGGCTCATAGAGAAAGATCGGTTTGATATAATGAAGAGACATTTAATATTAATGTGAAAATAAATGAGGTTACATCTTCTTTTAGCATGGTATATAGATATAGTTCACGAAATACAAATAGGACTATTAAACAAGACTTCAAATCATAGTCTGAAAATAAGGAGGGGCACTTAACTTTGGTGGCAAACAGAGCACCTGGCAAATCTGACCTGAATAATCATATGCATGTGTGCAAATGCATGTACAAAATAATGCACAAATTTTTATTGCATATATTAAATAGATGTGTTGCATATTCAATATTCAAGCTCGTAGTATGTACAAATAACCATGTCAAAAAACATTACAGGGCGATAAAATGCTGGAAATCAACTACATATGTTCAGATTTTCACTGAAAAAAGAGGGCAATGAAGCGAGAATACACCAACACTGGATGTCTCCAAGCACCTCAAAGCAAAATCCTATCGGGCAATGACCTCACTATGCGTGTCACTATTGTCGGTGGCGTCTTTGTCTTCCATGCATGACATAAGCAACTTATGGCACATGAAGATGACAATAATTGTTGCACGGGCATGGCCCCAAGCTAAGCTAGGCTCGCTGAGTTAGAATTTCGTAAAGAGCATTGTTGTATCATTACTTATATCTGAATTAGAATATATGATAACCGTCCTGCAAACAGAATATTTGGTTTCTCTATTTCTATAAGAAAAATAGAAAATCACAATCCATCAGTGTATTATTCCATCTATGAACAC
Source organism: Aegilops speltoides (assembly GCA_021437245.1). Classification (NCBI taxonomy): domain Eukaryota; kingdom Viridiplantae; phylum Streptophyta; class Magnoliopsida; order Poales; family Poaceae; genus Aegilops; species Aegilops speltoides. The sequence continues at coordinate 203,287,851 of CM038143.1, forward strand.
ATGGCCATAAATTTTTAATTTACTTTGAATCCATATTGGCCTATTTATTAGCAAAAAAAGTATATATCTCAAGTGAGAAATTTTGTATTCGAAAATGCATCTGGAGAACTTCACACCAGAAAAATGTAAAGCTGCGTAGTTAAATAAACTGGAGAGCAATGGAAATAATAGCAAACTTGATCACAAAAATTTTATTAACACAGTGCTTGTAAGGTATCACGACATGCAAGGTAAATGCTCCCCTAAATATAATACGAAATCCTAAATTAGCTTAGAGCAGGAGACAAACGTTTTAAGCTCAACTTAACTGGAAGAATCACAACGAATATTTCAATACAAAAATCTTAAGATTGTTATGCAAAAAATTGGGAGTACATTAGTCCACGTGGAAAAGATCATCATACTAATTAGAAGAGCATACCCTGCTCATCCACGATCACCACGTCTAACCCTGTTCTCTCGGCGGGTGCCACAGCCATGGCAGCTCACAGCACCTGCCTGTGTGAGTGTCCAAGATGGTTGGGACGATTTTCTAGTCCATGCTGTCAGTCCAAGATGTAATGCATACAGAAATTACTACACATATCTCATATGCTTGTCAAATTTCGATATGACCAATTCATAATCAAGTTGTTATACAGCCCTCGTGTACGTACTGAACTACAATACTGCAATCCCCATCACAATTGTTCAGGGATGAATATGGCAAGCATAAGCAAAGAACAAAATTTTGCACAACTCATGTGTGCTGTCAAACATCAAAACTCTTAGCCCGAAGGATTGGGGGGCAAATACATATAGACCCGTGTGCAACACATGTAATCAACAAACATAAGGTAAAATTTGTTGAGGAACGTAGTAATTTCAAAAATTTTCCTACGCACACACAAGATCATGGTGATGTATAGCAACGAGAGGGGAGAGTATTGTCTACATAGCCTTGTAGACCCGAAGCGGAAGCGATCACAACGTAGAGGAAGTAGTCGTACGTTCTCCTCGCGATCCGACCGATCCCGGCGCCGTTACTCCGGCGCCCCCGAGTTCTTGACACACGTACAGCTCGATGGCGTCCCTCGTACTCGATCCAGCCGAGTGTCGAGGGAGAGTTTCGTCGGCCGACGGCGTGGTGGCGATCTTGATGTTTCACGGCGCAGGCCGCCTAAGCTTCGCGACGGTATGACCGAGGTGGAATATGGTGGAGGGGGCACCGCACACGGCTAAGGAACGATCCGTAGATCAAACTTGTGTGTTCTAGGGTGCCCCCTGCCCCGTATATAAAGGAGGGAGGGGGAGGCCGGCCGGCCTAGAGGAGGCGCGGGAGGAGTCCTACTCCCAGGAGTAGGACTCCCCCTTCCTAGTTGGAATAGGATTGGGGGAGGGGAAGAGGAAAGGCGCCGCCCCCTCCTGTCCTATTCGGACTGGGGGGGGGGCGTGGCCACCCCTGGCCGGCCCATCCTCTTCTCCTCGAGGCCCACCGAGGCCCATTTACCCCGGGGTTCCGTAACCTCCGGTACTCGGTAAATTCTGTTTTCACCGGAACCATTCGAACTCCAAACATAGGCTTCAATATATCAATCTTTATGTCTCGACCATTTCGAGACTCCTCGTCATGTCCGTGATCACATCCGGGACTCGAACTTCTGCGGTACATCAAAATACATAAACTCATAATAAGCGCCATCGAAACCTTAAGCGTGCGGACCCTACGGTTCGAGAACAATGTAGACATGACCTAGAACTATTCTCGGTCAATAACCAACAGCGGGACCTGGATGCCCATATTGGTTCCTACATATTCTCTGAAGATCTTTATCGGTCGGACCGCATAACAACATCGTTGTTCCTTTGTCATCGGTATGTTACTTGCCGAGATTCGATCGTCGGTATCCAATACCTAGTTCAATCTTGTTACCGCAAGTCTCTTTACTCGTTCCGTAATACATCATCTCACAACTATCTCATTAGTTGTAATGCTTGCAAGGCTTGATGATGTGTATTACCGAGAGGGCCCGAGATACCTCTCCGACAATCGGAGTGACAAAACCTAATCTCGAAATCGCCAACCCAACATCTACCTTTGGAGACACCTGTAGTACTCCTTTATAATCACCCGATTCGTTGTGACGTTTGGTAGCACCAAAGTGTTCCTCCGATGGCGGAGTTGCATAATCTCATAGTTACAGGAACATGTATAAGTCATGGATAAAAGCGGTAGCAACATACTAAGCGATCGTGTGCTAAGCTAGTGGAATGGGTCATGTCAATCAGATCATTCTACTAATGATGTGACCTTGTTAATCAAATAACAACTCCTTGTTCATGGTCAGGAAACATAACCATCTTTGATTAACAAGCTAGTCTAGTAGAGGCATACTAGTGACATGTTGTTTTGTCTATGCATTCACACATGTATCATGTTTCCGGTTAATACAATTCTAGCATGAATGATAAACATTTATCATGAAATAAGGAAATAAATAATAACTTTATTATTGCCTCTAGGGCATATTTCCTTCAAAATTCTACTCACCATAGCCCAAAATCAGTTTCAACAATACAATCTAATAGTAGAGGGAAACACACAGAAGAGTGTTTACCTCTTGTCTAATGTCTTTGTTGGACGCCATTGCCATTTCCAAAATATTCTTGTAGCCTTCCATTTATGTGATCATTATACGTACACCTCGAATCCGATCTGATCAGAAGCTGTAAATAAATAAATGAGTAGATAAGCATCACATTACAACCAACTAATCGATCAAATTTTAACAAGTAGTACGAAGGAGACATGTTGTCGACACAATCTTAGCATATGCCTATGCAGATAAGCTATTGTTAATTCAGTGAAAGCACAAAAGGAACATTACTGGATGAGGTAGTAAAGAATAGCTAAATGATGCAACAATGGGTGCAGAACTGCTTGCCTGCATTAAAAATGAATAAATGGGAACATATTCAGATTTCAGAATACAATAAGTTTGAGGCTCGTATTAAGAAGGAACTGGTATGCCCTTAATTTTCTTTTGTTGTAGAATGTTTCAAGGGATTACTGAAGAACTTTATCGTTTCTAAACAAATTGCAAGGTTAGTTGGGAAGCCAAATATCAAATCACCGTTGAAAAGAGTACATATAGATTAAAACTATAGTAAAAATAACAGCGCACATGATCTATGAACAGATTAAGAGAATTAAAACATGACAAAAAATCGTAGATATGTACATACACAGTACCGGGGTGCACCTTCAAGTGATTGAAGGTTGATGTAGAGTGCCAAGATTTATGCAACAATACTCATGATGTGGGTCATCTATATCTCGTATACTAACTTCACACCTCAATATTCTCTTAAATACAACTATAGAAAATATTAAGTCAAAGTATCTTATCAAATCTGAAATTTACAACATTAAAATACTACTAAGATCACTATTAAAAAAATTAAGCCGAAGTGTCTTTCCAAACCTACATTTTACAGCATGAAAAGACCACTAATATCACTCTAGTGTACCTATCTTGAAATCTGACAGGAACAAAAATCAGATTGGCACACTACCGTTTCCCCCAACAAACGTACACAAATACAGAAACTCAAAAAGAAATATCTTCCACGTCACTACTCCATGCCTTCCCCTTTGCCATTACTGACACAATCTTCCTGTGCCCTTGCCTACGGTCTGCTCTCTACAGATGTTCCTCATATCGGCCCCGGTGATGCAGTCACCTGTTTACTTCTGGCCTCCCCCTGCAGACCGTTACGCTAGCAGCTTGGGTTCCTTCCAATGTTGATCCGCCACTCGCTTTCCACTTTGAAATTTCAGGGCAAGGTGTTTCGTGAGTGCATGAGGAATACAAGGGGATATTGAGTCAGAGACCACAAGTCCACAACCCCACAGCCCATATCTCAGTTTTCTTCTTCCATCCCCTTTTCTTCTCCAACGACAGTAGTGGAGATCAAGATTTCCCGTTCAAACGACTAAAAAACAAAAGAAGACATAGCCCGAAACTAAATTTTGTTGTCTCTCCAGTAAAAATGTTTCCTCTCACAAATCTTTCTCCAGAACTTAGAATTAAAGTGTTATTGCATTGCAATATATGAACACATTTGAACGCTTGACATCGCATTCGGAATTTGGATATTGTGCAATAGACGTGTGAAAGTAAACAGAAGATGGTACGCAGGTCGAATAAACATTGGCACTATCCACTATATTTACCATTGAAATATCATATATGATTCAAACAAATTGTTACATCTGTCACCCGATCCTCTTCAGCCGCGGGGTAGGGGCAGGGGACGGGGGACGATGGCAGCGGCCAGTGGGGGTGTCCGGCAAAGGGCGGTACGACCGGGCGGTGATCTCCGGCAATGGCGAGTCGGTGGTCTCGGCAATGAGGCGGCATGGCGGCGCGGGCGGAAGCGGCGTGGGCGGCGACAGACGAGGCGGGCGAGGCGGTTGCGACGAGCGAAGCGGCGCTTCGCGGTGTCGGGGAGCGGACGGGGCGTGCGGTGGTTCACGATGGAGATGGCGGCGCTGTTGCTTGGGCGCTGGGGAGAAGGGGCGGTTGTGGCGAAGCGGGGGGACGTGCGGGTGGCGAGGGCGTGTTAGCAAGGGGGTTAGCGTGGGGGTGGGGATTAACCCAATGGCATGGTGGCTAATTAAAGCGTAAAATGCGTTTAGTATGCTGGAGGGATGTCGACCATCGGATTGCAGGTCTCGATGGATAGGATGATCTGGTTCTCCGCCCTCTCTTTCTTTTATAGTGGTAGTAGACTAACCTAACCTTTTAATTAGTGATGGGGGACCATTAGTTAGTGGGGGGGGTTAGCGCTTAATCTCAAGGCCAGAAGCTTGGTAGCCACCAGGGCGATGCACGCACGCATGCAGGCCGAGCCATGGGTGTGGTTGGCCGGCCGGTCTGGGCAACGGCTCACGGGGCCGAAGCCACGTGCAGGAGCAGCAGCAGCCAGGGCGCGCACAGCGGCACGCCGGGGAGCCAGCGTATCGCGGCAGTAGCGTGAGAGCCGTAGCCGCCCGAGTATGTAGCCAGCGTATCGCGGCAGCAACAGTTTCAGGCAGAGCAAGCATCGGTGGCAACCACAAGCAGCGCAGCAGCAGGTAGACAGAGTGGCAATAATAGGAGCGATGCAGGAGCAGCGGCAACGTAGCAGCAAGTAGCGGCCAAGCAGCGAACATCAGCAGCAACAATAGTGTAGTCAGCAGAGCAACATCAACAGCGGGAGTGGCGCGGCAGCAGCCAGCACGGGCGCGTTCGAGCGGTAACGGCGGACGGGCAGGGGCGCGCCGGGCGCGGGCAGGGGCGAGGGGTGGCCAGGGGCGCGCAGGCGGGTGCGTGCCCAAGGGCAGGAGCAGCGGGGAGAGCATGAGTCGAGGCGCGACAGAGGAGCCCGTGGGCACGAGCCGGCTATGAGGTGAGAGCGAGGTCGACGACGACAACGTACGGCGGCCTATGGAGGCGGATCGAAGGGAGGAATGGGTGAGGGGCTCCGAAGTTCATGGCAGGCTCAGTGAAGGCCGGGGTGAGCCGGAGAGATGGTGGAGACGGCTGGAGGAAGAAGGGTTTGATCCGGAAGAATAGATCTACTCCCCTCCCTCGTGTCGCCCCGCTTGGGCGACCTGAGGGGAAAAAACCCTAGCCCCATCGTCCCCCTCCCCTCCTCACCCTTCTTTCGCCGCCGCCTGAGGCAGCTGCTATCGGGCAAGCTCGGCCCGCTGCTGATGAAGGCGGCGGTGGGGCCCTCGCCACCTCGCCACCCGCGGGGGGACTTTGGATCGAGGGCGGTGGCCCCGGTAGGTGTGGCGCTGCCGGCTTCGGCTCCCAGTGGCATGGGCGCGGGTCGGTGTTATCTCAGCTATGCGGGCGGCGAGATCCCCGGTGGATGTGGGCCGGCGTGCGGCGGCGGCGGATTCGTCTCCTGTCGCGTCAGATCTGGCCGCCTCCATTCCCCTTCTTCCCCAACGAGTGCCTCCCCCCTCAGATCCGCCCTGTTTTGTCATGGGACTGCGGTCTTCTGCGGGTGGGAGTGGGCGACGGGGATGCAGGACCGGGGGAAACCCCTAGCCAGCCGTGTCGGTTGCGACGGCGGTGACGCTCGTGGGCGTCGCTCACCTTCTGGGCGCCGGTCGAGTCTCGCCCCTACTCCCTTCCCTTTGTCTCCGGGTGAAATCCTCAACATTGTTGGGCGTGGCGGCGCCTGGCGTCGTAACCTTCTTGAAGGCGCTGTTTGGGAACAAAGATGGGTTCTTGACTTCGTTGTGTTGTAGGTGGAGTGTGTCGGCGGTGGCGGCATGTCTCCGGCGGCGGTGTCCCCAGGCGTGTTGTCAAGCTGGTTTGGTGCTCTTCGTTGGTGCAGGCTCCTCCGGTGCCGTGGATTCTCGGGGCGGGAGGGATAGGGTTCCCCTCCTCCGTGCTTGCTCCTCTGCTTTCGTCGGCGAGCCGAGCGATTTGGTTTTGGCCCTTCTTGCTGCCCATTTGTGCATTAAACGGCTTACCCTGTTTCAAGCTGGACCCTTGCATTTGGCATTGTTTTGTTTCGGTAAGTCGTTGTCGCCAGGTGGGAGCGCTGGTTCCGCCTGTGGTTTCTGCGATGCCATTCATGCGGGTTCTAGGGTGAGCATATCCATCGCTCACCGGTGCGGCGCCTCGAGCAGTGTGAGGCGGGGCCTTCTCGGCGATGGATGCGGATGGATGTGTCTCCTTCAAGCCCAGGCGTTTAGCAATGGCGTGCTTTGCTCCGTCGTCGGTGCTCTTTCCTGAGATGTTTAGCGTTCTTGACTTGGTTCTCAGTGTGTATGGGGTTCCTGGCATCTCTAGCTATGTGTTCACTTCTAGCTAGCTAGCTTGTTGTATGCCTTTGTGAGCTGCTCCTAGGCGCCATTGTATCTTTGCCTTTTGTTTTCTTTCCTTTGAGTTGGAGTGTGGTTGTATTCCGAAGTTGTAATCCTGGCCGGTTGATGGCTTTGTTAATTCAAAGTCGGGCTTTTCTTGAGCCTACGTTCCAAAAAAAGAAGGGTTCGATCCCGGCACAGGAGTGGGTGCCAGCTTGAGCTCGTGGAGGCAGACGATGAAGCGCACAATGTCGATCAGAGTGGACAAGGTCTTAAGCCGGGGGAAAAGGAGGGCGCACGGACGACGAGGTCATGGCGACGATGCTTCAGTTGCGAGCTGTGGGGATGAGAGGGAGCGGAGGAGAGAGGTAAATGGCGCTAGGGTTTGTCCAGAGGGTGCAAGGTGTTCTTTTCCATTGGGGAGGGTCGTAGGATGCTCGACACGGCATCAATCATTGGTGTGGACGGCGGGCACGCATCCACCACACCATGGCCTCTGTTCCCTGTACAGAGGTTGAAGGAAAAGGCGCTGGTAGTGGGCTGGGCCGTTCACCGTAGTAGAAAGAGCCCATTAGCACAGTAGCTAGTTTCGTCTTTTTCCTTTTTCTTTTACTGACATTTAAAAAACAACTATTTGCAATTAAATAAGCCATCAAATGACTTTACAAAATTATGGAGCTTGGCCATTTAATTATACTGCAATCTTTTATACTCACACAAAAAGTTTGGGAGACATAGGAGTTAATTTGAATCTATCTATCTATTATATAATTAAAACAAGAGTCAAACAAGCCGTCACGTTCGTCCACATCTATTAAATTATCTCGATCGTTAATTTTGTATATTAACGGTCAAGATTTAAAATATCTACGTTACATACAAATATAGGTACGTACAAATAATTAGGCATGGCACGTAAAAAATAGTTGAACACGCCTTCCATCCAAGTCTTATGTCTTTCCTATTAAAAAACCTGTCGAAGACAATTAGACGTGAACCTCACGTTAGCATTACAGAAAAACTAGGGTTGCCAGCTTCCGCACGTAAAAAATAGTTGAACACGCCTTCCATCCAAGTCTTATGTCTTTCCTATTAAAAAACCTGTCGAAGACAATTAGACGTGAACCTCACGTTAGCATTACAGAAAAACTAGGGTTGCCAGCTTCCGTCAAAAATAAAAATCCATGGCTGCCAAACAGCTAACAAAGGCACGTACGGCTGCCAGAGTCAAAACAACGATTCTAAAAACGGAGTATGAGTGGCCGTAGAAAAATAAGGGTCCGGTCATCGTACTGCATCCGGACTTCTATTTTACGTAGAAGCAAAATCAATTCAGACTACTACATTAGTGTTCGGATAAAAACTTTCTCTATTCACGGACAAAATTCAACCTTTTCTCTCCAGGTTAAAAACATACATGTGTACGTACATAGTATAGAGTGGGGCAAAATAATTACCAATATACTACCTTTTATATATAATAACGTCTGGCTAAAATAGGATATTGGGGGCAATATATAATGAATGGACTGCTGATACTGAAAATACGTGAAAATTTAAGGGCCAATTTTTTTATTTCTATTCTCACAATTTCTTTTCCAAATGAATCATGACGTGTTTCCCAATCACAATGGTTGATGTAAATTTATGTTTTTCCGTTAAAACTAGTCATGAGAAGTACCCCGTAAAAGCATACACCATATAAATGCAAAAGAAAATACGTCATTCTTCACAACATATAAGGCATGTAACCGAACATACAGTCAATGCTTTGAATTATTTATACTAATATACCAAATGATGTATAACAAATGAAAATCGTAAGCTAAAATTGTGGATTGAAAACTACAAACAATTAAATGTAATTCTATCATCATAAAGACATGTCATCGGGCATATCAATTGAATTCAATTATATCATGTTGAGTCGCAGTGGTGACCTCAAGAAGATATGATATTAAGCTGCTATTGGGGTCATTGACTGAGGAACAGAGAGAACAAAGAAAATAGTACAATTACATTGGTCCATGACGACTAAATATTCCGCTATGGTGATTATATGAAGGGTCCTAATTTTGATAGTGGAGATTAAAAACTATAAGTAAAAGTTATATGTGTATAAGTATCCAAATCAGCTTTAGTGAAAATCAATCTGTAGCAAACTGCATTGCATGAAGTGCATGCAATAGCATCATTGCGTTTGTTGCTGGTAGCAATACCATCGTTGTTGATGGCACAAATTTACCAACCAATTAACCAACTAATAAATGGGATCTGTTTTACACAAATTATGAGAATCAATTATATTAGATGGCCATAAAATAACATCCAAAAATATCTTTTCCCGAGAGTAGGAACGCAAAAGATATAACTTATATGTCATGGTCAAATTTATTCTCTAAGTTTGGTTAAATAATCCACATTAATGACACCTTGCGATTTCGTCTGTCAAATTATAGATGTAGAGGGAAGTTCACACACACACACACACACACACACACACACACACACACACACATATATAATATTCATATGAAAATAAAGAAAAAACTTTTCATCTAGAGACGTTATCTAAATCTAAAATAGCATGTGTATACATGTTTAAATTCTAGCCGCGCAAATGCGCGGATCGCACAACTAGTTTTTCATAATAGGAAAAGTGATTAAATGGGCTCAATTGGTATTGTTTTAATTGCTATAGCCCATGTAACATTGTGGTGATATAGTTTTCCTTAACAATTATTTGTTATGGATTAGTTGCTAATTGGTGGACTATCTTGCAACCATATTGGTGAAACTTTAAATTTCAATTGCAATTTAAATTTAAATTTGAATTTGATTTTCAAACATGTGGCAACTTCCATAGTAATCACGATGACACGACCACCATCAGGGGGCGATTACTGTAGCAAGATTTTAAGGGTGTTACAATTAGAAAAAAATACAAAAATAAGAAACACCCGAGGGGCTACCCAGGTGCCCACAAGGCACCAACTGAGGTGCGCCCTGGTGGCTTGTGGGCCCATCGTGATCTTTCCCGACTCCGTTTTCTTCTGCAATACTTGTTTTGCAAGATAAAATTATTTATATATACTTCTGGACGTTTTTACCACTGCATTGCGAAAATATCATTTGTTCTTGTTATGTGCTATTTTTCTGACAGATCTAGATCGGCTTGGCTCCACACTACTAGGGAAAAGCCTATACACAGAATCTTACGAGCAGCGCTCCTCAAAATCTGACGCTCTCGCTATTTAGCGGCAGCGTGATAACAAACAGCTGCTGAAAGGAAAATAGCGATGGTCGCCCCACCAAACCGCGCTCTTGCTCTAATCCCATGACCTCGCCACCCAGCCAGTTATAGCAGTAGCGCCCTATATTGAACCGCGCTACTGCTATAGAAGTTAGCAGCAGCGCGCTTCTAAGAAAATCGCTACTACTAAGATCAGCCCACAAGTTTAGTCCCACCTCGCTCATGACAGGCTGTTTATCACCTTAAATATGTTATACGAAACTATCACAACCAGTTGGTCTTCTTGAACTCTATGTGTAGAATTTGTGGCATAATATGAGTCCTCTCCGGTTCCTACGGAGAGGACTCATATTGACAATTCATTGTACACAAAAGATCATTGATGGCCAATGTATTTTGCATTGCGTATTTTTGTATACTTACACTTAGTAGTAGCGCTTTATCTGCAAAGCGCTACTGGTAGTCCAACTTAGCAGTAGCGCGTAATAATGTAGAGCGCTACTGCTATTCAGATTAGCGGTAGCACGTTTTGGCAAACGCGCTACAACTATCCATACCTTATCCCCACGCGCGCGACGGACCCTCTCTCTCACTCACACTCACTATCGCCCGCGCGCCGATAATCATCGTCGTGCGTCGTCGTCGCCGCCGCCTTCGTCCGCCCGCCGCCGAGGTACTCCCCTCCTTCCGTCCTTCCTCCCTCCTCCTCGCACATCCTCCCTCCGCCTCCGGCCGGCCCTCCCTCCACCGCCGCCACCCTCCTCCCTCCGCCTGCGGCCGCGCCTCCTCCCTCCTCCACCGGCAGCCCTCCTCCCACCGCCCTCGACCTCACCGCCGCCACCCGAGCCCACCCAGCACCGCCGCCTCCCGATCCCGATCCCGCCCTCGCCGCCCCTACCTCTCCGTTGCCCCCACCCCCTTTCTCTGTGCTTAGTTAGTACTAGATGTTGTTTAGTAGTAGTAGAGATTTTAGGGTTCATAGATAATGATTTTTAGTAGTAGTAGATGTTAATTACTAGTAGTGATGGTACTAGTTAACTAGGGCAGTATGATTAATAGTAGTTGTAGTTGAACTAGTTTAGTTGTAGTTGAACTAGTTTAGTAAGTAAATTAATAAACTAGTTGAACTAGTTGAATTAATAGAACTAATGTATTTTTAGTAAGATAATTAATATAACTAGTTGAACTACTTTATTTTTAGAAAGAACTAGTTTTTTCTATTTATAGTAAGTTTATATTTAGTAAGAACTAGTTGAATTAATAAACTAGTTGAACATGTCATATTTGTTGTTATTTTTAGTTTAAGCAATTATTCGGGATGTATTAGTGATAACTTATACGGTTTTTTGCTTTTACAGAAATCAAGGAGCCCCTCCATCATCCCTGTCGTCGTCCCCGTCACCGACCCCCTCCGACATCAAGGTGAGACCAGCCAAATATCCATGTATATCTTGTGTTGCTCAGATAGGATATGTGGTTGCCCAAGTGGCCGTTCATGTTCAGTTTACACCTTCGAGTGGCATATGTTTTGCCGGAGTGTTGATTAATTTCCGTTCCGGCAAATTTCAGGCGCTCGATATGTCCTTTTTTAGCAAAGGTCATGCCGGATTTTTCCGTAAATTCTGGCATGACTTGTGCTAGAATATGTGCGGAAGATGGTAGACAAAACCCACTACACCGATGGCTCCGAATTAATTATAAGGAGAAAAATCATCTGATCGCATTTTGTACTCTTATTGAGGATTACAATAACTATTATCGAACTCCTCCAAATTATGGTGAATACGTGCCACTAGTGCACGTGTTGAACCACAATAACTTCTCTGGAGATACCCTGGTAAGATTTTTTACTATTACGACATCCGTGCATCTTCTGCATACTTCTAAAACTAGTACATCATTGCTAACTACGAAGTTATTACTATGTTTTTCAATAGAAACTCTCGATGGATTGTGTGCCTCATCTGATGTATCTGAATGGTCGCCTTATAGTTTTGAACATACTGCCAGGTAAATCTAGGGAGTTCACCTGTGCATATCGGATTTCTAAAACCGGTGAACACATGTTCATCAAAGAATGGAAGAAATGTATGGACATTCACAAGGAGGTTCTTGGAAGTAACATTCAGCGAAAGGCAAGAATTGGAGACAGGCTAATCTCCATTCTCCATAATGGGGAGTCAGGGGCTATCTTGTTTTTTGCTATTTTACCTTACAAAATGTAGTATGTCTTAATCGAATGTAGTAGGTCCTATCAGGTACAATATGTTTATTATGTGGTAATGTGTTAGAGTTGATAATGAGGAGTACTTGTGATTACGACTAGTGACCAATTTGCTATGTGATGTAATTGATGAAAACGATGATCTTGAGGAGGTGTTATATGACAATGATGTATTATGATGATAAATTGTTAATGATATGATGATGATGATGATATTATTATATCATTGGGTGAAAGAACATGATTAGTTTCAAGTGGATGGACATCCACTTGAAACTAATCCTGATTCTTTCACCCCGTGATGTAATAACTCATTATGATGTAAAAACAATCTCTAAATTCCTGTTGTATGAAAACTTGTGTAAATGTGTATGAATACAACATGAAATAAAAAAGAAATAAAATACTAAATAATAGTAGTACCGCGGGAAAGGAGAAGCGCTACTACTAATTACAAGTAGCGCTGTTCTGGAGAAGCGCTACTACTAAGTCAATTTAGCAGTAGCGTGGGTCTAGGCACGCTATTGCTAAGCTTTAGTCATGGCGCCTTATCGATGGCGCTCTGCTGTACTCTTGATAGGCCTAAAACCCGCGCTGCTGCTAAGCTTTTCCCTAGTAGTGCCACCAAGCTCTTCGAAGGGTGAGTTCTACGAGAAGGTCATCAACCCCTACCCACTGGAGGTTATGAAGCACCCTCAAGCCATTCAGAAGCGTGAGGGGGTGCTCCACATCCAGGACCTTCAAGGGCCCAAGAAGATGGGAAGCGTGGAGTCCAGGCTTGAGGCGATGGAGCAGGAGATCTTCAAGTGCCAAGGGATGGTGGAACGTGGACACAGTGCCAACCACTCCATGATCACGGAATGCTCCCGTGACCATAAGGTGGATGACCAGTCAATGAAGGACATCGTATTCAAGCTCAAAGAACGAATCGATCATCTCGAAGGCCAAGTTTATGATCTTCAAAACCAAAAATTTGAGTATGAGGCAAGATTCAAAGGTATGAATTTAGCTGCAAGTTTGAGGACTCTAGAGACTCGTGCATCCCTTTATGATGGTGAACCTATGCCATGGAAGTTTGAGTACACGGGTATGGGCACTCCCCTTGACTTGTGCCAAGCTTAGGGGAGCTGCCCCGATATCGTATCACCATCACTTTTATTATCTTTACCTAATTTAGTTTGATGCTTAGTTATTTCGTGATTCAGTTGAATCAAAGTTTAGTATGATCTATTTTCGAGTGCTAGTTTCCTGATCTATCTATCTATGTACTGGATTTGAGAGTTATATAATAAAGAGTAGTTTTAGTTTTTGCTTCTTACTTTTATGTTTCAATCCAAGGAATGAAAATAATGAAAAAGATCATATGTTAATGTCATGGTAAGTAATGACATTACATAAGGAAAAGTATAAGTGGTAACATTTATTGAAAGTTGACAGACATAGCATTGGTCAATGATGCAATTCATGAAAAAATTAATAAGGGAAGAGAAGATTCACGTGCAAATACACTATCTTGGACATCTTTTATTATTGTGAGCCCCCATTAAGTATTTTATGCCAAACTGTTGACGTTGGACAAGGAAGACAACATAATGAGTTATGTTTGCTTATATTCACATAGAAGTTATATCTCATAGATCCTCCAACATGTGGTGCTTGCCCAATATCTTTGCTAGCCAAAAATCCACACCAAGTAGAGATAGTACTTGTGCATCCAAAAACCTTAAACCCAATTTCATGTCATGAGAGTCCACTATACTTACATATGGATTGAATAAGATCTTTAAAGTTGTTATCCGCACATAAAGCAATAAAAATTACTTTTAAATATGTATGATCTTTTAGTGTAACGGAAAATAAGCGTTGTACGAACTAGTGATGGTAAAGAAATAAAAGCGACGGACTGCATAATAAAGTTTATATCACAAGCGGCAATATAATGTGACATTCCTTTGCACTAAGAGCTTTTGCATCCAAAAATAGAAAGGCGCATGACAACCTCTGATTCCCTCTCCAAAGGGCCTATCTTTTACTTTTATGTATTTATTTATGCAAGAGTCAATAGTCTTCTCCTCTATTCCTTTTTATTTTTCTCTTGTAAGCATCATGTGCTGGGGAAAGATCTAGGCACATATATCTAGTTGGATATGAGTGATCATGAGTTATTATTGTTGACATCACCATTGAGGCGAATAAGTTGGGAAGGCCAAATTATAAGCCCCTATCTTCTCTATGTCTGGCTGAAACGTTTTGCTCCATATATATGATGTGAGTGTTAGCAATCATAGAAGACTAAATGATGGTTGAGTATGTGGACTTGCTAAAAATCTCCGACATGAGACCCTTCCTGAAAATATGATGGGTTGCAATTGCAATGTTGACTAAGAACATAGTTTGTTAGTTTTCAAGAAAGTTTATGCCTTATACTACTTCATTGTTGTGATGAATTATTACTTGTTCATGAGAAGTTTTATGATAATAAACATTGTCATTATAGTAATAAACATGATGCTACAATGTTCGTATTTTGTTTTTATCGGCACCTCTCTGTTTCTAAACATTTGGATGAAATCACACAAATACAGAGGGAGTGACCTTATCCTCTCCCTCCCTCGTCACGCCTGTGGGCGACGGGGAGGATCCCTAGCCACCGCTGCCCGCAGCTCCCCTCCTAGCCCTCCTCCTCCTCACTGCCGCCAGGGGACGCGGCTAGGTGAAGCCCAGCTAGCATCAGCGTCGGTGGGACCTCTTCCCTCCTTGCGCAGGGGCACCGCTGCGGGCTGACGTCGCTGGGTCGGGACTCCATGCGGTTGCAGGACGTAGTGGCGGAGCAAAAGCTCTCCCGCGGTGGCGCTCTGAGCTTTGGGCGGCGTGGCTGCCTATGAAGTGGCGGGGCATGCCTTTGGTTATGGTAGATGCAGGTGGCGCTGGCTGCGGGCGGTGTGGGCCATTGGTGGTGGTCGCAGGTGGAGGATGTGGGTTGTGCATGGTGCCTACTGCGGTTGGATCCTTTCAGCTAGTGAGGGCAAGCGGCGTGAAGTGGAGGCAGCGGCCCGGCATGGTCGTTGCGATGGACGTGGGCTATGGCGTGGTGGCCTCACGGTGCTTGGTCGGCCCGGTGTTGTGGTGATGGTTGTAGTAAGGTCCAGCGCCCATTCATTCACAGGTGGCCTGTGTGGATGCCCCAGTTGGTTGTCTTCTGCTTCAGCTATGGCCGGTCTGGCGATCCTTGCGCCACTGGGCGAGTGGCCGGACCTTGCCAGATCCGGATACAGGGAGGGAGCAGAGGTTGGGTGTTAGGGGTGGCGTTTGGAAGAGGTGGTGGGTGTGATAGGTGGCTCTGATGCGTTTGGGCCACCATCACCGGCAGGGGTGCCGAGCGTTGATGTGGTCCGCTCCCACTTCGCCTCTTCTTCGACCTGGTGGCTCCCCGATCGGTCTTGTTGTTCCGATCGCCGGCGGCCCTGTCGGAGGTCGGACCAGGTCGGACGGTTCACCGCTCGTAGCTTGAAGGTGGTGTGTCTTGTTTCCTGGGCGGCGCCCTGGGTGGTGGGAGTTGCGGTGCTCGTGGGATGAGCTCGCAACTCAGGTGCGGGCGGCTAGTGTCCATGGCTGTGTGGGTGGTGTGGTGGCTGGTGGGTTGATGTTCTGTGGTGGTGTGCCGTTTGGGTCTTGTGCCTGGCTGCACCTTGAGCGAGGGCGGATTATGATTGCCGGGGTGAATATACTGCCTGGCTTTGGCCAGTCCGACAGAGGAGGCACCTGTGGGTGTCGTCATCTTCCTGAAGTCTCTGTTGTGGTTGCTCCTTTCCCTTCATGGTTGAGGGAGTCCTGGACTAAGGGGTGTCCGGATAGCCGGACTATCATCATCTGCTGGACTCCAAGACTATGAAGATACAAGATTGAAGACTTCGTCCCGTGTCCGGATGGGACTTTCCTTAGCGTGGAAGACAAGCTTGGCAATACGGATATGTAGATCTCCTATCATTGTAACCGACTCTGTGTAACCCTAGCCCCCTCCGGTGTCTATATAAACCGGAGGGTTTTAGTCCGTAGGACGAACAACCATTACAACAATCATACCATAGGCTAGCTTCTCGGGTTTAGCCTCCTTGATCTCGTGGTAGATCCACTCTTGTACTACCCATATCATCAGTATTAATCAAGCAGGAGTAGGGTTTTACCTCCATTGAGAGGGCCCGAACCTGGGTAAAAACATCATGTCCCTTGTCTCCTGTTACCATCCGCCTAGCGCACGATTCGGGACCCCCTACCGAGATCCGCGGTTTGACACGACATTGGTGCTTTCATTGAGAGTTCCTCTGTGTCGTCACGGATAGGCTTGATGGCTCCTTCGATCATCAATAACGACGCAGTCCAGGGTGAGACTTTTCTCCCCGGACAGATCTTCGTATTTGGCGGCTTTGCACTTCGGGCCAATTCGCTTGGCCATCTGGAGCAGATTGAAAGCTATGCCCTGGCCGTCAGGTCAGATTTGGAAGTCTAAACTTAACGGCTGACATCCGCGGAGACTTAATCTTCGACGGATTCAAGCCACAGCCGAGTGCGCCGCACCGTCACGATGGGCATGATTTAGCTCTGCTGCCGGACAATGCCCTGGAGGCCACACATGAGTCCGCCCCGACCCTTAGTTCGGAGCCGACTGCGCAGATCGAGGACGGGTGGCTAGACACCACCTCGAAGGCCGCAACCTCCACGGCGATGGAGCCGAATACTGACCTTGTCCCTTGTAAAGCTCATGACTCCGAGGTGCCGGACTCCTCGCCGGACTCCGAACCTTCCGCGCCCCTACCAATCGAATCCGATTGGGCGCCGATCATGGAGTTCACCGCCGCGGACATATTTCAGCACTCACCCTTTGGCGACATCCTGAATTCGCTAAAGTATCTCTCGTTATCGGGAGAGCCTGGCGGACTGCGGTCGGGGCGGTTGAGATGCGGACGGACGAAGAAATATAAAGCCCACCCACCACCCACTTTATAGCAAGCTGTCGGCGATCTAACCGACCGCTAGACTTCGACTCGAAGACATCGATGGTATGAGCAGCGATGCGGAGGCGGCCAAGAACCAGCGCCCTCTTGGGCGCGGAAAGCCACCTCAACTCATGACATATACATGGTGGACACACCAAAAGGAAGCGATAACGAGGAACAACGGGACGCGGCGGAGGATAATCCCCCCGAAAAACAACCAACACGGTGATGCAAGCGCCGCCCGAAGTCCCGCCCCGATAACGACAGCACCCATAATGACCCAGCCGTAGAGCAGGGCAAACCAGTGGATGACGAACATGCAACCAAGCAAACCATCCGAACAGGATGAATCGGACAATAAACCCATCCTCTGCGAAAACAACAGTCTAGACGACCTCACGCCGGACACATCACCGGAGCATAAGAACCTTCACAAAAGGCTCGTCACCACTGCAAGAAGCTTGAAGAAGCAGAGACGGAAGCCCAAAACAGCGGAAGACATACTCAGAATGAGGTGGAGCAAAGTACTCAAAACCGCAGACAAATACAGCAATAGTCACCAAGCAAAGAGCTACCCGAAGCGCAAGCTGCTGCCCGAATTCGACGAGGAGGCCGTAGAGCCACCACAATCAAAAAGCAAAGAGGCCGCCTGGCCGGATAGACGACCAGATGACAGGCCAAGAGCGGCAAGCGGCACCGCACACAAGCCAGCGCATGACACACATAAAGACCCTCGCAAAAAGGATGGCCCGGTCAGGTCCATTTATGGGCCAGAAATGAGGCCCCCAGGAAGCAACACAACACGACGAGTGTTCGAAGATAACGACACACCTAAATACAGGGGCGCCGCACACCCACTATGTTTCACCGATGAGGTCTTTGGATCATAATTTCGGTGGGATTCAAGCCCGTAAACATAGAGGCATCTGACGGAACAACAGACCCCGGAGTCTGGATTGAGGATTACATCCTACACATACATATGGCTAGAGGAGACGATCTCCACGCCATAAAATACCTACCCATCAAGCTCAAAGGGCCAGCTCGGCATTGGCTCAAAACCCTGCCAGAAAACACCATTCGAAGTTGGGAAGAGCTCGAGGACGCGTTTAGAGCAAATTTTTAGGGGACTTATGTCCGCCCTCCGGATGTAGACGATTTAAGTCACATAACTCAACAGCCCGGAGAGTCAGCGTGCAAATTCTGGAACAGGTTCCTCACTAAATAGAACCAAATAGTCGACTGTCCAGACGCCGAAGCCTTAGCAGCTTTTAAACATAACGTCCGAGACGAATGCCTCGCCAGACACCTCGGCCAGGAAAAGACAAGAACAATGGCTACGCTAATAAGCCTCATGACCCGCTTTTGCGCGGGGGAAGATAGCTGGCTGGCAAGATGCAGCACCAGCGACCCGAGTACATCTGAGATCAGAGATGGAAATGGAAAATCACGACGCAGAAAAGATCAGCACCGAAATAAGGAAGATGGCCCAAAGAACACGGCGGTCAACGCTGGATTCAAAAGCTCTCGGCCGAATAGCAAAACACTGCCTCTTAAGGACAACAGTGATGAGCTATCCAACCTAAACAAAATCCTTGATAGGATATGCCAAATTCAGAGTACCCCCGGGAAGCCTGCAAACCACACCCACAGAGATTGTTGGGTCTTCAAGAAGTGCGGCCGACTTAACGCCGAACACAAGGGGCTCGATCCACCGAGCGAGGACGACGACGAACCCCACAAGCAGAGCGCCGGACAACAAAAGGACTTCCCACAATATGTCAAAACAGTGAATTCACTTCAAGTGATAACAAGGAAAAATACGGCGGCACCTACCAAAGCGCATGCCGCACGGTCCACCCCAGCGGAATCCCGAGATTGGATGTCAAAACCAATTACTTTCGACCGTCTGGATTACTCCAGAAGTATTCGAAACGTAGGATGGACTGCTCTGATATTGGATCCTATAGTCGACGGACTACAATTTACACAAGTCATAATGGATGGCGGCAACGATTTAAACCTGCTATATCCGGACACAATCCGCAAGTTGGGGATAGACCCTACTAAAATTCGACATAGCCGCACTTCGTTCAAAGGAGTGACGCCAGGCCCTCACGCCAAGTCCACGGGCTCCTTACTACTAGAAGTTGTGTTCGGATCACCCGACAACTTCCGTCGCTAAAACTAATCTTCCATATCGCCCCATTTAAAAGTAGCCATCAAGCACTATTGGGGCGTGAAGCTTTCGCCGCTTTAATGCAATACCGCTTTTCTGGCGTCTCTTACACTTAAAATGCCCGGTCCACGCGGCATCGTCTCCTTACAAGGTCGCTCAAGACCCCGGACACGGCTAGGCGAGTCCGACACAAATAAACTAGGGGATTCCTAGCCGCATACCCCTTCACAAGGGGCTGTGCGTATGAACAATAAGAGCCAATAAAAGCTCAACTTTATTCATTTATTCATATCCTATTTTAAATACATTTTTCGCACGATTTCTTTTCAAACTAAGTTCCTCTCTTTTACAGATGAACATCGTGCTACACCGTCGAGATCTGACTAGCGGAGACACGGTAGCGCAGGCGTGCAGCGAGGACCCGTTGCAAGGATTCTTTTTAGATTAAGAACCTGCGTAAACCTTTCTTACTGTCTCTTGTTGATACACATCCCCCGGTTTTTTTATAACCAAGGAGGAGGCTGGCGTTTTGGCATCGGCCACGTCAGAAATTCTCGCCCGTACCTGGACACTAGGGGCTTAGGGCATTATTCTGCCCATTATCATAAAGACCGAATACCTTAGGGAGTGTTCGGCGTCTCAAGTTAGGCCTTATATGCAACAGCTCCGAATCATGTCTTTGGTCAAATGTTGGGTTTGCCTGGCTCCTGTGTTTTGCTGCCTTACGTTCCGTATCATCGGCTAACGCGGCACCAGGAGAACTACTGCGATTGTGCCCTGGTTCGGCCGAGCCAGCACCTCGATGAAAGCGAAAATTGTTGTCATGATCTGACGAGAGACTGGTCAACCACTCAATCGACTACCGGAATGTCTAGAATTCCTCCGCTTTGACGAAGGACCGTTTCCCGATCAGGCACATACCGCCCCGAATTCGGAAAGCGTGGTGCCCCTAGGGGCTATGTCGTAGCCCCACCTTTGAACTCCTATGGCTAAGTGAAAGTGATAAAGCATTATAGTCCGGTTGCCTCGTTTGCTACGCTACCACCTCCTTCACAGGACCAAGACGTTGGATTAAGTGTGAAAATGCGCTATTTTGCAAACACCCCGCACATTGTGCGTGGGGGCTGAAGCCGAAGACTGCCATCTTTTAGGTTATACACAAGTATACATTAACGGCCGCACAGGAGATATTTCAATACTTGAATGCACAAGTATAAAAAGCACTCATATTATGAATATCGTTTTACAAACCATAAAGATCATTTGAACATGACATTTTTTTAGCACTGCGACTCTATTACATGAGCACCCTGCAGGACTTCCCCAAAATAGTGCTCGGCGGGTAACCGGCTCTCGTCCGAACCCCGGGTTGCAACATCGGTGGCATCCATCTCCGTCCAGTATGTCTTCACATGGGGCGAGGGACATCCGTGCACCCTCTATGCAGGCCGACCGCTTCATCGCCTTGATATTGGGCACCACCCCAAGGAATTGCTGCAATAAGCCAAAATAACTCTTCGGCTTGGGCCTATCCGGCCACAGATGAGTCACTATATCCGTCATGGCAAATTCGGGCAATCTATTCAGCTCAGCCCACTCAGCCAACCGATCGGTCAACGGAAGTGAACGCTCTGGACTGTGGAATTGAGACCAAAAAAGCTCTTCCGTCTTGTGATCCTCTTGACTTCGGAAGTGCACAATTGCATCTGCCGCACTCGCCGCCAAATCCAGATAAGGATCCTCCGGACCCCACAGCTGGCCAAGCTGAGCATACTTCTGATCTGTGAACTTCCTGCGCAGCAGAAAGGGCTTGCCAGCCGCAATGTCTCCGGCCTGATGCAGCTCCTCCTTTATAGCCCTCATTGCAGAACGGGCATCCTTGGCTTCGGTGGTGGCCTTCTTCAGGTCTTCTTGCTCCGCTCGGTGTTCTTTTTCAAGAATCTCATAGCGGCCGGTAACATCCTTCAGCTTCACGGCCATTCCGGCCATCTCCTCCCTGCTTCGGCAGTGAGCAGCCCTTTCGGCTTCTAGCTCTTCGGCTGCCTTCGAGGCAGCCGCATCACTCCTTCTAGCCCGCTCCTTGGCTCGAGTAAGCTCTGCCCGAAGGTCCTCCACAGCAGCGGCACCATCTGCATTAAGCATACATGTTGTAAGGAATAGGCATTAGCTCCCTTACTAGGTGACCGCGGAGAAACAACCTACCTTGTGACTCGTCAAGTCGTTTATTGACCAGCGCGATGTCCGCATCCGCAACGTCGAGTTGCTGCTTTAGTTCGGCAACTCCATCAGTCCGGCTGGCCACCGGACTACCCGCCACCTGTGTAGCAAAGGCGAGAATTAATACCTACGATTATGATCCTCGGCACGCCGTCGCTTTCGACAACATACCGAGTCTCAGGGGCTACTATCTATACAGGGCGCACTTTATGTGCAAAACTGTCAAAAGGTATGTCATTTTACGTACCTCAAACCCCTTGACAAACTTCGGCGGCATCACGCAACCCGCCCTCGGCGGATGAAATTCTTTCAATCACCGTACTCATCAATGTACGGTGACCTTCGAATAAACGCCCTCTCGGCGAGATCCTTTAGCTCCCGGCCGTACACAAGTTGGTGCGAACTCTCCGCCCCTGCGGACTCAGGGATACCCTCGCGACGACACCTCGGTCGTCGCCCCGCCTATGGTGCGGCGAGATGGGGCGTCTCGCTCTCCATCATCTCGAGCGAAGGTCCCGAAGGCGAGCTCAGCTGAGAAGGACGGAGATCCGAACTACAAGGTAAAAACTTCGGTTATCCTCAGAAGCAAAATAGGGATGTCCCTTATTACAAAACTCCCCCTTTGCTACTTACGGCTCGCTAGAGGGCTGATTCCTTAGGGGAGATAGTGTGGCCGGGGCTTCCCCTGGCGCAGGACCCTCTGGTGAAGATCTCTTCCCCCGCTTTGTGGTCTTGGCCTCCGGGTCTTCGGAAGCAGTCCTCTTCTCCCCTTGGAAGGAGGGATTCTCGATCCCTCCTTTCTCAAAAGCCTCCTTGGTAGAGGCGGTAGTTTCTCTGTTTTCCCCTTCGCCTTCCTCTGAAGGCGCAACCTGCAGCATCCTGACCAACACCGGATCTGGCGCGGTCTCCGGGAGGGGGGCCCGACACCGTATCAGTTTCGCTTGCGCTATCCACTCCTGTCCAAATGACGATTGGTTAAAAGGCAAATCCAAAATATGCAAACGAATGGTATGTCCGGACACGGAGCTACTTACTTGAGTATCCGGGCGATTGCAGCTTAGGCCGGCGTCCTCGGTTAATTCCGGACACACCTCTTGTGATCCGAAGAATAATTTGTACATCTCCACGGGTGTCGTACCCATGAAGTGTTGGAGAGCTCGTGGTCCCTCCGGATTGAACTCCCACAGGCAGAGAGGGCGACGTTTGCAGGGCAGAAGGCACCTAATCAGCATAACCTGTGTCACCACGACTAGACTGATCTCCCTCCCTTGGAGGTCTCGAATCCGGCCCTGCAATAGGGGTACATCCTTGGACGGCCCCCAGTCAAGCCCTTTGCTGACCCATGACGTCAGCCGCTGTGGAGGACCTAGGCGAAAGACGGGCGGCGGCCTCTGCCTGCTGCCCCTGGGAGCGGTAATATAGAACCACTCCTGCTGCCATAAGCCGAGCTCCTCCTGAAAAGAGCCCTCGGGCCATGGGGCATCGGCCCTCTTGTTTATGACCGCCCCGCCGCACTCTACTTGACGCCCCTCAATCATCTTCGGCTCCACGTTGAAGGTTTTGAGCCACAAACCGAAGTGAGGGGTAGTGCGGAGAAAGGCCTCGCAGACGACAATAAACGATAAGATGTGGAGGATGGACTCCGGGGCCAAGTCATGGAATTCCAGCCCATAGTAAAACATGAGCCCTCTCACGAAAGGATCCATTGGGAAGCCTAAACCCCGACGGAGGTGGGACACGAACACGATGCTCTCGCCGGGCTCGGGAGCAGGAATGACTTGCCCTTTGGCAGGCAACCTATGCGAAATCTCGTAGGTCAGGTACCTGGCTTCTCTTAGTTTAAGCACGTCCTCTTCCGTGACGGAGGAGGGCATCCACCGCCCACAGAGGTCGGGCGGACATTGTTGAAGGTCAGGCGCTCGAATCTGGAGCTCGGGTGTTGGAACTCGGGCGAGGGCAGATTCGATTGAGGATTGAAGAAAAAAGCGACCCTTGGTCTCATTATAAGAGGAGAATACCAAGAGCCGTCCGGAACCGTTTGGAACTTCGCCGATAGAGGAGGCGTGGCAGCGAACGCAGTTGGGTTACCCCGTCCATATTGATGGGAATCCGGAATAAGGGAACACGATCTACGCCCGACAAGGCGTGCCAAGGAAACCGCTTCGCTAAACGCTACCGAGGTGGTATAATAAAAGCGATTCAAGTAAGGCTTGGTAGTGGTGTGACGTCACGCCACAAAATCGTCGCAGATTGAACTTGTGTGCATATTATTCTCTCTATGGTGGTATGTGGAATTTATTTTCTGAGCGGACACTATCTGGTGTTCACAATCTTCTATGAATTATTCGGAGGAGGAACCCGCCTTGCAATGCGAAGACAATATCGCGCCGGACTCGTCGTCATTGAAGCCTGGTTAGGCTACTCTTGAGGGAGTCCTAGACTAAGGGGTGTCCGGATAGCCGGAATATCATCATCGCCGGACTCCAAGACTATGAAGATACAAGATTGAAGACTTAGTCCGTGTCCGGATGGGACTTTCCTTGGCGTGGAAGGCAAGCTTGGCAATCTGGATATGTAGATCTCCTATCATTGTAACCGACTCTGTGTAACCCTAGCCCCTCCGGTGTCTATATAAACCGGAGGGTTTTAGTCCGTGGGGCGAACAACCATTACAACAATCATACCATAGGCTAGCTTCTAGGGTTTAGCCTCCTTGATCTCGTGGTAGATCCACTCTTGTACTACCCATATCATCGGTATTAATCAAGCGGGAGTAGGGTTTTACCTCCATCGAGAGGGCCGAACACAGGTAAAACATCATGTCCCTTGTCTCCTGTTACCATCCGCCTAGACGCACAGTTCGGGACCCCCTACCCGAGATTCGCCGGTTTTGACACCGACAGTCGTGCTCCGGATGAAAATCTAGATCATTGGATTGGGCGATGGCGGCACTTTGGTGTATTTTCCTTCCTGAAGGCACCGTCTTGGAGCTCACAGTTCATCGACTCTCAACTTCAACTCTTCTTGGTGTCCTCATCGGGAAGGGCTCTAGCGGCTCCATAGTGTTTCTTATAGTCATGCTTTAGTCTACTTCGAGTCGTTCAGTGTGTTGTTGTTGGAGGTCCTTGGCACCTAGGTATCTGGCCTTGAGTGTGTGTTGGTGTGGTGTGTTGTGGTTTGTATCGGCTCGGATGTTGGTTGTTGCTTTATATATAAAGTGGGATGAAAGCCTTTTTCGGTAAACATGTGGACATGATTATTGATATCGGCTTTCACTTGAGGACAAGCTATGTCTAAGTTTGGGGGAGTTGATATGTCCATTTTTCATCATGATTTATATTGTCATTAATAGTGTTTTTAATCAATATAACACTTTTTGGAGCAATTCTAATGCCTTTTCTCTCTTAATATGCAAGATTTACATGAAGAGGGAGATTGCCAGCGCTGGAATTATGGACCTGAAAAAGCTAAGTCAGAGATACCTATTATGCACATCTCAAAATGAGCTGAAATTTTATGGCAATTTATATTGAAATAAATAAAAATACTGGAGCCAAGAAGTACTAGAGGGGCCCACCCAGGTACCCACAAGGCACCAAGGCGCACCCCCCCACCCCAGGCACGCCCTGGTGGCTTGTGGGGCCCCTAGCCAGCTCTGATGCCCATCTTCTGGCATATAAGCCCATTTTCCCTAGAAAAAATAAGGAGAGGACTTTCGGGGCTGAGTGCCACCGTCTCGAGGCAGAACTTGGGTCGGATCACTTTTTCTCTCTGACCGAGTGATTCCACGGGGGATACTTCCCTCCAGGAGGGGTAAATCGAAGCCATAGTCATCACCGACAACCCTCTCATCATGGGAGGTTCAATCTTCATCAACATCTTTACCAGCACCATCTCATGTCAAATCCTAGTTCATCTTTTTGTATTCAATCTTTGTATCAAACCCTCAGAGTGGTACCTGTGGGTTACTAGTAGTGCTGATTACATCTTGTAGTTGATGCTAGTTGGTTTATTTGGTGGAAGATCATATGTTCAGATCTATTATGCTATTCGATACCCCTCTGATCTTGGACATGAACATGATATGTGATTAGTTACTTTTGTTCTTGAGGACATGGGAGAAGTCTTGTCATAAGAAATCATGTGAATTTGATATTCGTTCGATATTTTGATTATATGTATGTCGTTGATTCCCAAAGTGGTGTTATGTGAACATCGACTACATGACACTTCACCATCTTTGGGCCTAAGGGAATGAATTATGGAGTAGTAATTAGATGATGGGTTGCTAGAGTGACAGAAGCTTAAACCCTAATTTATGTGCTATTCTGTAAAGCGCTGATTTGGATCCATATGTTTAATGCTATGGTTAGATTTATCTTAATTCTCCTTTGGTAGTAGCAGATACTTGCATGGGAGGCTTGTTCAAGTAAGAACATCACCCAAGCACCGGTCCACCCACATATCAAATTATCAAAGTAGAAAATGCGAATGAAACAAACATGATGAAAATGACTAGATGAAATTCCCATGTGTCCTCAAGAATGTTTAGCTTATTATAAGAGACCGTTCCGGCCTGTCCTTTGCTACAAAAGGGATTGGGCTGCCTTGCTGCACCTTTGTTACCATTACTACTTATTGCTCATTACAAACTATTTTGCGATCAAACTACTCGTTACCGATAATTTAAGTGCTTGCAATAAATACCTTGCTGAAAACCACTTGTAATTTCCTTCTACTCCTCGTTGGGTTCGACACTCTTACTTATCGAAAGGACTACCACAGATCCCCTATACAGTTGGGTCATCACTCCCTTTGCTTCGCGGTACTTTACAAACCCCAAGGTGCATCGGTATCCTCCTAATTCATGCAAATGCTCACTATACCATTAATGTCGTTGTCCGTTTTGTTCTTCTTTCTCGTTAAAGTGTTCCAGCATCCCCGTGATGCGTCACCGTGTCTGGCTAGATGATGATGGATGTTGTCACTCCGAGGGGGCCCTAAAAAATATCTCCCCATTGTTGGAGAGCAAATCCACTCTCGAGCTATCTAGTCCCTTGGCAAACTTTCCGATGAACCTATAAGGTTTCCTTATGATCATCATTTTACTCATGACGTTTGAGCAACCCCAAAGTTCACCGTACAGTAGGAAGTTGTAACAACCCAAGACCGACGCTCTAGATGCCTTCATGTATTCCGAGTTTCGTCGTGTGATTCATTTGTTTGTTGCATTAATCATCACATCATGCGCGTTGCATCTGCATGTTTTCATAAAGCTTGCATCCGTTCATAGTTTTCGCATTACCCCTTATCTCCGTTGACTTTTCTCAGACTAACCGGGTTCTCGTTTCCCTCTTGTTTGACCGCCTTACCTATCTGCCAAGCCATGGACCACCCCTTCGCAAACCTCGCATGCGCATCCAAAACTCCCCCGAACCCGACCCGGGCAGTCATCACCATTGGGTCCAGATCAACCTCAAAATTCCCAAAATATCTTTGGTTGCTCATCTGGGCTTATGTGGTTTATTATTCTCGACCGCCCGATTACGATGGGACAGACTAAACCCACTCCCATTATCCTATATATAAACCAACCCCATACCGAAACTAGCCTAACCCGAAAACCTAGGAGCTTTGTCC
Organism: Aegilops speltoides; assembly: GCA_021437245.1. Classification (NCBI taxonomy): domain Eukaryota; kingdom Viridiplantae; phylum Streptophyta; class Magnoliopsida; order Poales; family Poaceae; genus Aegilops; species Aegilops speltoides. Next base: position 203,315,208 of record CM038143.1, read on the forward strand.
CTCCTCGCCGCCGCCACTCCTCCTGTCTCCTCCCACCTCGGGATCATTCCTCGCCCAACCAGCGACTCGCTAGCTGATCCCTTCGATCCACAAAACCAACCAACACCCGATCTCCTCTTCCCAAGCGCTGAGGGCACCCTTCCTCGCACCGGTGGCCGTCGGCCACCCAAGCAGCTACAGCAGCGCCCTCATGCCGACCACGGCCTCGTCGGCTCCATCACTGGTGACCAGACCTAGCAGGACCGCCACGTCCCTCCTCTGTTTCCTTCTCGTCCTTCTCCTTCCCTTGTCACTCCCTCACGTATACTCTCTCTCTCTCTCTCTCTTAGGAAATCCTACAGTAGCCCTGCCGTGGATGATCTCTTCAAGAGCTCCCGCTGCCACCTAGAGCTCAAGCCGTCGACCGTCCAAGGCCTCCCCAGGAACGAATCCGCGACCCCATGCCTCCTTCTGCCACATGCCCGGCCGCGCCACCGGATCCCTGTAGGTCGCGCGCCCGTAGCCTATGCCTTCTCTCTTCTTCCCCTTTCCGTTCTTCTCCAGCCTCTCTGAATATCTCTATATGCTCAAGTGCAGAGGAAGTTCTCCACCGCCCTGCTTCCCCTACTTCAAGAAGAGCAACGCTCCACAACACTCGACAGGCGTTGATTGCGCTTTGCCTGTGTGGCGTGGAGTGCTGCTGAGCCTCGGATCTGGCCCAGCCAGCACCTTCCTCTCCGAGTTGGGCCTTGGCTCAAGGTGAGCAGCCCCCGCCCTCTGTATGCTCCTGTTGGGCCAGCCAGATTCGGCTCAGTATAAATTTTTTTAAGTGTCTGTGAATTTCCTATTATCCAAAACCTGCATATTTATAGATTACCCCTTTTGTTCATGCATTTAATTTCTCACATACTATGCATCATATGTAAAAACTTTATACATGTAAACTGCTTAGATTTTCATCTACTTTCATAATATCCAACTCTCGTCCATGTTTAAAATGTTTAATCTTGCCGTTTGACTAAATTTGCATAAATGACATGTTAAAATGGTTTATTTCATAACTAAATAACAATAGCTTGGAATTAAATAAGCTTTATATGTAAATGGGGTAAAAATTGCATAGTTTAACATGGTGCACTTTATTTTGCTATTAAAAAATAATAAAATATGGTGTAGGTAGAATAGGACCAAATCCAAAATATGAATATGAGGATTTTTTGGAATTGTTGTTTGTTGTTTCCGACCTCAATTAAACTTGCCTAAGTAGGTTGTTTAATTATGCTTCACCTCTTGCCATGTTTAACAAGATTTAATATTGTTGGGTAGCATAACGAGAGCGAACTAAATACTTGAATGTGGTGATTCGTCAATATGCAACTCGTTGCATATTAGGCTCCACTTATTTTTGTAGTATTGTTTGTTGCACTTTGCCATGCCATGCATTTTAAACCATACATGCATCATACTTGATTGTGCATCATGCCATATGTATGCTTCTGTGTTTACCATGTTGTTTGCTTCTTTCCGGTTGTTCCTCTTCTTGATAGTTGCCGGTAATGTTGCAATTGTGAGGATTCGTTTGACTATGTTGGTCTGTCTACTTCATGGACTCGATCTTCTTCCTAGCGGGATTTCTGGCAAGATGACCGTCACCTTGGATCTCACTACTATCTTTGCTATGCTAGTTGTCCCGATGATATCGCTATGTCGCGCTTCCTACCACTTGTTTATCAAGCCTCCCATTATGCCATGAAACAACCTCTAACCTTTTCCACCATCCTAGCAAACCATTGTTTGGCTATGATACCGCTTTGCTCAGCCCTTCTTATAGTGTTGCTAGTTGCAAGTGCAGTTGCAGGTTGTTTCATGTTGGGACATGGATATCATTAATGTCTTGGGATATCACAATATCTCTTATATTTAATTAATACACGTCTATACTTGGTAAGGGTGGAAGGCTCGGCCTTATGCCTGGTGTTTTGTTCCACTCTTACCGACCTAGTTTCTGTCATACCGGTGTTATGTTCCTTGATTTTGCGCCCCTAACACGATGAGGGTTTATGGGCCCCTCTTGGTAGTCCGCTTTGAATAAAACTCTTCCAGCAAGGCCCAAAATTGGTTTTACCATTTGCCTAATAACAACTAAAAACTTGCATAGGGACCGACTAGCACCCGAGGACTCTAAATCAACCATCGGGCTGGTGCTCCTCATGAGTGTTGGTCCAAACCTGTCAACCGCCAGTGACCGCTAGGGGCAACTCTGGATTTGGCTAACAGAAAGTTTAGACAATCCCATCGTGGCCTGAGACGAGATACGTGCAGCTACTATTAGGGTGTCGGCACGTCGGGTGGTCTTGCTCGACTTTTTTTACCATTGTCGAAATGTCTTGTGCACCGGAATCCCGAGTCTGATCGGATGTCCCGCGATGGGGGATTGTCTTCGTGGATCGTGCATTTGTAATGGGCAAAGTTGGGACACCCTTGCAGGGTTTACACTTTCGAGAGCCGTTCCCGTGGTTATGTGGCAGATGGGAGTTTTTAATGTCCGGATGTAGAGAACTTGACACTTGATTCGAATTAAAATACACCAACTGCATGTGTAACCATGATGGTCTCTTTTCGGGTACGTTCGAGAAGACAACACAGTGGTGTTATGTTTGAACGTAAGTAGTTCAGGATCACTTCTTGACCATTACTAGTTTGCGACCATTTGCGTAGCTTCTCACCTTATTCTTGTACTCGTAAGTTAGCCACCATACACTGCTTAGTCGCTTGCTGCAACCTCACCACGTATCCATTCCTTTCCCATTAAGCTTTGCTAGTCTTGATACCCATGGTAATGGGATTGCTGAGTCCTCGTGGCTCACAGATTACTACAACATCAGTTACAGGTACGGGTATGCAATGATTTTGACGTGAGAGTGATGTATGCTTGTCTTGGAGTCCTTCTTCTGCTTCTTCTTCATTCAGGGGTTAGGCTCCTGGTCGGCAACCTGGGCTAGCAGGGTGGATGTTTTGAGCTTCTGTTTGTGTTTCATCCTTAGCTGGATGTTGCTCTTACGTATGATGCTATCATATTTATGTGGCATTGTATGCCTTTTGTATGTATCCCCATGTATTATGTAATGATATCCTCCTTGCAAAAGCGTTTACATATGCGGCTCTATCCTTTGTTGGACCTTCAAGTTCCTCTCGGATAGGATCGCATATTGGGCGTGACAAGTTGGTATCAGAGCCTTACCGACCTTAGGAGCCCCCTTGTTTGATCGAACCGCTACCGTTGTTGAGTCTAAAAAAACTATTTTGAGTCTAGTTATATCAGAGAGTAGGAATTCTATTTATTCCTCATCCCCATCGTCGCTCTACTGAGGACTCGTGATGTAGGTGTTTCTGTTTCCATCACTCTTCTCTTTTTTACTCAATTTTTTTAGGATCACGCGGGCATCGTGAAATCGATCCGATATCATTGTGGCGGGAAATGTCTTGGTGCCACCTGACATTTAGGGCTTGTGGCAGTGTCTCGGGGAGTTAAGCTCCAAGGTGTTTTTGTCACAGTGCTTATCGTTTCAGTTACGGAATACTAGAGGTCACCGATATCGAAACGCTTCTATACTCTTTGTGGTGAGAGTAGTTTGATGACACCCAGTACTGGGGAGAGTGATCAGATGTATTGCCACAGCTAGTATATCGGATGTTTTTGAAGGTCCGAGGTACACGATTTCCGAGGTTTTCTTGGTTATGTGTTGACGGATGGATACAGTTGGAGTGTAGGATTTGTTAGTTGTGTGAGATATTTGTGCCTCCCTGTATCCCCAACATCAGATTGCATAACTAGAAAGTTTCGGGAGTTCATATGTGGGAATTCAAGTAGTTGCCTAGGATTTCTCTTCTGACCGATGTATGATTTGAGATTGGGGTCCAACTTCTAGTGGTTCATTTTTCAAGGTCGATTTACAGTGGTCGCGAGGCGTCTTAAAGAATCCTTGGCTATGCTAATTTGGGGACGTCTCGTTTGTCATTCATGATGTCTGCTATACGTAGTGCCCGTGGGTCTCATCACGAACACTTTGGGTGAAATCTCTATCATATGTTTGTTTCTGGCTTATTCTGCAAGCCAAATCCTTTGTTTTGTTTTGAGTTGTGGTATTCGAGTTGCTTCGATGTCAAGTGTTGATTCCATACCGTTCCTAAGCAATGTTCTCATATTTCTATGTGAATACTAATCCTTCTTGATCATCGAGGTTGTCATGTTAATTCTTTTCCAATCGGCGTGCTTCTCTTCAAGTGGACCCAATCATTTCAACATCTGCAAGATCAATTCTAAGTTTTCCCAACGGTGTTTGTTCCATCCATCCCAAGTTGCTTGTGTTTTTCCCACCATCCCACCACTTTCCTTCAGGGACTCAGATTTGTTAATCAAGTATCCATTTTATTCATGTGAAGTCTCTTCATTCTTTTGCTTAGATGTTCTTATCCGGTGATTCTCATGAAGATGCTAAGGAAGCTTTAAGTTTATCATTTCTCATTACCTTTCATTTCTGTTGGACTAAATCAAAGCTTTCGGTGTTGATAATATCCGTTTCCTCGTTTCAAATGCTTTCCCAAGCTGGTCCACCTCATAATCATTCCCCACATACTATTCAATTGTTCCGAAGTGCTGAAGATATCTCTGAAGATTCGTGTTTCCACTCTGCACCAATTCAAGCTATTATGAGGTTGTTATATCATTCAAACCATTTAATTAAACTGGTGCAATCTCTCTTTAAATTTTTTCAACGGTGTTTCTCTTAGTGGGCCCTAACCCACAGGTCTTTTCCGAGGATCTTACCCGACTCTTCTAATTTTTCGTAGTTATTCTCAAATTCTTTTCACGGTTTGACATAAGAATGAATTTTTATCAGTCAGAAGCCTTTCGGAGATCGCTTTCAAATTATTTTTGTCTCTGGCTCAACCTTTACTCTTTTCATTCTTCTGGAATGCCTCAGCAATTTTAGTGGTGTTTCTCGTCCTGATTCTCAGCTTTTGAAGACCGAAGAAGAGTTTTCCTCCAAATCTTGTCCGTTTTCTAGAAGATTCGTGGTTCCAGCTTCATGCCAACGTCACATTTATCTTGATTGTGAGAATTATTTTCACTCCCATCCGGAGCATTTTGTGAGTTCTTTCCACTTTATTCCTCCGAAGGCCATCATCTGAGAATATCAACTCTCGGCCAACAATTCTCCTAAATTGTTGTTTCTCCATTCATCTCCAAATCTTACTGGTGCATCGCTCAAGTATTCTTTGATCAGCTCGTGATCTCTTCATTATCTTGTATCTAAATTCCCTCAAGTAACTTTGCTCGTTTTCCAATTCTTCCCCAAGAGGCATTCTCCTTTCTTCATTCATGTTCAAATTCTTATGGTGGTTCGTTCAAGATTCATTTTTTCCTTTTTCATCATATCAATTCATTCGTTCTTTCCAATCCAACCGGTGAGCCGTACAAGATTTTCCCATGTTTGTGCTATATCTCTCCCTAATCCTTCTCAATGGGAATACGCAGTATGCAAAATCCGTTGCTTGTTATCAATTTAAGTTGATGAAGGATAAACAGATAGTAAATCGTATTCTTGTTTCCTCAAGGTGAATCGATTCTTTTCGGAGTTCCAAGTTTTCTTGGATGTCTCATCACGAAGCTCCATCTAAATCATTGCAAGGCTTCACCTTGTTCATTCAACTTCTCTTTTCTTCCTATCATTCTCTTTTTAACGGAGTTCTTCATGGAGGCTATAAATGGTGGTTCATCAAGGATTTAATTCATTCTCGAAGTGTTCTTCAAGATTCTTGTTGGAGGAGTTCAAGCATTCTTCATCTTGCATTCTGAAGTGCAATTCCTTCTATCTTATCTTTTGAGATGGTGTTATGTCATCCTTGACAATTTCTCTTCATGTTTCATGATTCACAAGTTGTCAAGAATGAGATATTTTAAAACCATCATTTTCTCTTCAATGATGAGTTGTTTCAACCCATCATAATTGCTTCGTTGGAGGTTATCTTGGTATAGATTTCACCTAAATCCTTCCATTGGGAATGTTGCTATTTGTGGTGCTTATCAATGATCCAAGCTTTCTCCATATCCTTCTCGGTGAAAAAGGCTTTTCATCATTTCATTGATCTCAATACAAACAATTGTTTCGCATCAGTGGCAGAATTTCACCTATAGTTTTGAGATATTTTTCATAAGTCCACTAGGAGTATATCATTAGATTGTTGATTCTTCAACAACTCCGCTCAACCCATCTTCGTAAGGATGTTTTCAAATTCATTTCTAGTAGAAGATGTTCTTATTCTTTTTTCTTTTCACTCCATTATTCATTCCGGGGGCTTTCTGATATTGCTCTCTTCGAACCATCATCTTGTCATATCAAGATCATGTTCTTTTCCTTTTTGGTCCAGTTAACACGATTGTCATGCCCTCCATTCTAGTTCTCTCATCTTATCAAGTTTCGCCTCTCTTTTCAACTGGAGTGTTGTCTGGAATCCTTCTTACCCCTTGTGCCATTCTTTCAATAGCTCCAGAGGTAGTGTGTTGTTGATTTCATCAAGTATCATCCAATCTTCTCAAGTTCATGTTAATTCCTTCCATTTTTCAGTCGGAGTGCTGTCCGAATTATTTCATTCTTATTCCTTCTCTATCTTGTTTTAACCAGAGTGGTTTCAATGTCTATCTAGTCACTAAGCTCTTCATTCTCTCCGTATTCCTTGTTCCTCTTGTCCCACAGTGTTTGCAATCTCGTTCATCTCATTTGTGTCATTCCTTTCAAGTTGTTCAACCTCCCAAGGTTTGTAGTTCCACCCGTTTGTCAAAGAAGCAACTGAGTTTTACTTCTTCTCTTCCTCTTTTCGGTTGTCATCCCTAGATCTCGGAGCAAGATCTCTAGTAAGTGGAGGAGAGTTGTAACAACCCAAGACCGATGCTCCATATGCCTTCATGTATTCTGAGTTTCATCGTGTGATTTATTTGTTTGTTGCATTAATCATCGCATCATGCGCATTGCATCTGCATGTTTTCATAAAGATTGCATCTGTTCGTAGTTGTCGTGTTCCCCTTGTCTTTGTTGACTTTTCTCAAACCAACTGGGCTCTCGTTTCCCTCTTGTTTGACCACCTTACCTATCTGCCCAGCCATGGACGCCCCTTTGCAACCTCGCGTGCGCATCCAAAACTCCCCCGAACCTGACCCGGGCAGTCGTCACCATTCGGTCCGGATCAACCTCAAACATCCCCAAAATATCCTTGGTTGCTCATTTGGGCTTCCGTAGTTTACTATTCTCGACCGCCCGATTATGATCGGACAGACTAAACCCACTCCCATCATCCTATATATAAACCGACCCCATACCTAATCTAGCCTAACCCTATAACCTAGGAGCTTTGTCCCTCCTCGCCACTGCCACTCCTCCTGTCTCCTCCCACCTCGGGATCCTTCCTGGCCCAACCAGCGACTCGCTAGCTGATCCCCTCGATTCACCAAACCAACCAGCACCCAATCTCCTCTGCCCAAGCGCTGAGGTCACTCGTCCTCGCACCGGTTGCTGCCAGCCACCCAAGCAGCTATAGTAGCGCCCTGATGCCGACCGTGGCCTCATCGGCTCCTCTGCCAGTGACCAGAACCAGTAGGACCGCGGCGTCCCTCTTCTATTTCCTTCCTGTCCTTCTCCTTTCCCTGTCTCTCCCTCACGCATACTCTCTCTCTCTCTCTCTCAGGAACTCCAACAGCAGCCCCGCCATGGAAGATCTCTTCAGGAGCTCCCGCTGTCACCTAGAGCTCAAGCCATCGACCGTCCAAGGCCTCCCCAGGAACGGATCCGCGACCCCGTGCCTCCTCCTCCCACATGCCCAGCCGCGCCACCCGAGCCCTGCAAGTCGCGCACCTGTCGCCCTCGCCTTCTCTCTTCTTCCCCTTTCCATTCTGCTCCAGCCTCTCTAAATATCTCTCTTTGTTCAAGTGCAGCAGAAGTGCTCCACCGCCCTGCTTCCCCCGCTTCAGGTTGAGCAGCGCTCCACAGGCTCGACCGCGCCTTGACTGCGCCCGCCTCGCGCGTGGGTCGCCTGCGGGCCTCCAGATCTGGCCCAGCCAGCACCTTCCTCTCCGAGCTGGGCCTTGGCCCAGGGTGAGCAGCCCCCGCCCTTTGTATGCTCCTGTTGGTCCAGCCAGATTCGGCCCAATATACATTTTTTTCAGCGTCTGCAAATTTTCCTATTATCCAAAACCTGCATATTTACAGATTGCCCCTTTTGTTCATGCATTTAATTTCTCGCAAACTATGCATCATATGTAAAAAATTTATACATGTAAACTGCTTAGATTTTCATCTACTTTCCTAATATCCAACTCTCATCCAAGTTTAAAATATTTAAACTTGCTATTTGACTAAATTTGCATAAATGACATGTTAAAATGGTTTATTTCATAACTAAATAACTGTAGCTCGGAACTAAATAAACTTTATATGTAAATGGGGTATAAAAATGCATAGTTTAACATGGTGCACTTTATTTTGCTATTCAACAACAATAAAGTATAGTTTAGGCAGAACAAGACCAAATCCAAAATATGAATATGAGGATTTTTTGGAATTGTTGTTTGTTGTTTCCGGCCTCATTTAAACGTGCCTAAGTAGGTTGTTTCATTGTGCTTCACGTCTTGCCATGTTTAACAACATTTAATATTGTTGGGTAGCATAACAAGAGCGAACTAAATACTTGAATGTGGTGATTCGTCAAAATGCAACTCATTGCATATTGAGCTCCACTTAATTTTGTAGTATTGTTTGTTGCACTTTGCCATGCCATGCATTTTAAACCAGACATGCATCATACTTGATTGTGCATCATGCCATATGTATGCTTGTGTGTTGACAATGTTGTTTGCTTCTTTCTGGTTGTTCGTCTTCTTGATAGTTGCCAGTAATGTTGCGATTCTGAGGATTCATTCGACTACGTTGGTTCGTCTACTTCATGGACTCGATCTTCTTCCTAGCAGGATTTCAGGCAAGATGACCGTCACCTTGGATCTCACTACTATATTTGCTATGCTAGTTGTCTCGATGGTATCGCTATGTCGCGCTTCCTACCACTTGTTTATCAATCCTCCCATTACGCCATGAAACAACCTCTAACCTTTTGCGCCATCCTAGCAAACTGTTGTTTGGCTTTGTTACCGCTTTGCTCAGCCCTTCTTATAGCGTTGCTAGTTGTAAGTTGTTCCATGTTGGGACATGGATATCATGGATGTCTTGGGATATCACAATATCTCTTCTATTTAATTAATGCACATATATACTTGGTAAAGGATGGAAGGCTCGGCCTTATGCCTGGTGTTTTGTTCCACTCTTGCCACCCTAGTGTCCGTCATACCGGTGTTATATTCCTTGATTTTGCGTCCCTAACATGACGAGGGTTTATGGGCCCATCTTGACAGTTCGCTTTGAATAAAACTCTTCCAGCAAGGCCCAACATTGGTTTTACCATTTGCCTAATAACAACTAAAATCTTGCATAGGGACCGACTAGCACCCGAGGACTCTTAATCAACCCTCGGGCCATTGCTCCTCAGGAGTGTTGGTCCAAACCTGTCAACCACCGATGACTGCCAGGGGCAACTCTAGATTTGGCCTACCAAAAGTTTGGACAATCCGATCATGTCCTAAGACGAGATACACGTGGCTACTATCAGGGTGTTAGTATGTTGTTAGGTCTTGCTGGACTTGTTTTACCATTGTAAAAATGTCTTGTGCACCGGGATCCCGAGTCTGGTTGGATGTCCCGCGATGGAGGATTGTCTCCGCAGATCATGAGCTTGTAATGGGCTAGGTTGGGACACCTATGCAGGGTTTAAACTTTCGAGAGCCTTGCCCATAGTTATGTGGTAGACGAGAGTTTTTAATGTCCGGTTGTAGAGGACGTGAAACCAGATTCGAATTAAAATACACCAATTGCGTGTGTAACTGTGATGATCTCTTTTCGGGTATGCTCGAGAAGAGAACATGGTGGGGTTATGTTTGAATGGAAGTAGTTCAGGATCACTTCTTGATCATTACTAGTTTGCGACCATTAAGCTTTGCTAGTCTTGATACCCATGGTAATGGGATTGCTGAGTCCTCGTGGCTCACATATTACTACAACATCAGTTGCAGGTACAGGTATGCGACGATCATGACGTGAGAGCGATGTATGCTTGTCTTGGAGTTCTTCTTCTGCTTCTTCTTCGTTAAGGGGTCTGGTTCCGGGTCGGCAGCCTGGGCTAGTAGGGTGGATGTCATTTGAGTTTCTGGTTGTGTTTCATCCCTAGTCGGACATTGCTCTTATGTATGATGCTAGCGTATTTATGTGGCATTGTATGCCTTTTGTATGTATCCCCATGTATTATGTAATGGTATGATGTAATGATATCCACCATGCAAAAGCGTTTCAATATGCGGCTCTATCCATGGTGGGACCTTCGAGTTCTTATGGTCTAAGTAACTGAAACACATGTTAACACCCCACATTATAACAACTGATTTCAGACGATATTATCTCAAAGTATAACAAACAAGATTGGGTCAATTCAATATGACTGTTCTTCTAACGTCATACTCTCAATGTTGTTCTAGGATTATCATTACACTTAACGATATCCTAAGATACAGAAAACATGATCACTAGCAAAACTTGAGCCATTCTCAGAGGCAAGACTAGGAATCTATACTGTACAGTTTATCATCCAGACATGCATATGAGTTTTCCATTGAATCGCCTATTCCCGGATCATAGCAGTTATCGCATGAAATATAAAATCTTATTTATGAAAATGAAAATATAATAATACAATACTATTGCCTCTAGGGCATATTTCCAAAATTCTCCACTTGCACTAGGGTCAATAATCTAGTTGCATAGTTTATTTAACATCTATGGCTAATCTGATGTTGGCTCATGCTTTGCTTGTCGTATAACCTTTGTCATTAGTTTTGACACATTGAAAACCTTGCAATATTTGTGTTAGTCATGTCTGATCTTGATTCCTTTTGCCTTTGAACAATGGCACCATTATTCATAATGCAGTGTCATTGGTTTCATTGCCCTTGGGATCACACCAACTATGTCAAGACTTCTTATTAACATAGTTTCATTGGTTTCATTATACTTGTGATTATACTAATTGTATCAAGACATTTCTTGATTAACTATATTCATAATATAGTGTCATCATATTCGAGATCTCACCAACTATATCAAGACAAATTCAAACAATTTTGAAACATCTTAATGTTTTAACATAATTTTCTAACATTATAGAGTCCACAACAATGTTCATGCTTGAAGACTATTCCAAACAATCATAGCCATATATAATTTGTCTTAGTCATGAAGCTGGTGTTCGTGTAAGTTTTACAATGAAATTCTTCATATCCTTTATAGCCAAATCCTTTTCCCTTTCGAGGTACTTAATCATATTAATAATTACCTAGTGATCCAATCCTGGATCATTTTGGTACTAGTTACTAAAATTTATACACAAAATATTTAGCTTTAATACATGTCATAACATTCATGATGAATTCAATAATTCACTCATCCACTCATGCTTATCAACTTTCATAGGACATTGGTTTCTTTTAGGCATCATGTTATGTGACTTAGAGAGAAAACATATTCTCTATTTTTAAACCTTTTAAAAACATATCAATGTATTCAGTTCAACTTAGCGCAATCAGATGTCTTGATCTATAGAGCCAATAATTTGCTTTGCTTCAGACTTTTATTGGAAACATATTCTTCAAATTTTGTTGTGCTTAGAAACTTTATGTTATTTCCAATCTACAATATGTCATTGACATACAAGATTATGTAGGACCTAGTTTTAGTTGTAGGCAAGTTTTAGCAATTCTACCAAGTCAAGTACACCCTACACATGCAAGTCTAAGAGTTGTACAGCGAAAAGTAAATTTTGCATATGAACATAAAGGAGGGATTGGAGATTTCAAACACAATTAAGACACTATTTTTGCATAGTTCCGATAGGTGGAACTATCGTACGTCCACACTGATGGAGACTTCAACCAACGGAGGGTAACGGTTGCGCAAGTCCACGGAGGGCTCCACCCATGAAGGGTCCACAAAGAAGCAACCTTGTCTATTCCATGATGGCTTCCATCCACGAAGTACTAGCCTCACTCGGGTAGATCTTCATGAAGTAGGTGATCTCCTTGCCCTTACAAACTCCTTGGTTCAACTCCACAATCTTGGAGGCTCCGAAGTGACACCTAACCAATCTAGGAGACATCACTTTCCAAGAGGTAATAGAGGGCGTTGCTGATGATGAAATCCTTGATCTTGTGCTTCAAATGATAGTTTCCCCAACACTCAAACACTCTCTCATAGATTTGTGTTTGGTAGGAGAGGGGATTGAATGGAAATCAACTTGAGGAAGGCTACATATCAAGGTTCAAATGGTTGGATTGGAATCTCCTGATCTCAACACAAGAGTGGGTGGTTCTCTTCTCAGAAAATGCGTAGTGGAAGTTGTGTCTCATTCGGATGGCTCTCTTGGTGAGTAGGTGGTGGTGGACGGGTAAAAATAGGAAGCACCAAAAAATTCAACTATTACAAGTCTTTGACCCAACTCGGTGACACCGACAGAAAATCTCGATGAGACCGACTAGTGCAAAAGACTTGACCATTAGGCTTTTCGGTGAGACCGACCATACCAACTCGATGGGACTAAAGTGCGATGGCTAGGTAAAGACCTCGTTTCGGGAATTCTATTCGGTTCATCTAGGTGATTCCGAAGTGAAGCAACTTCCTGCTACTTCTTGAGCTTGCGTTGATTTTTCCCTTGAGGAGGAAAGGATGATGTAGCAAAGTAGAGACAACTATTTCCCTCAGTTAAGAACCAAGGTATCAATCTAGTTGTAACGACCCGAACCAGATAAGATTCGATGTCTCTGTGCTCACCGTGCTAGTCCTTGGATCAATAGCTAGCACACACAGTACATGATGTAATATCAAGAATAAACCACATGTCATAATATTACATCATAGATCCAAAATTTAATATAATACATACTTGCATAGATCAAGCCAGCATACAAACAAAATGCAGCAGAAAAGAAAATAAAATCTCAATGAAGTCCATCAACACCACATGCAAATGTTGAGTATAGACATCGTAACCTACATCGTGCCACTCACTCATTGTATAAAATCTGCAACATGAAACGTTGCAGCCACGAAGGGTCAATATTTTGAAGTATTGGCAAGTCACACAAGGAATGATATAACAGACCTACATCAATATGCAAGGTATATCAAGAGGATAAATGTAGTGGTTGTTTTGCTGAAAGCTAGTTTTTCCCTGATAACTACATAGTATAATAGTAAAATTTTTATTTTTGTCTTGCTACAAATAATACATATGGTTGAATTGGGCAATCCAATACCAACCTATCCCAATTATTAAGTTTCCCACGCAATTGTTTTAGTAAGGTATCATCTGTCAAGATCATCCAACAATTGTAATGGCATATTGGCTCAAATTTCTCCATAATCGGGGACATGGCTAATCATGATTAGTTTATATACTCTGCAGAGGTCTGTACATTTCACCCACTGGACTCAACCTGAAGATTGAGACAAAGTCTTTGAGAAGCAGTCGCCTAGTCCCATAGGAGGCCCATCCCAACTATCATAACTACACATGCTGGCACATCCGGGTAAGGTCTCCACAACTGTTCAACTAAGCCAGAGCCCATATTAGCCAGTGGTTGTACATGGAAGCTACTAGTTACTAAGTCTCTCTGATATTTTTGAGCCTGGACGGCGGCACCCACTAGCCAGATGGTATAAACCATGATGTTCTTGAGACCACCTAGCAATACTGTTTGGGCGCACTTAGCCATGGTCCATGCCCTTAGAAAAGGCACAAGAAACCATGACGCAACCATGTCCGTCCAGAGGTGATTTATATATGATGTTTTTCTCATGTTATAATATATAGAGTTCTCACATAATCTCGATGAATACACGAACCAGTCCCCGTCTACATAGCATAGCAAGAGTACAACTACCATGATCTACAATAAGGCCGTGCTAACTGCATCTCAATAGCTATAACATGATACCATAATATTCCTACACATGCATAATATAGTAATGTGATATATAACTACATGCATAAAAAATAGGATGAAATATGATCAAGGTGTAACTTGCCTATAAGTTTGATGAAGATTGTCGCACTCACAATCTTGATAATTCTACTTGTCACGCTTCAAGCAATCTATCGCAAATGAAAGATTCCAAATAAACATCCACGCCATATTGAAGAATCAAAAGAATAATAAAACAAATATGGCAAGGTTGAACAACATCAACATATACTGGTTTAATATATAATATAGGTTCTCGACGGTGCTACAAGGTGATAGGTGAAGAAGTCAACTCCAAAGAGTTAATACAGAGAGAGATATTGCTACAAAATCCTATTTTTTGAGATAGTATAGAACAAGGTCAAAAGTATTTAGAGAACAAGATGCAAGTTGTTTGACATATTGCATTTGACATAGCTGTTCATTTGCAAAAAGAATCAATTGAATAGGGGTACTATAACCCAAGCTATAGCGAAATGAGGTATGCATTGAATTGAATTCAAATGGGTCAAAAAGTAATTGAATATAATTATACAGAATATGTTCAACGAGGATTTGGTTCACGTCCTCTTAGGCAAAAGGAATTAATTGAATAGGATATACGGTTTGCAGGATATGATCTTATGGAAATTCAAATTTGAATTAGAGTTGGTCAAATTTAATAGGTTTGGACAAATGAAATATTGATTTACAGCACGGTAGAGGTCATTGTGAACATGTAGGAAAAAGGATCACTTGATTTGAATGTGTGGACCTCAAGGTATAGCAAAATGAAAATTGAATTAAAATCTGACCAAAAAGTCTGCCGCGGCAGCGTTTCTGATGTTGTTGCCACAGCTGCTGTTGGAGATCCACGTGGCGTCGCCTTATTGGACTATACCGATTCTGAGTTTAAACATATATGGGTTGTTTGATTAAGTTAGATCGGACGATGTAGAGATGCCTCACCGGAGAACAGAATATGGTGGGCTCGTGGCACCAAACTTGGAGAAGAAGAGCTGCAGGGCTCCGGTGGTCGACGTGCAGCTCGGTCCGGTGGTCTCATGACTCGCGGTAATGGACGGGGAGGTGAAGCATGGTGTGGCGCACACGAGGGCGTCCTTGGAGTATTTCTCAGATTCCTGGTGCAGCGGAGAAACGAGGGCGGTACTCTGGTGTGCTGCGACGAAGTGCGGTGGCGAGGAGTTTCTTCGAAACTTCGTCCCCGAGCTCGATTTAGAGCTTCTAGGAGAAAAACAAAAGATTCAAGGAGAGGTGCAACAACACGTATATGAAGAAGCGGAGTTCAGACAGTCGAGGGGATCACTGGAGATGGTTCATTCACATGCCGGAGTTTGGCTCTGCGGTGGATCATCTCGAGGCCAGCGAGCACGAATTCAGGGCGGGCCTCAACGCTTCCATCAACCTTTTACTAGACGTATCTATATTTCTCGAGATGTTGTTTTTGATGAATATCTCTTTCCATTTGACAAGCTTCATCCAAATGGAGGAGCTCTCCTCCGTGCTGAAATAGCTCTTCTTCCAGATCACAGGGGTCAATTAAATAATGTTGACCTTGTGAAAAATTCCAATGAGAATTGTGATTCTGTAGATTTTGGTCGTCATTCTATGTGTACTGATCCGGATGAGACACGCACAGGATCCCATGTTGATCCTGCTGGCAGCGGCGCTAGATCCCAAGCCGATCCTCACGTCAGCGCATCTGTCCCTGGCGGCGCGCGATCCCGGGAGGATCGCTCTCCTCTGCATGCGTCTTCTCGTGCGCGGGTAGGCGACCAGGTGGACCCCGCCTGTCTTGATGTGCGGTTGGACGAGGCCACCAGGCCAGGCACGGGTACATGCGCATGTGTGGCCGACAGCCCCGACCGGGTGAAGCCCGCTAGTCCACGCGCGGGCGAGTGCTTATCACCGCACGGCACGGGCGAGCGCTTATCGTCGCAGCCGAGAGCGCACCTATCACCGAGCGCCACTTGTTCGCAGGACAAGGTGGCGGGTGCGGCTGGCGATAGGGGGACAACTAAGGCATCAGGCGCAGCAGCCGGTGCAGAATCTTTCTTGGATCTGGCGCTAGGATCTTCTGTGGATCGTTCTGTGCCTACATCAGCAGCTCTATCTTCGGCTCCTCATTGTCACACCAGGTCACAGTCAGGTATCGTCAAAAATAAAGAATATATTGATGGTACGGTACGGTATGACAGAGGCAAACATGCTTTTCTTAGTGCTGTTGGTCAACCAAATAATTTGCATGATGCTCTAGCACATAAAGATTGGAAGGAGGCTGTGGATAAAGAATATGATGCACTCATAAAAAATAGAACTTGGCACTTAGTACCTTCAAGGCTAGGTCGCAATGTTATAGACTGCAAATGGGTATATAAGATAAAAAGAAAATCTGATGGAAGTATAGACAGATACAAGGCTAGATTAGTTGCCAAAGGTTTTAAGCAGAGATTTGGTATTGATTATGAAGATACTTTTAGTCCTGTTCTTAAGGCAGCTACTATTCGACTTGTATTGTCTATTGCTATTTCTAGAGGATGGAGTTTACGGCAGCTAGATGTTCAGAACTCGTTTCTTCATGGTGTTCTTGAGGAAGAAGTGTTCATGCGGCAGCCACCTGGATACGAGAATCAAAGCACACCACATTATGTTTGTAAGTTGGATAAAGCTTTGTATGGTCTTAAACAAGCCCCAAGAGCTTGGTACTCAAGGTTGAGCATGCAGTTGCAACAACTTGGATTTACACCATCTAAAGCTGATACTTCATTGTTCTTTTATCATAAAGACAAGATGACTATATTTGTACTTGTTTATGTTGATGATATAATTGTTGCAAGCTCAAATTTAGATGCTACCACATGTTTGCTTAAAGATTTAAAGTTGGAATTTGCTCTCATGGACTTGGGTGATCTTCACTACTTTCTTGGCATAGAGGTCAAACGGGTCAAAGATGGTATTCTTCTTACGCAGGAAAAGTACACTGCTGATATACTCATGAGAGTAGGACTGCACAATTGCAAACCTGTGAACACACCAATTTCAACTTCTGAAAAACTTACAATTGAGAGTGGAGAAGCACTTGGATCAGAAGATGCAACAAATTATAGAAGTGTTGTGGGTGCTTTAGAATATCTGACTCTTACATGTCCTGATATTTCTTACTCTGTGAATAAGGTATGTCAGTATTTACATGCACCTAGAACAACTCACTGGACTGCAGTTAAGAGGATTTTATGGTATCTTAAGTTTTATGAAGGACTTGGACTTCAGATTACCAAGTCTCCATCTCTTCTTGTTACTGCTTATTCTGATGCAGACTAGGCAGGGTGTGCTGATGATAGAAGGTGTACAGGTGGTTTTGCTGTGTTTTGGGGAACTAATCTCATATCATGGAGTGCAAGAAAACAAGCTACTGTCTCAAGGTCAAGTACAGAGACTGAGTATAAAGCTTTTGCAAATGCTATAACAGAAGTAATGTGGATACATACATTGCTCTATGAACTTGGAATCAAGGCTCCACAAGCTGCTAGATTATGGTGTGATAATATTGGAGCAACCTATCTTTCCGCTAATCCTGTTTTCCATGCATGCACCAAACATATTGAAGTTGATTTCCACTTTGTCAGAGAAAGAGTAGCTTGAAAGCTACTTGATATTCGATTTATACCTACTGGAGATCAACTTGTTAATGGCTTCACAAAACCTCTCACTATGAGGAGGTTGAGGTTTAGATTGAGGGGGTAGAAGATATTTTATAGAGATAGGAAAGCTGTTTAACTTGTATCTCGTTCAATCTCTTCTTCTATTTAATCTCCTCCAACCTCCTATAACAATCATGATCGATCTCCTCTCGATCGGTTCTTGTAAGCCACGGCACACAGCATATATATACAACCATGGCGCGAGCAAAGGGTTCAATGCTTCCATCAACCTTTTACAAAGTGGTGATTGTGGGAACCGGTCAAGGGGTTTGAGAGGAGTCTCTTGGTGCTCGCGGGTTGGAGCGAGGGATTCGGGATTGAGCAAATCGCACGGAGTCCGATCTGGGCATGGCAGCGCTGTCGTGCAGAAGCAGGAGACCGAGCGGGAGGTTGAAGGATGCATGCGGGACCCATGTGTCGTTGGCAGAGAAAAAAGGGGGGCAGAGAGAGGTGCGCCTGCGAGGTGAGCTGGGGTTGCGCTGCTGTTTGGCCTGCTGCTGTGTTGTCTCGCGCGCGTGCGCGGTAAAGAGTGACTGGGCCGTCGGGATAGCTAGGCTGGGTAGGTTTAGAATAGTTTTTTCTCTGGAATTATAGAAAATCAATTTGGCTCAATTACTTGATCCAAATAAAATTGTGTAAAAAAATACCAGAAAATTTACAGAATATATATATACAATATAATGAATAGTGAACATTTTCACAGTCCAAAATACTTATAAAAAACAATTCATATAATATTTTCGTAAACTTTATTTTGACACTTATAAAATGTTCCATAAAATATTATTGAACTCCAAAGAAAGATTCGAATAACATTTAAAGAATTTCCAACTATTGAAGGAGTCATGTTACCTTCTCTCGTAATTTTGAGTTGGAATTGTTTTAAATGTTCAACATCCAAATGAGAGAATATTCAATTATTCACCAATATTATTCTTTGAGGAAGTCATGTCATCCTCTCTCATATTTACATTGGAAATATTATGAATATTCTCAAACCTAAAATAAGATCGAAATGAAAATTGGGAAAGCCCTTTTATTCCCTCTCAATTTAATATTCATTTAAACTCCAAAAGTTTCAAATCCTAGTCAAAATTTACTAACAACAAGCAACACAAGGAAAGTTTTTTAATAAATCCTATTTAAATAATTAACTTCCAAAATGTAAAATTTTGGGATGTTACAAATCTACCACCCTTCAAATGAATCTCGTCCCTGAGATTAGAAGAGGCTAGAAAGAAAAGGCTAGGGTGGGGGTCTCCTTGAATATCCATTGTTAATCCGAGAGTGTGGAGTACTACCACCATTAGAATAAGAGTCACCGGTCTTCAAAAATCATACTCCTTCGATGAAATTCTTCATATGTATGCACTACACTCCTTTGAGATCTTGAATTCCATACCAACCGGGTGGTCTTCCATTTACTCAACTTTCATGGTTGACAGGTCTTCCACCAATAATAAACACATCAATTCTCTTATGGCGGTCATCAAGAATAGTTCCTGCAAAAAGAGTCTTGGTTTATTCTCACCATATCACCTACTATTGGCAACGACTGCCTTCTACAAGGGTGAAACATCAAACAAGTCTAAAGTTTAGGCTTAATAGCGACATCTCTCTACTATAGGAATGCACTCTGGATTTACCGTCCCACATAGCAAGAGCGAATAATAAGAGTAAGTCGGCATGGTGATCAATCCATTCTGCACCCAAATCATTACCTTGTATATGGTTTAGAAATCTCGTTTTCTAACACTCGGGCATCCTCACAAGTATTGCAGAACTTCTCTTGTTCATGAATTATGTTCGGGTAAATCCATTTGTTCTGCTTGCCAAACAAAACCATCTATCGTTCCTTTCAACTCTCGGTTTTGCGTCAACTACTTTAAAACGTATGCCGATGAATTGTAGCTTCCTCGAGGGTTCTTCCTTTAGCAATATAGTGCTTGCTTCTTGGGGATCCTGGTGCTCATGCTTAAGCTTGAACTCATCCCTAGGTTGCATCCATCTTCACTCCGTTCTCGGGATTTGCAAGCAATGTAGTAACTCCTTTGGTGTGGGTCTTGGGTTTAGAATAGATAGCTTGGAGAAAGAGATAGATACCCTATACAAGCATCACACACGTCCGTAAAATAAGTTTTGATGTGCGCTGTCAATAAAACAGACACAATGACAACTCAAATAACACATCTAACAATATACGTATATAGAAATCTTGTATCTTCAAAGTCTTCAATGTAGGTAGCTTTTGTCTTGCATCGACGAAGAAATTTTCATAACACCGTCTTGTCATAGCTTGCCCTCCTTGAATATTGTAGCATAATAAATAGGTAGGGGTCTAAACATCGCACAACATCAATCAGTAAAAATATCAAAAAAGTCACACGACACAAGCAAATTCTACAGGTAAGGTCATATCCAAAAGAGATATTATCTCATCATACTACGCGTGAATCATTTATCAAACTTAAAGTAGTACTGGTGGTTTGAATCTAAGCTTGCCCTTCTCATCTAAATTAACCGTGAAGATCATCTAGTAATCTAAAAGTCGTTAGTCCTTCCTAAGTCGTGCAAAAATACTTCTTTCTTGAATTCCTTCAATCCTCGTTGTAGCATTGTTTCCCAAACAATACATCATCAGTGACAGGGCCGAATGGGGTTATAGGATGGCCATTAATAGAAAACGAGAGGAGAAACTTTAGAAGATGAATAATAGATGAGGAGTACGAGTAGATATAGTAAGTAATCAAGAAGTGATAAAATAATTTTGTTCCTATGGCTTTTCAGAGTCCATTCTTAGGGTTACGACCTACAGTCAACATGGGCTCTGATACCATATATAACGACCCGAACCTGATAAGATTCGATGTCTCTGTGCTCACTTGCTAATCCCTAGATCAATAGCTAGCACACACAGTACATGATGTAGTATCAAGAATAAACCACATGTCCTAATATTACATCGTAGATACTAAATTTAATAGAATACATACCTGCATAGCTCAAGCTAGCATACAAACAAAATGCAGCAGAAAAGCAAATAAAATCTCCATGAAGTCCATCAACACCGCAGGGAAATGTCGAGTATAGACATCATAACCTTACATCGTGTCACTCTATCGTCGTATAAAATCTGCAACATGAAACGTTGCAGCAACGAAGGGTCAATACTTTGAATGTATTGGCAAGTCACACAAGGAATGATATAACAGACCTACATATATATGCAAGGTATATCAAGAGGATAAATGTAGTGGTTGTTTTGCAGAAAGCTAGTTTTTCCCTCATAACTACATAGTATAATAGTCAAATTTTTATTTTTGTCTTGCTCCAAATAATACATATGGTTCAATTGGGCAATCCAATACCAACTTATCCCAATTATTAAGTTTCCCGCGCAAATTTTTAGTAAGGTATCATCTATAAAGATCATCCAACAACTGTAATGGCATAGTGGCTCAAATTTGTCCATAACCGGGTACACGGCTAATCATGATTAGTTTATACACTCTGAAGAGGTCCGTACGCTTTACCCACTGGACTCAACCCGAAGATTGAGACAAAGTCTTCCAGAAGTAGTCGCCTAGTCCCACAGGAGGCCCAACGCAACTAACATAACTACATCTGCTAGCACATCCGGGTAAGGTCTCCACAACTGATCAATTGAGCCAGAGCCATATTAGCCAGTGGCTGTACATGGAAGCTACTAGTCACTAAGTCTGTCTGATCTTTTTGAGCCTAGACGGCACCCACTTATATTCATAGGGTATAAACCATGATGGTCTTGAAATCACCCAGCCATACAGTTCGGGCGCACTTAACCATGGTCCATGCCCTTAGAAAAGGAATAAAAACCATGATGCAACCCTGTCCGTCTAGAGGTGAATTATATATGATGTTTTTACTCAAGTTATATTATATATAGTCCTCACATAATCTCGATGAATACACAAACCAATCCCCGTCTACATAGCATAGCAAGAGTACAACTTCCATGATCTGCAATAAGGCCATACTAACTGCATCTCAATAGCAGTAACATGCTACCATAATATTCCTAACATGCATAATATAGTAATGTGATATATAACTACATGCATAAAAAATAGGATGAAGGATGATCAAGGTGTAACTTGCCTGTAAGTTTGATGAAGATCGTCGCACTCACAATCCTGATAATTCTACTCATCACGCTGTCGGTGTACTAAGGTAGGGGTACCTCAGTACCCCAACTTGTGCACGGCGATTCTGACTCCAGCTGGATCTACCATGTGCTTGCGGAGACCATTCTGCTCCATATCAAGCCATTCAAGAACAAAGTATACAAGACAGAAGATCAAGACCCCGGCAAGAGGAGCTTGCCGGGAAGGCCGTTCCAGGCTCAAGATTGCATCACTCACGCAAAGGCCCTGGCGAGAGGAGCTCGCCGGGGAGACTAGAAGATTACATCATAGAAGACACGCCTTGGCGCTACTCGCGTCGGCAAGGGCCCGGGAGCGGCAAGTTATAGAGCCCGACAAGCTCCGGGCCGGCAAGATCAAGACCCGGCAAGGTACTTGCCGGAGAGCTGCTGTTGTGTGCCCGCGCTCGGCTCATCTACCCACACGTCACCACAGGGCCTTTCGAGGGCGCGTGGTGGATGGGGCGTGACTGGGGCGCGGTGGCACTCCACGGTGGTGGATTCATCACCGTGGCAGACGGAGACGCAAGGGCGGGAGCTTTTGGGGTCGACGGCGACGGGCATTAAATGCCCGTGTCCCCTACTGTCAAAGTAGGTAGAAACCACTGTTCAAGCACTGTAGCTCCACTGTTCCCGCACTGTTCCAACTACCACCTCTTTTACACTTTTACCCCTCTCTCCTACGTTGACACCTGTCGGTGACCCCTTGCACTATAAAAGGAGGCCCATGCACAACGTAGAAGAGGTTCGAATCATTTGCAACTCCCATGCTCGGTGTAGCTGCTACTGTAGCTCTCCAAGCTCCCGAGCACAATACAACACAAAGCAGCAGTAGGAGTTTTATCTCTCCGGAGAGCTCCGAAGCTGGGTAAAAATCCGCCCGCGTGCATCGCCTCGATCTGCTCTCTGTGCTCCCTCCGCCCTCGTGCCGCTCAGACAAGGGGCTCCGGCCCCATAGGTGCTCGCGGCGGGCGGGTCTCCTCCGTTCCGTCCCGACATCTTTGGCGCGCCAGGTAGGGGGCGTCGAGGTTGTGCGGACCTGATCCGGCGTTCGCGCGGGCGCGTTCTTCATCAACCTCTCCAATTTCGTCATCAACTCCATCGACAAATGCGCCATGGCCCCGAAGAAGAAGGCTACGGAGGTTGGAGGCCCGTCTGCGTCTCAACCGCCGCCACCGGAGCCAACGGTGGGCGGAGGAGGCGCCAGCGGAAGGGCGGACACCGGCGAGGACACTCGCGGCGCCACTAGATCCAAGGACCAGGACGGACGACCGCGCCGCGGTCTTCGCGGACACGCCGCGTCCATCTCAGCACAACAACCCAGCAGCGCCATGCCACGAGACGTGGTATCCGCCTGCTGGGGCAAGAACATGCCGGAGGCTCACGGGATGCTCCGGACCGCTGTCCATGCATGAGCAAAGCGAAAGTGCCGGGGCAGGACCCTGCTCCTCCTATCGCTACTAGGAGTCCGAGCATATCCTGTTCCTCGCGCCGCTCGCCCGTTTCCCTCCACTCCGGCAAGCGCATCTCCCTGGAGCGCTACGCTGTCGTCGAAGACGCGCCATCGAGCTCTAAGTCCGGCAGGGACGGCTCTGGTGCTCACTCCGGCGAGCGTAGCTCCTCGGAGCGCTCTAAGCCCGGCGAGGACAGCTCTGGTGCTCGTTCCGGCAAACGCACCTCCCCGGAGCGCTGCGTCGCCGTCGAGGACGCGCCATCGAGCTCCACCGGCAAGTGCAAGGAAACAAGGAACAGAAAAGCTAAGTTGCTCGAGCTTTTGTGCAGAGCACTCTTTAGTTCCATGCTTTCTTTTATGTTATATCCCTCGTGCGTTAGTCCTTGTACGCATAAAACCTGTCTTGCGGAGGAGCCTGCCGTGGATAGCCGCACCCTTATCTTGCTTGAACACACTCAGCGAGTTAAAGTGAGCTGCAACCAACCGCGCCCTTGTTTCGTTTCGAGTCTGCTCAGCAAGTTAAGGCGTCGCGACTAGCGCGGCAAGGTTGCTTGCGGAAGCAACACCAGCCGGCGGGCTGCTAATGTTCCGCTTTTCGGCAAGTGTGTTAAGCACCGCAAGTTCCTAGAAGCGTAGGGTAAAAGCGCACAAAGGGTGTAAAGTAGAGGGTGTAATGTGGCAAGCCCTGCCGTGAGATGTCATTCGTATGGGAGACTTGTGCGCGAGAGGAGCCAAGCCGTTGCTCAGCTGCGCCCTTGCCTTGTTTCCGAGTCCGCTCGGCAAACACAAGCGCGCTGCAGCTGGCCCGGCAAGGTTGCTTGCCGGTGGCAACACCAGCCAGCGGGCTGCTGATGTTCCGCACTCAGCAAGCGTGTTCGCGCCGGCAAGCTCCCCGAGAGTGTAGAGTACAAACATACGAGGAGCAAAACACGACATCGTATTGCAGAGTCAAGATTTATATACATACACACGCAAATAATGAAGCTGATCTATCTCAGTTGCTTTCATGGTTGAAATTGCAGCAACAAGGAGAAACCAGAAGAGCACACCAACACCTGGGCCCCGGCAAGCCGGAGTCGCCGGGGGCTGCGAGTGCCGAGATTCTTCCCCGGCAAGCCAGAGTCGCCGGGGGCTGCGAATGCCAAGATTCTTCCCCAGCAAGCCAGCGTTGCTGGGGGGTGCGAGTACTAAGATTCGTCTCCGGCACGCCAGAGTTGCTGGGGGCTGCGATATCAGATAAGTTCTTCATCCCTCGTCATGCATCCTCTTATGGACCGGGGAAAGCGGGGCTGCGTCTTTGAACGAGCGTGTCTTGTAAAACCCGTGCGCAGGAGGAGCCAAGTCGTGGCCCAGTTGCGCCCTTGGTTTGTTTCCGAGCACGCTCAACGAGTTAAAAGTGAGCTGCGACAAGCTTCGCGCCCTTGTTTCGTTTCGAGCATGCTCAACAAACACAAGTCTTGCTGCAAGCGCCCGGCGAGGTTGCTTGTAAGAACAACACCACCGGCAGACTCTGATGTTCGCTTTTCGACAAGCGTGTTACGACGGCAAGCTCCCCGGGAGCGTAGGGTAGAAACATACAAGGCACGTAGTCAAGTAAAATACTCAGTCCGGCAAGCTTTCCCCTCTTTTCATTAAAAACATCCTAGTTTAGTACAAGTCCATAGAGGATGAAAAACATGATAGAGAGGATTACAAGTTTTTAAATGCAGCTAAGGCCGAGGGCTTACAAATTGAAAGATAAGGTGCAGTAATCCTTCTCCTGTTTCTCTGTTCAGGGAGTTCAGGAGGTAGGTCAGGAGCCCCGGCAAGAGAAGCTTGCCGGGAGGCAGGCGCCTAGGAGGCGTGGCGGTGAGCACCCCCTGCGCCTGCGGGTGGCGTGCCCTCGGGAGCTGCGCAGGTGACAGGCATGGGAGGCGCCCCGGAGCTACAGGCGCTAGAAGACACCAAGAGAACTTCCGGGGCGGCCAGAAGCTTGGCGAGGCAGGCGTCGGAGGCAGAGCTTGAAGGCGGGGTGGTGGGACGTCGATCTGCTGTCAAGGGCTCCTCGCCCTCGTACTCCGGCGTGAACGGCCTTGCCGCCCTCCCCTCTTCCTCTTCTCTGCCTCTCTCGCCCGGCCGCCCAAGGAGGCGGCCCGGGGAGTTCGAAGGCGGCGACCGGATAGCAGGGGTCGCCCGGTGGCCTTGAGCAGCGGTGTCCGGCGCCTAGTCGGACCCGCCATCCTCCTCGTCACGCTGTCGCTCCCTCCTCGTCACTCTCGCTCGAGGAGGGACCTTCGCTATCGAGGAGCTGTCCACACAGCATCGCTTTGGGTCCCGTAGTCCCGAAGACCTTGGCGGCGAGAAGGTCGCCCTCCATTAACAAAATGGAGGTAAACCCCGCCGTCAAGCTATGGATCCGGGCGAACGTCTTCCACCCTCGGTCGAAGAACATCACGCCGGGGGCTGGGGACACGACACTCACCCGAGTGCCGCTGATCCCACAGCCCCTCATGCGCAACTCCATCACCTCGGGCGGATCCGGTCCCATCGCGTCCATGACAGGGCCGGCAGCGGAGGCGGCGGCGAGGCGGCGGCGAAGCTTGATGAAGAACTCCCAGGGATCGTCTCCAGTATGGACCGCCTCGTGGATAGGAGACGTCGGGGGAGACGGGGGAGGCGCATCGCCACGACCGCCTCTCCCCCGACCGCCTCGGCCACGCCCTCGGCCTCGTCCGCGGCCACGCCCCCTCCCTCTCCCTCTCGTGGCGGCTCCGCCTGCGGAGCGGGATAGGAGAGGTGCGCTACTGAGGCGACCCTCGCTGCCACCGTCGAAGAACCAGGATTCCCTCCTTCCATGGCGGAAAGAAGAGCGAAGATGAAGGCGAAGGAGAAGAGGATGAGTGTGGCCATTGTGCTCCCCTTCCGCCCCTTTTATAAGGGGCAAGGTGGGACTCAACCGCCCTTCGGCCAATCGGGAAGCGAGGAGGCGGAGGGGCGGGGCGGCTCGCCTTCTCCGCCCGTGGCGGCTCGGTCTCCCACCTTCGCCGCCCGACCCCGTGCATGAGGGCAGCGTGGCGAAAAGCGGGCCGGGCGGCGGGTGAAGCGACCCGCTCTGCACCACGATCACGGGGTGGATGCCTTAAAGACTCGCATCGCCGCCCGTCTCCACGCGCCGCAATCGGCGCGTGCCATTACGGAGGCGGCGGTGCGAAGGTGGATTGACGCGCCCGCGGGCGCGTGTGCCGTGCCTGTTTTGGGCCTGGCCCAACAGCGCTTCGGCACCGTGTGTGGCCAGAGCAGGGGGCTCTGTCGGTGTACTAAGGTAGGGTACCTCGGTACCCCAACTTGTGCGCGGGCGATTGCAGCTCCAGCGGCTGGATCTACCATGTGCTTGCGGAGACCATTCTGCTCCATATCAAGCCATTCAAGAACAAAGTATACAAGACAGAAGATCAAGACCCCGGCAAGAGGAGCTTGCCGGGAAGGCCGTTCCAGGCTCAAGATTGCATCACTCACGCAAAGGCTCTGGCGAGAGGAGCTCGCCGGGGAGACTAGAAGATTACATCATAGAAGACACGCCTTGGCGCTTCTCTGGCGTCGGCAAGGGCCCGGGGGCGGCAAGTTATAAACCCGACAAGCTCCGGGCCGGCAAGATCAAGACCCGGCAAGGTACTTGCCGGAGAGCTGCTGTGTGTGCCAGCGCTCCAGCTCATCTACCCACGCGTCACCACAGGGCCTTTCGAGGACGCGTGGTGGATGGCCAGCGACTCTGGGTCTGTGGTGGCACTCCGCAGTGGTGGATTCATCACCGTGGCGAGCGGAGACGCAAGGCGGGAGCTTTTGGGGTCGACGGCGACGGGCATTAAATGCCGTGTCCCCTCTTGTCAAAGTAGGTAGAAACCCTTGTTCAAGCCTTTGTAGCTCCTTGTTCCCCCTTTGTTCCAACTACCACCTCTTTTACACTTTTACCCCTCTCTCCTCGTTGACACTGTCGGTGACCCTTGCACTATAAAAGGAGGCCCATGCTGGCGTAGAAGAGGTTGAATCATTGCAACTCCACGCTCGGTGTAGCTGCTACTGTAGCTCTCCAAGCTCCCGAGCACAATACAACACAAAGCAGCAGTAGGAGTTTTATCTCTCCGGAGAGCTCCGAAGCTGGGTAAAAATCCGCCCGCGTGCATCGCCTCGATCTGCTCTCTGTGCTCCCTCCGCCCTCGTACCGCTCAGACAAGGGGCTCCGGCCCCATAGGTGCTCGCGGCGGGCGGGTCTCCTCCGTTCCGTCCCGACACACGCTCCGAGCAATCTATCACAAATGAAAGAATCCAAATAAACAACCGTGCCCCATAGAAGAATCAAAAGAATAACAAAACAAATATGGCAAGGTTGAATAACATCAACATATATAGGTTTAATATATAATATAGGTTCTTGATGGTGCTATAAGGTGATAGGTGAAGAAGTCAACTCCAAAGAGTTAATACCGAGAGAGATATTGCTACAAAATCCTATGTTTTGAGATAGTATAGAACAAGGTCAAAAGTATTTGGAGAACAACATGTAGGTTTTTTGACATATTGAATATGACATAGTTGTTCATTTGTAAAAAGAATCGACTGAATAGGGGTACTATAAAAACAAGTTATAGCGAAATGAGTTATGCATTGAAGTTGAATTCAAATGGGTCAAAAAGTATTTGAATATGATTATATCACTACAAAAAAATACACTTCCGTGATGATACATGTTTGTCATAGTAGGTCGCATTTTTTGTCATGCATGTACATCCATGACGATTTTATGACAGATTCATGATAGTCATACCTGTGCTGTCGTAGAAGTGTTCCATGACATTACCAAAATTAGCATCACGGAAGTGTCCACTTCCATGACGATAAATCGCGCGTCACAGAAGTGCTTTCGTCAAGGGTGACTGACACGTGACATCCACCATAACGGAACGCTGTTAAGCTATGGGTCCGGTTTTGGATCCGATAATCCGTTAACAACCCGGAACAATGGGGTTTTCCATGTGTAAAATCATCATTGGCCAGAGGAAACATATGTTGCCTCACCGTTGGGACACAGGTCATCCACTCATTGGACAGGAGGCGCCTATGATAGGTCGACACATGGCACGGCCCAACAGTGGCCCGCTCCGGTGAAAAAGGTCGGCCCAGTAAAAATTAGCAGGCTGGCCCATATAAGGCCTACTTGTGTCAGCTCCATTTAAGCCCACGGCCCATACGAGATGTTCCAATTCAGCTTGTCAGTGGACCGTTAAAGATTTTACACCATCGCAGCCCATCGTCAGTTTGAGCCCGTTAATAGCCCGCTATGTATTTGGTCTCAATATTGGCCCGATGAGATTTTGGCCTGTTAACGGCCCATTAAATGGATGGGCCAATTTTCATGATGTACATCTTTCGGCCTTTTAGCGACCCATTTAAATGTTGCTAATTTCCGTCCTGATGTGTTTTTCAGCCTATTGACGAACCATAAATCAGTTGGGCCATTTGTAGTCGGACCTGAGTTTCGGCCTTTTAGCGATCCATTTAAGTGTTGGGCCAATTTCCGGCCCGATGTGTCTTTCAGCCTGTTGACGACCCATAAATCAGTTGGGCCAGTTGTAATCGGACCTGAGTTTTTCCCTTTTTAGCGACCCATTTAAGTGTTCGGCCAATTCCCGGCCCTGTGTGCCTTTCAGCCTGTTAACGGACCATATATGAGTTGGGCCATTTGTAATCGGACCCGAGTTTTGGCCTTTTAACGGCCCATGCCCTTCATGGTCCAAACCAGCCCGGTTTCTCTTTCGGCCTGCTGAAGGCCCACAACACAGTTGGGCCATTTACTATACGACCTGACTTCCGGCCTCTTAGCGGCCCATGCTCCTCATGGTCCAGTACAAGCCTGCTGTCTCTTTCGGCCTGCTAAAGGCCCACAGTATAGTTGGGCCATATGTAGCCCAAACTTAGTAACAACCTGTTAACGACCCGTGAAATCAATTGGGCCCACCTGTTGCCCGCTTCGATGTCGGCATGTTAACGACCCAGGAGGTAAGAGGGCCGACCATTAACTTTCGTCCTAGTAACGGCCCATTAACTTAATGAGCCCACTAAAGTTCGTACATGTCTTTAGGCCAAATCAGATAATTTGAGTCCATTACGATGAGCAATTATGCACAGGACCAAAACCGATCAAGCAAAGGTACAGCATACAGGGTAAAACATTGCGCATCCAGCATATATTACAGGAAATTACATCCATTGGGCAATCAAAGATTGATGCTAGTGCAAATAAATGAACAGAGCCTAATGATCTACAACATCACAATCTGCAACCTTAGCACGGATGACGCCCATAAGCATGTGCGCAAGTTCTTGCTGCTTTGCTACACTATCTTTGAAAACATTGATCAGTTGTTGTGTCGCACGACTCTGCACCTCTCATTCCTCCACCATTTCCATCATTGCTTCAGCCATTAATTGGTTCACAAACATACATTTTTTCCATTGCATTCGAGACAGAGGATACTGAACAGATTCAGATAGCGATTTTGGCAGGCTTGTATTATTGATAGTGGAGAGTGTCTCGACCATTGCATCAGAACATAAATTAGGAGGGGAACCAAACAGATTAATCATGAGTTATTGGCATATTACCTGGCCTAGATTTATTGGAAAGAAACAATGGGGTTGTCTTGCTGTATTCAGAGTTTGTCTTCTTATCTTCAGCAGCCTGCACCAAATTAACACACTAGCATTCCTATCATTGGCCAATTCAGATAATAGGAAAGCAACATTGACACAATGAACATTTGGGCAACTAGCCTACACCAAATTAACACAATATGGCATAGCTATCATCAGCCGGGTAAGGTAATACGAAAGCTACATTGACACAATCAATGAATGGGTAACTAGAGTAGCACTACAATTAAGTAACGTACATGATATGAGATAGTACACTCATGCGGCTCAGTATGCAAAAACTACTAGCCATTTTTCTTTACAAAAATCAACATTGGCGCCTTTAACATTTTTCTACAACTAATTTTAGATCAGATAAAGGTTGGATTCACGCCGATTAACAAAATACATGTTGATGTAAAAATATAGTGATATACAACACGTACTTACATCAGCATTGGAGCATAGAGAATTCCCGCAATATATTTTCCTCGAATACAATCCCAATGAAGGAAGTCTTCTATCATTTAACCTTATTTTCTAAAAGAGAGATGGGTAAGAAACATGTAGAAAATATGATCAGAATGCTACAAAATTTCATGACGCGAGGATACGCACACTCTTCTTAGAATGTAGTTGACATTCTTTTGCTGGACTGGAGCGGACCAGTTCTTTGGCCATTGGAATCTGCTTATTATCAGTGGGAGTTGGGCTTCTCTGTCTTTGGCAAGATATATGAAAAATGGAGTTGGTTTATTATCTCCTGGCGTTTGGATCTTTTGCAATGACCTGGTTTGTAACCCTTCAGATTCTAACATAGCCGTCTTCCCCTTGCATGCCTTATATAGAAGAATGGTGCTTCAATTATAAAACATGCTACAACAGAGATGGAATAGGTACTAAAGAATAGAAAGGCATGACATATTGACATGTAGTCCCTCCATCTGGAAATAAATGGATGGGTCTAGGCGTATTTCAATTCTACATACATCCAGTCTTATGCATTTCTGTGACATGTAATCCGGACGGAGGGAGTATGATGTAAGAGCTAGGTATACGACAGGAAACAGTAAAAAACACCAAAAACCCACTACAGAACCAAAGTATTCAAACCCACTGATATGAAATAGTGCACTCATGGAGCTTAGGATGCAAAACTACCAGACAGTTTTCCTTACAAAAATCAACATTGTGGCCTTTAATCATACATTTTGCTACAACTAAATTTAGATCAGATAAAGGTTGGATTCACGCCGATTAACAAAATACATGCTGATGTAAAAATATAGTGATATACAACAGATACTTACTTCTGCATTGGAGCACAGAGAATTCCTGCAAGAAACTTTCCTCACAAACGATACCAGTGCAGAAATTCTTCTATCTGTTAAGCTTATTTCTGAAAGAGAGATGGGTAAGAAACAAGTAGAAAATATGATCAGCATGCTATAAAATTTCATGATGCAAATTTATGCTGGACTGGAGTTGACAAATTTATGCTTCTTAGAATTTATGCTGGATTAGAATGGAATTTATGCTTCTATAAATTTATGCTTATATAAATTTATGCTTCTTAGAATGGAATTTATGCTTCTTAGAATTTATGATCAGTATGCTATAAAATTTCACATGCTTCTTAGAATGGAGTTGACAAATTTATGCTGGACTAGAGTGGACTAGTTCTTTGGCCACTGGAATCTGCTTATTATCAGTAGGAGTTGGGTTTTTCTGTGCTGGAGCAGTATCTATAAAAACTGGAGTTGGTTTATTATCTCCGGGCGTTTGGATCTTTTGCAAAGGCCTTGTTTGTAACCCTTCAGATTGTAACATTGTCGTCGTCCCCTTGCATGCCTTGTATAGAAGAATGGTGCTTTAATTATAAAACATGCTACTAAGGTGAGATGGAATAGGTACTAAATAATAGAAAGGCATGACATATTGGCGTGTATTCCCTCCATCCGGAAAAAAATGGATGGGTCTAGGCGTATTTCAGTTCTAGATACATCCTTTTTTATCCATTTCGGCAACATGTAATCCGCACGAAGGGAGTATGGTGTAAGATCTAGGGATACGACAGGACAACACTGTCGGTGTTCTGGGAACGGGGGTCCCCAGACTTGCCTACCTGCGGCCTGCAGCGTGGATCATAGCGGCCCAGTACGGCCTGTCTTCATCAACCCAAGTTCAAGACCCTCGCGAGGGGCCAAGCCTTGCAGAGCAG
This sequence comes from Aegilops speltoides, assembly GCA_021437245.1. Classification (NCBI taxonomy): domain Eukaryota; kingdom Viridiplantae; phylum Streptophyta; class Magnoliopsida; order Poales; family Poaceae; genus Aegilops; species Aegilops speltoides. The sequence goes on from CM038143.1 coordinate 203,347,578, forward strand.
ATGACACAAGGCCTCCTCAGGGGCAGCCTCACCAGGAAGGCTCGCGAGGATGCAGAGAGATCAAGTCGAGGGGTACCTCGCGAGGTGCTCATGACGCAAGCCATGACGATCAAGACCAGGCAGGCGCCAGCCTGCGCAGTGTCCTCGTTTCCTTTTTGGTGCAAAGGGAGCAAGCGCAGGCGCGGAGTACCGAGGCATCAGGAAAAGGTTTCCATATCGGTGCAATGAGACCAAGACCAGTAGAGCGGCAGGATGGAGGTCACCGTGGAGCCCAAGACGGCGTCATCACCAGTGCCTTTGGCAGTCGAAGACCACCTTTAGTCAGGATAGCTTGTACTAGCCGTCCCCTTACAAAATGGCCGTTGTTAGCTCCCTTCCCGCTCAATATTTGGGGAGAGGACCAGGGCCTCTATAAATAGATATAGCCACCACAGTAGAAGGGTAAGATCATCGATAGCAAAGAGAGGGATCATCTCATCTGGAATCGGACCGATTCCTTCCCAAGCACACCACCAAGCACAAGAATACCTATCCTCGCGAGGCTGGTCTTCCTCTGTACTGTTCATCATCAGCCCAAGAGGCAATCCACCACACCACACACTGGACTAGGGTATTACACCACAACGGTGGCCCGAACCAGTATAAACCTTGTGTCCCTTGGGTTATTCATTGTTCTAGCTTAGAATCGCGGCGAGGTTCTGGGTGTGTTTCGGTAGGGAGAAGATCTTCATGCGCACCCCAGAGTTCAAACCTTAAGGGTTTTGCCGGAACCCGATATCCGATATTTGGCGCGCCAGGTAGGGGTGCACCGAAATCTCCTTTCCGCTGATCTACGTTCCACCGCTTCATCGCATCCATGTGCGGCGACCTGACGACCAACGCCGACCGCTGGGCGGCATGGCCAGCCCATGCCATGCCGCCTGCCCAAGGTGACCTCAACCCCACGCCTCAGGTAGCCCGCGCTCCATAGAATGCTGCGGGGCGTGGGCGACACGGTCAAGCGCTGCCTGCCCTCACTTCGCGGCAGGTGCGATCAGCCGCAAGGGCCTCAAACCACACAGCGGCCACGGCACCGCATACCCGACGGGAACAAGCGAACATGAAGGCTGCGCTCACTGTGGCTCGAGAGCTGCTGCGGTGCATGTTGCAGGAGAGCGGCCGAGACGTGCTGCTGGAGCGCGTTGCCGAGTTCCTGGATGTGCAGCTTCGGGGGCGCCTCCCTTCTGCGTCCAGCTTCCACACCAGGACCTGGGCGGATCGCGCGGCAGGCCCATCCGTGCCCGTGCACCCCCAGGCACGCCCCAAGGCTTCATCGACACTAGCTCAACCATCGGCGCCGGGCGTCAAGCTGCACCACCACCACCCCCGGTGAGCGAGGGCATGCGCATCGCTGCCTACAGTCCGGGCGGGCCGCCGCCCTATCATCCAAGGATGGTGCGTCGGGCCAAGCCGCATGGAGCGTGGGGCACTACGGCGAAGTCTTCGGGGCGGCGGCCTCGGAGGCCTATGTGCCCCACATGGTGGATCGGGAGTATGCACTGGAAGACGACCCTGGCTCATTTCTCGGGTCGGGCTGGGAGGAAGAGACGCTAGAAGCCGAGCCGTTTGAGGAGCCCCAAGATTCCTCAGGGCTATCATGTTCCTCACTGAGTAAGCAATCCGCACTGAAGAGTTCCTAACTCCTTAGTCAGAACAAATTCCTCAGCGACCAGAAGAACTTGCTATATGAGATTTCAAATGGCTTCACTCGAAGGGATTGGTAGGTGTAGGATTTTGAGTTGAGCATCACATGGAATTTTTTCCTTAGTATTTCCTCGACCCCCTTTAACAGTACGGTGTTTCCTATGACTCAATAAAGAGAAAATGAAACTACGAAAACAAAAGTCTTCACGCTTCATGTTCCTCAAATGAATTCCAAGTCTTCAAGGTCACACACATTTCTTCACTTTCAAAGTCTTCAGAAAGTCTTCAGAAATCCAAAGTCTTCAGTCGAAGGACTTCATTTTTACGGGTCGACTTTCTCTGTAAATATCAAACTCCTCATAGACTTATAGACATGTGTACGCTCACAAATGCATCAGTCCCTTAACCTATAAGTCTTCAATACACCAAAATCACTAAGCGGCACTAGATGCACTTACATCCGCATTGCAGATATGGCCTAGGGCCGTGTTGGCCCTATTCCTGAGCTCTTGGAGCATGGAGCCGTGCATGTGCTCCAGCGTCTGCCATTGAAGAATTTCTTCTTTGTTCTACCGTGCAATGGACTCAGCATCATCGACCCGTTGTTGAAGAAGAAGCAGCTCGGCACGGGTGGAGGCCAACTCAGTATGCGCCGAGACTAGGGCGGCTGCGGCGGCCTCCGTGCGTTGCCCTGTTTCAATCATCTTGGACCTGAGGGCGGCAGTCCTGCTCATAGCCTCGGCTTCAATCAGGTCCAGCCTTTGGTTGTACCTGCGCTCAAAATCTGCGCGAGCTTCCGCCACACAGCGGTCAACCTCCTCCTGGATTCGAGCCTTGCGCGCGCCAACCTCGTCCTCCACCAGGGTAACCTGGCGCTCCCTCGTCTCCAACCGCTCAAGGTCAAGGTTGCGCTTAGTGGCCTCCAGCATCAGCACTTCCTCGCGCCTCCGGAGATCCTCCTCCTGGACAGGCGTCCCCTTCAGCAATGCAAGGGTGGCCTGACGCAGCTCCACCTGCTGCTCCAAAGAAGCGCTCCAGGCTTGGAGCTCCCACACGCGCTTCTCCGTGATCTCGCGTCGATGGTCTGCTTCCCGAGCCTCCTCAATAGCTCGGGAGCAGGCCTTTCGCGAGGCTGCAAGGGATGCTTCGGCCATCATGTTGTCAAGCTCGCACTGATGACACGCGATGTTGACTGCCACCTTCAGCTTGTGTCGCTCCTCAATCAGCCGCAGGCCTTCAACTTCAAGACATGCGTCCACGTCCGCGAGCTCTCCACCAAGCTGGCCCATCGCGTCCATCGCCCTCCGGAGGAACTCTTGGCGAACGACACTTCGCTCTCGCACGCGCTCGAGGACCCTGTCGAGGTCATCCTCCGTCGCGCGGTGCTGTCGGCGGGCCCTGAAGCAGTTCGCCCCCTCTCGGCAGTGGGCTGGGGGCTAGCGCCCGATCGCCAGACGAGCTCCGCAAGGGACCTGGACCGGCGCAGGTCAATCACCCGAAGAAGATCCAAGGACCGACTTCAACCATTCGCCGTCCACGGTTAGAGGAGGAGCCCTGGGCAGGCTGGTCACGCCCAAGGCAAGATTGAGAAGGAAAGGCGGCAGGGGCACAAGTGCAAGACACCCTGCGGGCAGCCTTGCTTCTCCGGCTGCCCCGGCGTCAGGGGCAGCGCACAAGCTCGGGACGCTCAAGGCCAGCGATGAAGGCGAGGCCTGAGGAAGTTGCTTCTTGGGAGACTCCACAGGCTTAGCAGGATGGATCCTGAAAAGTCGCAGTAAGGAAAAGGAGCAGCGTTTGAGGATTTGCAAGAATGAGGTACTTACTCATCTATGGCGAAATACTTCCTATCCTTCAACGGTCGGAAGGGGCGCCCACCGCCACTCGAAGACTCCTTCCTCTTGCGGAGGGCGGCGAAGTCCACGCGGAACTGACCTAGGCGCTCAATGTGAGGACCAGTGCGTGGTGCGGATGAAGAAGCGCCCAGGCAGCCAGCCTCAGGGGCGCCAAGCTGGGAGGAACGATCAAGCACCACTTCTTGATGGCCTGCCGAGGCGTCGGGGGCTCCGGCCTCGGGAGCTGCAGGTTGCGTCCCCCCATCGATGTCCACCTCAGGGCGGGCTTCACAAGCTCCGGAGGATGACGCTTCGGGAGCCCCGTCCGGCGTCAGCGCTACGACACCCGCGCCTTTAGCCTCGAGCGATGCTTGCCTCCCTGCACCCGCTCCTGGGGCAAGATTGTCGCTGGCGGCGAGGAAAGGGGCCACGACGACAGATTCTTGTGAGTCCCCGCAAGATTAGCCAGACACCCCCATTCGTCGAAGAGAGGCATCTGCCTCACGAACTCAGCCCTGCCCGAGCAGAGGTACAAGAGGCTACCCCCATGCCGTACATCGCCCGGTGAGGGGTCGTCAGTCAAGACCTCAAGCGCCTCCTTCAGCGTTTTGGGTGCCAGATTTGTCTCCTGGAGCCTCGTGCGTTCCTGGTATCCGGTCAAGGCCCACATCGGTCGGGTGTGGCGCTGAAGAGGAGCAACACAACACTGGAGGAACTCCTTCACCACCCGGGGCGCAGTCACGCCAAGCTCTCTCCACCTCAGTCGGTGCCAGATAAAGGAGAGCCGGGGGCTCATGAGTTTCTCGTGACCCCAGCCCATATTGGGGATAGCAGGCAACGTCGGAGGTGAGAGCAGGGGGCTGGGCACTCCGACATCCACATACAGCCACCGCGTCCGGAACCCACTCCTGGAAGGCGGGAGGCCAAAATCGATCCCGAGGCGGCCGTCTCTGTCATGTCCTGGAAGCTCACGCACCTCGAGCACTGCAAGGGGTCGGTCAGGCGCAACGAGAAGAAGTGGTGCAGGAGGGCGATGGAAGGAGCAATGCCCACCATGGCTTTGCAAACAAAGGCGAAGATGGCGAGGAGGGTAATGGATTGAGGATCAAGATGCATCATATGGATCTGATAATGGGAGAGCACCGCATTGAAGAAAGCGGAGAAAGGGGAAACCAGGCCAGCCCACAGGGCATCGACAAAGAATCTAACCTCCGTGATGGTCCTGTCGACAGAGGTGTGGGATGCAGGCCAAGCCATCGTCTTTCCACACTCGTTGAAGCTGGAGGCGAGTGATACCTCCATTTTGCATGATGCTTTTATATCAATATTTATTGCATTATGGCTGTTATTACCCATTATATCCCAATACTTATGTCTATTCTCTCTTATTTTACAAGGTTTACCATGAAGAGGGGGAATGCCGGCAGCTGGAATTCTGGTTGGAAAAGGAGCAAACATTGGAAACCTATTCTGCACAGCTCCAAAAGTCCTGAAACTCCATGAAACAACTTTTTGGATTTAATAAGAATTTCTGAGCGAAAGAAATAGGCCAGGGGACCCACACCCAGTCCAGGAGACAAGCCCCCCCTATAGGGCGCTGGTGGGCCTCCGGCATCCATCTTCTGCTATATCATCACTTTTACCTTGGAAAAAAATGTGGGCAAGCTTACAGGACGAAACTCCGCTGCCACGAGGCGGAACCTTGGCAGAATCAATCTAGGGCTCTGGCGGATCAGTTCTGCCGGGGACACTTCCCTCCGGGAGGGGGAAATCATCACCAACATCATCACCAACGACCCTCTCATCGGGAGGGGGTCAATCTCCATCAACATCTTCACCAACACCATCTCCTCTCAAAACCCTAGTTCATCTCTTGTATCCAATCTTGTATCAAAACCACAAATTGGTACCTGTGGGTTGCTAGTAGTGTTGATTACTCCTTGTAGTTGATGCTAATTGGTTTACTTGGTGGAAGATCATATGTTCAGATCCTTTATGCATATTATTACTCCTCTGATTATGAACATGAATATGCTTTGTGAGTAGTTGCGTTTGTTCCTGAGGACATGGGTGAAGTCTTGCTATTAGTAGTCATGTGAATTCGGTAATCGTCCAATATTTTGATGAGATGTATGTTGTCTATTCCTCTAGTGGTGCTATGTGAACGTCGACTACATGACACTTCACCATTATGCGGGCCTAGAGGAAGGCATGGGGAAGTAATAAGTAGATGATGGGTTGCTAGAGTGACAGAAGCTTAAACCCTAGTTTATGCATTGCTTCGTTAGGGACTTATATGGATCCATATGTTTAATGTTGTGGTTAGGTTTACCTTAATAATTCTTTTGTAGTTGCGGATGCTTGCAATAGGGGTTAATCATAAGTGGGATGCTTGTCCAAGTTAGGGCAGTACCCAAGTACCGGTCCACCCACATATCAAAGTATCAAAGTACCGAACGCGAATCATATGAACGTGATGAAAACTAGCTTGAGGATAATTCCCAATGTGTCCTCGGGAGCTGCTTTATCGTTATTAGAAATTGTCTAGGCTTATCCTTTGCTACATAAGGGTTGGGCCACCTTGCTGCACTTTATTTACTTTATTTACTTGTTGCTTGTTACTATTTATCTTATCACAAAACTATCTATCACCTACAATTTCAGTGCTTGCAGAGAAAACCTTACTGAAAACCACTTATCATTTCCTTCTACTCCTCGTTATGTTCCACACTCTTACTTATCGAAAGGACTATGATAGATCCCCTACACTTGTGGGTCATCAAGACTCTTTTCTGGCGCCGTTGCCGGAGAGTGTAGTGCTTTTGGTGAGTGGAACTTGGTAAGGAAACATTTATATAGTGTGCTGAAATTTTCAGTTACTTGTCACTATGGAAACTAATCCTTTGAGGGACTTGTTTTGGGTATCTTCACCCCAACCAGAAGAGCAAAGAGTTGCTCCTCAACCTACTGAACTTTATGAAAATATTTACTTTGATATTCCTTCAGGTATGATAGAGAAATTGCTAGCTAATCCATTTGCTAGAGATGGAACATTGCATCCCGATTTACACCTTATCTTTGTGGATGAAGTTTGTGGATTATTTAAGCTTGCGGTATTCCCGATGATGTTGTCAAAGGAAGGTCTTCCTTTATCTTTGAAGGAGATGCATTGACATGGTATAGGCTATGTGATGATACGAGATCTTGGAATTATAAGCGATTGAAGTTGGAATTTCACCAGAAGTTCTATCCTATGCATCTTGTTCATCGTGATCGTAATTACATATATATAACTTCTGGCCTCGCGAGGGAGAAAGCATTGCTCAAGCTTGGGGAGGCTTAAGTCAATGTTATATTCATGCCCCAATCATGAGCTCTCTCGGGAAATGATTATTCAGAACTTTTATACTCGGCTTTCTCTTGATAATCGCAACCTGCTCGATACTTCTGTCTTTGGTTCTTATATCTTTGAAGACTATTGATTTCAAATGGGACTTATTGGAAAGAATTAAACGCAACTCTGAAAATTGGGGTTCCGACGATGGTAAGGAGTCAGGTATGACACCTAAGTTCGATTGTGTTAAATCTTTTATGGATACCGATGCTTTCCGTGGATTTAGCTCTAAGTATGGACTTGACTCTAAGATAGTAGCTACTTTTTGTGAATCTTTTGCTACTCACGTTGATCTCCCTAAAGAGAAGTGGTTGAAGTATAATCCTCCTATTGAAGTGAAAGTAGTTGCACCTATTACAGTCAGAGAAAAGACTATCACCTATAGTGATCCTATTGTTCCTACTACTTATGTTGAAAAACCTCCTTTTCCTGTTAGGATAAAATATCATGCTAAAGCTTCGACTATTGTTCGTAAGAGTAATACTAGGACTTATACACCTCCTGAGCAAATTAATGTTGAACCTAGTGTTTCTATGGTTAAAGATCTCTTGGATGAGGACTTAGATGGGCATGTTATTTCTTTTTTGGGTGAGACTGCCAATATTGCTAGACCTGATACTAAGACACGTAGACTTGTCGTAGGCATGCCTGTTATTTCTGTTAAAATAGGAGATCATTGTTATCATGGCTTATGTGATATGGGTGCTAGTGCTAGTGTGATACCTTATGATTTATATAAAGAAATTATGCATGACATTGCACCCATTGAATTAGAAGACATTGATGTTACTATTAAGCTTGCTAATAGGGATACCATTAAACCTATTGGGATTGTTAGAGATGTTGAAGTTTTATGTGGGAAGGTTAAATACCCTACTGATTTTCTTGTTCTTGGTTCCCCACAAGATGCTTTTTGTCCCATTATTTTTGGTAGACCCTTCTTGAATACAGCTAGTGTTAAGATAAATTGTGAAAAGAATATTGTCACTGTTGGCATTGATGGTATGTCTCATGAGTTTAATTTCGCTAAGTTTAGTAGACAACCTCGTGAAGGGGAACCACCTAGTAAGGATGAGATTATTGGTCTTGCTTCCATTGTTGTTCCTCCAGCTGATCCGTTAGAACAATATTTGCTAGACCATCAAAGCAATATGTTTATGAAGGAAAGGGAAGAAATAGATGAAGTGTTCCTTAAACAGGAACCTATGCTAAAACATAACCTTCCCATTGAAATTCTTGGGCATCCCCCTCCACCCAAGGGTGATCCAGTTTTTGAACTTAAACCCTTACCTGATAATCTTAAGTATGCTTATCTTGATGAAAAAGAAATATATCCTGTTATTATTAGTGCTAACCTTTCAGAGAAAGAAGAAGAAAGATTATAGAAAACTCTGAAGAAGCACTGAGCAGCTATTGGATATACTCTGGATGATATTAAGGGCGTTAGTCCCATGTTATGTCAACACAAAATTACATTGGAAGACGATGCCAAACCAGTTAGAGATCCTCAAAGATGATTAAATCCCAAGATGAAAGAAGTGGTAAGAAAGGAGATACTAAAGCTCCTTGAGGCAGGTATTATTTATCCCGTTGCTGATAGTGAATGGGTAAGCCTTGTCCATTGTGTCCCTAAAAAGGGAGGTATTACCATTGTTCCTAATGATAAAGATGAATTGATCCCGCAAAGAATTATTACAGGTTATAGGATGGTAATTGATTCCCGTAAGTTAACTAAAGCTACTAAGAAAGATCATTACCCTTTACCTTTTATTGATCAAATGCTAGAAAGACTATCCAAACACACACATTTCTGCTTTCTAGATGGTTATTCTGGTTTCTCTCAGATTCCTGTATCAGCGAAGGATCAATCTAAAACTACTTTTACTATCTCTTTTGGTACTTTTGCTTATAGACGTATGCCTTTTGGTTTATGTAATGCACCTGCTACCTTTCAAAGATGCATGATGGCTATATTCTATGATTTTTGTGAAAAGATTTGTGAGGTATTCATGGATGACTTTTCCGTTTATGGATCCTCTTTTGATGATTGCTTGAGCAACCTTGATCGAGTTTTGCAGACATGCGAAGAAACTAGGCTCGTCCTAAATTGGGAAAAGTGTCACTTTATGGTTAATGAAGGCATTGTCTTGGGGCACAAGATCTTTGAGAGAGGTATTGAAGTTGATAAAGCCAAAGTTGATTTTATTGAAAAGATGCCATGTCCCAAGGACATAAAAGGTATAAGAAGTTTCCTTGGTCACGCCGATTTTTATAGGAGGTTCATTAAGGACTTTTCTAAAATCTCTAGACCTCTGACTAATTTATTGCAAAAAGATATTCCTTTTGTCTTTGATGATGATTGTGTATAAGCCTTTGAAACACTTAAGAAAGCTTTGATCACTGCACCTATTGTTCAGCCACCTGATTGGAATTTACCTTTTGAAGTTATGTGCGATGCTAATGATTATGCTGTAGGTGCTGTTTTAGGGCAAAGAGTCGATAAGAAATTGAATGTTATCCAGTATGCTAGTAAGACTCTTGATACTGCCCAAAGAAATTACACTACTACTGAAAAAGAGTTCTTAGCAGTTGTGTTTGCATGTGATAAGTTTAGACCTTATATTGTTGATTCCAAAGTTACTATTCACATAGATCATGCTGCTATTAAATATCTTATGGAAAAGAAAGATGCTAAGCCTAGAATCATTAGATGGGTTCTCCTGCTCCAAGAATTTGACTTGCATATTATTGATAGAAAGGGAGCTGAGAACCCCGTTGCAGATAACTTGTCTAGGTTAGAGAATGTTCTTGATGACCCACTACCTATTAATGATCTGATGAACAATTAGCGGTCGTCAATGCTTCTCGTACTGCTCCTTGGTTTGCTGATTATGCTAATTACATTGTTGCTAAATATATACCGCCTAGTTTCACATACCAGCAAAAGAAAAAGTTCTTCTATGATTTAAGACATTACTTCTGGGATGATCCACACCATTATAAAGAAGGAGTAGATGGTGTTATTAGACGTTGTGTTCCTGAGCATGAACAGGAACAGATTCTACGTAAGTGTCACTCTGAATCTTATGGAGGGCACCACGCTGGAGATAGAACTGCACACAAGGTACTACAATTTGGTTTTTATTGGCCTACTCTCTTCAAAGATGCTCATAAGTTTGTCTTATCCTGTGATGAATGTCAAAGAATAGGTAACATTAGTAGATGTCAAGAAATGCCTATGAATTATTCTCTTGTTATTTAACCGTTTGATGTTTCGGGCTTTGATTATATGGGACCTTTTCCTGCCTCTAATGGTTATACACATATTTTGGTTGCTGTTGATTACGTTACTAAGTGGGTAGAAGCTATTCCAACTAGTAGTGCTGATCATAACACTTCTATTAAAATGCTTAAAGAAGTTATTTTTCTGAAGTTTGGAGTCCCTATATATCTTATGACTGATGGTGGTTCACATTTTATTCATGGTGCTTTCCGTAAGATGCTCACTAAGTATGATGTCAATCATAGAATAGTATCCCCTTATCACCCGCAGTCTAGTGGTCAAGTAGAGTTGAGCAATAGAGAGCTCAAATTAATTTTGCAAAAGACTGTGAATAGATCTAGAAAGAATTAGTCCAAAAAACTTGATGATGCATTATGGGCCTATAGAACTGCATACAAAAATCCTATGGGTATGTCTCCATATAAGATGGTTTATGGAAAACCGTGTCATTTTCCTCTTGAACTTGAACATAAGGCATATTTGGCCATCAAAGAGCTCAATTATGACTTCAAACTTGCCGGTGAGAAGAGGTTGTTTTATATTAGCTCACTTGATGAATGGAGAACCCAAGCCTATGAGAATGCCAAGCTTTTCAAAGAAAAAGTCAAACGCTGGCATGATAAGAGGATACAAAAGCGTGAGTTTAACGTAGGAGATTATGTGTTATTATTCAACTCTCGTTTAAGATTTTTTTGCAGGAAAACTTCTCTCAAAATGGGAAGGTCCCTAGGTTATCGAGGAGGTCTATGGTTCTGGTACTATAAAAATCAACAACTTCGAAGGCACAAATCCGAAGGTTGTAAACGGTCAAAGAATTAAACATTATATTTCAGGTAATCCTATCAATGTTGAAATTCATATTATTGAAACCATAACCCTTGAGGAATACATAAGGGACACTTTCCAGAACGTTCCAGACTCTGAAAAGGCATAGGTATGTGGTACGGTAAGTAAACCGACTCCAAAACAACTCTAATGGCAATTTTTATCAGTTTTTGATTATTTAAGAATTTTAGGAAGAAAGAAGTAGCCCGAGAGGGACACGAGGCCCCCACGAGACTGGAGGGCGCTCCCCCTGTCTCGTGGGCACCTCGTGTGCCTCCCGGACTCCGTTTTCTTGCATGTTACGTATTTTGGTCGATAAAAATTCATTATATATACTCTCGAAGGTTTTGACCACCGTATCACGCAAATATCCTCTATTTTCGTTTCGAGCTGTTTTCGTTACAGATTTAGAGCACCATGACTTCTCCCTCCTCCAACAATGAAGATAAGGATGCTTGGCTATTGAAGATAGAGCTGAAAAGAGAGGAACCAGAAGAGATCAACAAGGATGAAGGGATCAGGAAGGCCATGGAGGTTCAAGCTCCGGTGGTGAAAGAAGACAACCCTCAACCTTTACCTAACCTTTTCACTCCAATAGAGATTGAAGCTTTCAAGATGATTGAGTTAGCTCACATACAGAAAAAGTATCTCACACAGAAGAATACCCTGTTGAAGGATCATATCGCCGAACTCAAGGGCATTATCCGCAAGTTGGAGGAGCTTTTACGCTTGATGTGCGATTATCCACCGTCATCATCACCACCTCCATCACCTCCGAGGACATAATCACATGGGTATGGGCACTCCCCTTGGCAACTGCCAAGCTTGGGGGGGGGGGGGAGCCCCGGTATCGTATCACCATCACACTCCTATCTTTACCGCCTTATTTAGTTCAATCCTTTTAGTAGTATCTTGATCTAGTAGTTTGAAATTTTGATATCAAGTAGTTTCGAGTTTTGCTTTGTGATCTCTTTATGTAATCGAGTCCGTGTGCTATCTATAATAAAGATTAGTTTTGAGTCAAGGGCTTTGCTATGTTGCTATGATCTTGAGAAAGTAGAAAGAATAAAAGAGTTCATATTGATCTTATGGATAGTGATAACTTCACACATAGAAAGTATGAGGCATAAAAATTGTTGAGAGTTGATGAACGTAGACTTGGTCATCGTTGCAATTAAAAGGAAGTGATAAGGAAAGAGGGTTTCACATATAAATGTATTATCTTGGACACTTTTATGATTGTGAAGCACTCATTAAGTATGACATGCTAAAAGAGTTGATGTTGGACAAGGAAGACAACGTAGTGGTTTATGTTTTCCGACATCTCAGTTAAACTATATTGTCATTGACCTTCCAAACATGTTGATCTTGCCTTTCCCCCTCATGCTAGCCAAATTCCTTGCACCAAGTAGAGATACTACTTGTGCTTCCAAATATCCTTAAACCCAGTTTTGCCATGAGAGTCCACCATACCTACCTATGGATTGAGTAAGATCCTTCAAGTAAGTTGTCATCGGTGCAAGCAATAAAAATTGCTCTCTAAATATGTATGAATTATTAGTGTAGAGAAAATAAGCTTTGTACGAACTTGTTGTGGAAGTAATAAAAGCGACAGACTGCATAATAAAGGTCCACATATAAGGGGCAATATAAAGTGACGTTCTTTTGCATTACGATTTTGTGCATCAACCCTAATCGCGCATGACAACCTCTGCTTCCCTCTACGAAGGGCCTATCTTTTACCTTATGTTTTTACTTTATGCTTGAGTCAAGGTGATCTTCACCTTTCCCTTTTTTATTTTTATCCGTTGGCAAGCTCCTCGTGTTTGAAAGATCATGATATATATATCCAATTGGATGTAAGTTAGCATAGGCTATTATTGTTGACATCACCTAAAGGTGAATACGTTGGGAGGCAACACAATAAGCCCCTATCTTTCTCAGTGTCCGGTTGAAACTCTATAACCACAAGTACTGCGTGAGTGTTAGCAATTATAGGAGACTACGAGATAGTTGAGTATGTGAGCTTGCTGAAAAGCTTTATTATTGACTCTTTCTAATGCTACGATAAATTGCAATTGCTTCAATGACTGAGATTATAGTTTGTTAGTTCCCAATGAAGTTTTTGAACCATACTTGACATTGTGAATTGCTTGTTAGTTGATCATAGGAAATCATATGACAAAATCTATATATGTTGCTGTTATTAGAATAATCATGATGCCCTCATGTCTGTATTTTATTTTTGTCGACACCTCTATCTCTAAACATGTGGACATATTTTTCGATTTCGGCTTCCGCTTGAGGACAAGCGAGGTCTAAGCTTGGGGGAGTTGATAAGTCCATTTTGCATCATGCTTTTATATCAATATTTATTGTATTATGGACTGTTATTACACACTATATATCAATACTTATGGCTCTCTTATTTTACATGGTTTACCATGAAGAGGGGGAATGTTGGCAGCTGGAATTCTGGTTGAAAAGGAGCAAACATTGGAAACCTATTCTGCACAACTCCAAAAGTCCTGAAACTCCATGAAACAACTTTTTGGATTTAATAAGAATTTCTGAGCAAAAGAAATAGGCCAGGGGACCCACACCCTGTCCAGGAGACAGGCCCCCCCTATAGGGCATGCCCCTATCTCCTGGGCCTCCTGGTGGGCCTCCAGCGTCCATCTTCTGCTATATCATCACTTTTACATTGGAAAAAAACATGGGCAAGCTTACGGGACGAAACTCCGCTGCCATGAGGCGGAACCTTGGCGGAATCAATCTAGGGCTCTGGTGGAGCTGTTCTGCCGGGGACACTTCCCTCCGGGAGGGGGAAATCATCACCAACGTCATCACCAACGATCCTCTCATCGGGAGGGGGTCAATCTCCATCAACATATTCACCAGCACCATCTCCTCTCAAAACCCTAGTTCATCTCTTGTATCCAATCTTGTATCAAAAGCACAAATTGGTACCTATGGGTTGCTAGTAGTGTTGATTAATCCTTGTAGTTGAAGCTAATTGGTTTACTTGGTGGAAGATCATATGTTTAGATCCTTTATGCATATTACTACTCCTCTGATTATGAACATGAATATGCTTTGTGAGTAGTTACGTTTGTTCCTGAGGACATGGGTGAAGTCTTGCTATTAGTAGTCATGTGAATTTGATATTCGTTTGATATTTTGATGAGATGTATGTTGTCTTTTCCTCTAGTGGTGTTATGTGAACGTCGACTACATGACACTTCACCATTATTTGGGCCTAGAGGAAGGCATGGGGAAGTAATAAGTAGATGATGGGTTGCTAGAGTGACAGAAGCTTAAACCCTAGTTTATGTGTTGCTTCGTTAGGGACTTATATGGATCCATATGTTTAATGTTGTGGTTAGGTTTTCCTTAATACTTGTTCTATAGTTACGGATGCTTGCAATAGGGGTTAATCATAAGTGGGATGCTTGTCCAAGGGCAGTACCCAAGTACCGATCCACCCACATATCAAATTATCAAAGTACCGAACGCGAATCATATGAACGTGATGAAAACTAGCTTGATGATAATTCCCAATGTGTCCTCGGGAGCTCCTTTATCATTATTAGAAAGTGTCCAGGCTTATCCTTTGCTACATAAAGGATTGGGCCACCTTGCTGCACTTTATTTACTTTATTTACTTGTTGCTCGTTACTATTTATCTTATCACAAAACTATCTATCACCTACAATTTCAGTGCTTGCAGAGAAAACCTTACTGAAAACCGCTTATCATTTCCTTTTGCTCCTCATTGGGTTCGACACTCTTACTTTTCGAAAGGACTACGATAGATCCCCTACACTTGTGGGTCATCAGCGAGCGCGGATCGTACCTTGTCCAAGGCTTCCAGATTGAGCACTAGTGACCGGCCGACGGTGGGCTCGGTTGCCGGAGGCGAACTGGATGGAGACAGAGGCTTCTTCCCCTTCTCTTTGCTAGTTGGCGCCATGGCAATGGTGGAAGCAGAGCTCCAATCAGATTGGGGCGGAAACAGAGGCTCGAGGAAGATAGGGGAACAGGAAGCACGTAGGCAGCGAAGGGGAAATAACTGTGTAAAGCTTCGTGGCCGCCTAGCCAGGCGGATATTGGGGGAGCATGGGGAAGCGGAGACGCCCACGTCCAATCAGTCGCCACATGTCGACCAAGGCCACAGGCTGTTGGGGCCCGCGGTGCTCCGCACTTGCCCTTTGGCTTCGCTGCTAAGCCAAGTCCAAGCGCGCCTTGGGCCTGGGGGCTACTGTCGGCATTCTGGGAATGGGGGTCCCCAGACTTGCCTGCCTACAGCCTGCAGCGTGGCTCACCAGCGGCCCAGTACGGCCCATCTTCATCCACCCAAGTTCAAGACCCTCGCAAGGGACCAAGCCTCGCGGGGCGGACGACACAAGGCCTCCTCAGGGGCGGCCTCACCAGGCATGCTCGCGAGGAGGCGGAGAGATCAAGGCGAGGGGTACCTCGCGAGGTGCTCATGACGCAAGCCATGACGATCAAGACCAGGCGGGTGCCAGGCAGGCGCCCGCCTGCGCAGTGTCCTTGTTTCCTCTTTGCTGCAAAGGGGGCAAGCGCAGGCGCGGAGTATCGAGGCATCAGGCAAAGGTTTCCATATCGGTGAAATGAGACCAAGACCAGCAGAGCGGCAGGACGGAGGGCACCGTGGAGCCCAAGACGGTGTCATCACCAGTGCCTTTGGCAGTCGAAGACCACCTTTAGTTAGGATAGCTTGTACTAGCTCTCCCCTTTCAAAATGGCCGTTGTTGGCTCCCTTCCCACTCAATATTTGGGGAGACGACCAGGGCCTCTATAAATAGAGATAGCCACCACAGTAGAAGGGTAAGATCATCGATAGCCAACAGAGGGATCATCTCATCTGGAATCGGACCGATTCCTCCCCAAGCACACCACCAAGCACAAGAGCACCTCTCCTCGCGAGGCTGTTCTTCCTCTGTACTATTCATCATTAGCCCAAGAGGCCATCCACCACACCACACACTGGATTAGGGTATTACACCATAATGGTGGCCGAACCAGTATAAACCTCGTGTCCCTTGTGTTGTTCATCATTCTAGCTTATAATCGCGGCGAGGTTCTGGGCGTGTTTTGGTAGGGAGAAGATCTTCGTGCACACCCCATAGTTCGAACCTTAAGGGTTTTGCCGGAACCCGATAACCAACAAACACAGTAAAAAAACACTAGTTGAATGTAAAACTGTATGCTAGCGGAATACGTACAGAAAAAACTAAGGCAACATACACGTGTATGATTGGGAAACTAAGATGGCATTGCAACAGAGCACTAGAATAGCAATTCAATGTAAAAAACATGGTATGGTAGATAGATGTACATACTGATGAATAATAATGCATAAGATATTCAGAAGCATGTTGTCCAAATTAAGCAGATGGCATTGCGATAGAGTAGAATGACAGTAGTTGAATTTGAAAACATGTTATCATGAATGGAATAGGTACTGAAAAACAGGAAGGGATGACATATTTACATGCATGATCAGCATGCTAAGCACATGGCATTGCAACAAAGTAGATACACTCGAGGACATTATATGTATGTTGTACCCATATCACAGGCCAAGTTAGAGCAAGGACCTTGTGGGGTGAAGAGGATTCGTCATCTTTCTGCAAGTCCTCTGAAGAGCTGCCTTTACACGTTCCATCATATTGGGTATCATTGACATCAAGTTTATTGGCCTTTACATTGCTCCGTGAGGTTCTTGTGGATATATGAGTGTATGCAATTATATCTGACATGCATGGAAGACAACTAGTAGTTAGATTTATGTAATGAGTGCCTGTAGGAGACGACATAAATAGTAGGACTGGGGTTAACTAGCAGCAACAGGTCTCGAAAACTAAAGGGAGAACACAGATGAAAGCTATAGATTATGTATCGTGTGTAATCGAGATAAACTAGATGGCACACAAAAGTATTAAAGAACAATATAGGTAATACTAGAAGTGGTATAATGCTATAATCACCAGCCTGTGGGATAGCATTGGCTGATGGATGATAACTATGGAACAGCGTTACCTAAAGAACAAGTATCTTAGCTGAAGTATGGAACAACGTTAACTCCTGTAGAAGACCCATAAGAGATCAGCATGAATATACAGTGAAATGTGATAATCTATTTTCCATGCTTAGATAAATAACAAAGCCATAAATGTTGCACACAAGTAAGATGAGGGTACAACCTATCTGGCCACCATCCATAGGAGTGAGCATCATGTGCTGACTTGTCGATGGCCCTGCAGTTTTTGTGGCTGTCCATGTCGGGCACGCGATTTCAATGCAGGGAACTGTTGAGTGGGGACTATAGCTCCCTTCTGGTGTATGCTTCCCTTGTTGGAGTAGCTGCGGTGAGCCGGAAGATGGTGTGGCTAAATATGCAGGTAACGCATAATGTTAAGAATGACACATCTCTTTGATCTGAAGAAATACACTAACAGATCAACAGCAAGGTACGAGAGTGGTAACACGTCTGTTGACTGAAGACTAAATTGGGGTCACACGATTTAATTTTATTTTGGTATTGTCTGATCTACGCCGGATGGCTTGATGGCCATCTTGTGCCTCCCGGCTGACACTGTTCGGAATCTTCCCCGATGAGCCAGCGA
Organism: Aegilops speltoides; assembly: GCA_021437245.1. Taxonomy (NCBI): domain Eukaryota; kingdom Viridiplantae; phylum Streptophyta; class Magnoliopsida; order Poales; family Poaceae; genus Aegilops; species Aegilops speltoides. The sequence continues at coordinate 203,365,248 of CM038143.1, forward strand.
CCAACGGCAGAGCAGCCCGCCTCCGCCGTCCGTGGCCCCGACCAAAACACCACTACCCGCCCCATCGCACTGCCATGGTTGCGCCACCCCCGGGCCAATCCACAAAGACTCCTCGTCATCCAGATCCGGCAGCGACAGTACCTTAAACTCACACAACTGTAAGATAGCCATCTAAGCGCTGCTTCCGCAGCGAACTTGTGACCACGCACCCTTACGTTAGACACCAGCCAACCGGCATCCTAGGGTGCTCCGCAGCATCGAGGGGTGCTGCTTCCCATTGGGAATCGGTTCGCGCAGAATAAAAATTCAGACAGCTAACGCCTAAATAAAGTGATTTGAGATGAGGGTGCGACCTATCTGGCGGCATGGTGAAGTAGGCACGTCCAGCTGCTGAGTCGGTGAGGCCGGCACGGTTGCAGTGGTGATCAGCAGTAGGGAAACAGTGATGTCACGACGGTCGACGGCTATGGGGAAGTAGCGTCGGGACTCTGGACGGATCCAAAGTTGGAGCTGCTCCAGCGCCATGAACAACTACGGGGGTGAATCAGCTCCAGTATGGTTCACGCGGCCGTCGTCAAGGCAGCTCCAGCAGCACGGAGTAAGAGGCACACGGCCCAGTGCACGACGGCAAATGGACAGCGTCTCCGGCACTAGGGAGGAGGGCGGCTGTGAAATTTGTGTGGTGGAGCGCCATGGAGGAGGGGCTAAGGTTTCACGACTCGGGAGAACGGAGCTTCCGGGGAGAAGGTGATTTGGCGCCCACGAGGTATGAATGGGGGTGAATTGGGAGGGGAGTGGAACCATGTCTTGCAGACGCATTTGTATGAAATGTGAGGGGGAGTTACAGTTCTACCCCTGCCTTTAGGCTTCTCGGCTTGGGTTTGTGTACTGAGGGTCGGGGGTAGTAGAGTAACTTTGCTTCTCCCCAAATAGTGGGCGGGATCGATTTCGGGCGAGGAGGTCATGTTTTGAAATATAGTGGCCGCGAGCGATTTCAGGCGAGGAGAGCGTGTTTTGAAATAGTGGGCACGAGCTATTTCAAGCGAGGAGAGCGTGTTTTGCCGACCATGGTTTATGAATTATTTGGCACATGTCATTTCGGCTTAGGAGAAGGCGCGCATGGATGAAGTTACGAACCTACCCTCGATGTACAACGGGCCAATTGATGCGTCTCCCACATAGGACGGTAATTTCGCGTCTCCCATTTATTTTCTCAGGCGAATTCCACCGAGCAGAGGATGCTTAACGATTCGTTCAAATTTTGGGAGAACGAGCATCCACGTCTACCTTACCAAGTCGATTCGAATCAAATTTTGAAATATTAGCTTGCCACTTCTTTTTTAGATGGAGAGATGATGCTCGGGAGTAATGTGTTTTTACATGCTTGTTGCTAGCGATTTACTATATGACAAATAGTTGACCCACTCAAAAATGGGAATCAAACCCAAAATGAAATATCTCGATTCAATGAAATAGCTCATTCACTAGGTCAAATAGTGAACTAAATCCAAAATTGAACACCTCAATCGAGTAGCATGCTATACAGTATTATAGTACTCCATGAACATGTTGAAAGTCAAATTAATGAACTTGTTTGATATGCGCATATATCCGTTCATGTGTGGATTGCAAACAACGTGTTCTCCAATTTAAATATTTGAATGCAAGTTTATATCGAAACATGGTTTATATCAGTCTTTGATGCATAAAACGTGACCTCCCCCTCTCCCAGACTCCGTCTCTCTCTCTCTCTCTCTCTCTCTCTCTCTCTCTCTCTCTCTCTCTCTCTCTCTCTCTCTCTCTCTCTCTCTCTCTCTCTCTCTCTCTCTCTCTCTCCTCCTCCTCCCTCCTCCTCCCTCCCTCCCTCCCTCCCTCCCTCCCCCTCCTCCTCCCTCCCCTCCCTCCCTCCCTCCCTCCCCTCCCTCCTCTCTCTCTCTCTCTCTCTCTCTCTCTCTCTCTCTCTCTCTCTCTCTCTCTCTCTCTCTCTCTCTCTCTCTCTCTCTCTCTCTCTCTCTCTCTCTCTCTCTCTCTCTCTCTCTCTCTCTCTCTCTCTCTCTCTCTCTCTCTCTCTCTCTCTCTCTCTCTCTCTCTCTCTCTCTCTCTCTCTCTCTCTCTCTCTCTCTCTCTCTCTCTCCGACAATCTTCAATTCTGTCGCACACGTCCAACACACAAACCTTGTTGGTCCCTCTCCCATTCTCTCTCTCTCTCTCTCTCTCTCTCTCTCTCTCTCTCTCTCTCTCTCTCTCTCTCTCTCTCTCTCTCTCTCTCTCTCTCTCTCTCTCGACAATCTTCAATTACACACGTCCACACACACAAACCTTGTTGGTCCCTCTCCCATTCTCTCCATCTCTCTCTCTCTCTCTCTCTCTCTCTCTGTCGGTGTACTAAAGTAGGGGTACCTTAGTACCCCGAACTTGTCTGCAGGCGTCTTGACTTCCAGCGGCAAGGCTTGCAGGCGCTGCCAAGACCCTCCGTCATTTCCTATTACTGCCATTCAAGAACAAAGTATCAACTGAGAAGACAAAGATCCTGGCAAGCGAAGCTTGCCGAGGAGGACAAAGGCCCCGGCAAGAGGAGCTTGCCGGGAAGGCCAACCGAGGCGCTTCCAGAAGACTTGCCGCGACGCCTCGCGCGTCCCGGCAAGCTTGCCGGCGCAACAAGAGAAGGACCGCGGCAAGGCACTTGCCGCGGCAAGGCTGCCACCCTGCACTCCAGCACATCCAACGACGTGTCACCCTGTGGCCGCCCCAGGCGCGTGGCGAGGCGCCGCAGCCATGCGGTGCGAGGTGGCAAGCGGAGCTGACAAGGAGGCCATCGTGGCGATCGGTGGAACGCCTAACGGTCGTTTCGTTGCACTGTTGGGGCGACCGGACGGGCATTAAATGCCCTTGTCCCCTGCCGTCAGAGTTAGGTAGGGGACACTGTTGGTCACTATTGTACCAACCTGCGTTTTTACCATTCTACCCCCCTTCCTACACTGCCACCTGTCGGTGACCCCCTTAGACTATAAAAGGGAGGCCCATGCGTGCGTAGAGGGGGTTCAGCGGTTCGGAACTTTTCGACACTAGGGTTCCGCAGTTCGTAGATCCAACACCACCATACGCTCGCGCTCTCGAGCAAGAACAAATACAAACACAAAGCAGCAGTAGGGGTTTTATCTCTCCGGAGAGCTCCGAAGCTGGGTAAAAATCGCCCGTCTCCCCCGCGCGCTCGACCTCGATCTGCTCTGCACACGCCCTTCGCTCCCTTGCCGGACTAGAAGGGCCCCCTGCCCCATAGGTGCTCGTGGCCATAGAGAGACGCCCCGACATCTTTGGCGCGCTAGGTAGGGGGTGCGTCGAGGTCGTGAGCATCTAATCCGGTCTCCGCGCGCACTACGTCAACATATTCATCAACATGCCACCGAAGAAGAAGGCTTCGGAGGTGGCCGCTCCGTCTACATCGACTCTACCACCACCGCCGGAGCAAACGGGCGGTGGAGTGGACACCAGCGGAGGAGCGGGCGCCGACGGTGGGACTCACGTCGTCACCAGGTCCAAAAACAAGGCCCCGCAAGCGTCGGCGACCGTGCAGACGCAACGCCCTTCCCAGGAGGTACAAGGTCGACAACGCCCCGGTGCTCCTAGCACCGTGCTCGCGTTGGAGCAAGGCCAAGCTGGTGGGTCGCGGGACGTTCGAGACCAGCATGCACGCCAGCATGCTGGCGCAAGTGAGGTGCGGTCGCCCGGACGAGGTGTTGCTCCTTCCAATCCAGTTCGGAGTCCGAGCACATCCCGCTCCTCGCGCGCTTCGCCGCCACCGCCACCCAAGACTGCAGAGGAAGCGCTGGCCCGAGCCTAGCTGCTTCTAGATTACCCTCCGGCGCCACACAAGATTGACGACTGGAGGATGACCATTTATAGCCTCATCGGCTTCACCAACGGCGACAAGCCCCGGCAACCGAGCGCATCGAAGCCCCGGCAAGGCGCCCAGGCGCAAGCCGACGCCGACAAGACCGCTGGGGGTGCCACCTCCGTGCACTCCCAGCCCCGAAGGCCGAGGTCGCTGGCTCGTCGGGCCAACTTTGACGCCGACTCCACCGCGTCGTCGAACCCGTGAGCTCGCCGCGATCAACGCCACGTTCTCCAAGAACGACGGCACGAAGACGCTTCGATCGTGATCGAAGCGCAGAAGAGAAGCGGCGTCAATCGACCAGCAGCGCTGGGCCCACTGTCGATATGCATGCGCCAGGGGAACCAAGCGACTTGCCGTATGCGGCAGGTTGCCCTGTGTTCACCCGTGAGCTGCGGCAAGTCCAGTGGCCCAGTACCAAGAACTTCAAGCCCGACGTGCGAAATACGATGGCAGGATACACCGTCGGAGTTCCTCGGCATCTACACCATCGCGGTGCGAGCTGCGGAGGGCGCGGCGCGAAGATCTCGCCAATTACTTCCGCGGTGCTCAAGCCCAACGCCGATCTTGGCTCATGCACTTGCCGGACGGCTCCATCTCTTCATGGGTGGACTGTGTCATCAGCTTGTCGGCGCCTTCATAGGCGGCCACAAACCCATGGCGAGAGAGCGATCTGCATCTGCCGCCCGTCGGAAGGAGGAGAGCCCTGCGCGCAAGTACATACGGAGATTCAGCCAGTGCAGCACAACATCGTGGCGTCCACCCCGCGATTATCGGCGCGTTCCAACAGAACGTCGCGAATCGCAGGATGAGGGAGGAGATGGCGATGTGCAAGATCGAAGATGTCGGCCGAGCTATACGCCTGGACGACAAGTGTGCACGGGCCGAGGAGGGAGGAAAATCCCGAGAGGCTGCAGGAGCGAAGGATCGACAAGGAGGATGCCGCCCGGCAAGGAAGAACCGAGGCGGAACAACAGAAGAGAAAGGCTAAGGATGTGCTAGCTGTTGAGCATTCCGGCAACGGAGGCGGCTCCTACAAGGCCAAAGCCGATGACTCCGGCGAGCCTGTGGTAGTCGCCGACAAGCAGGATGGCTCCGGCAAGCGGTATTGCAAGATTCACCGCACCAAGGGCCATGACCTCCAAACCTGCAAGAAAGTTGAGCAAATGGCGGAGCTATAGAAGGCTGAGTACGAGCACCGCGACAAGGAGAGAGCCGAGGGAGGTGGCGGAGGATCCGGCAAGAAGTTCCCCGCCCGGGGAGGGCACTGCAGCAAGGCCAAGCCGCGACAAGGAGACAGGCCTCCCCGTGGCCGCGACAAGGACGAAGAGGAAGATGAGGATGATGAGATGGAGGAAGATGAGACTGATGACCAAGAGTTTCAGAAGGCAACGGAGGTGTTGTGCATCGACGGCGGTGCCTCTCTGCACAACTCGCACCGCCAACTCAAGTAGTGGGTGCGAGAAGTAAACGCAGCAGAGCCGTCCGTCGAGTCACGCAAGCCTCTGAAGTGGTCCAGCACACCCATCATCTTCGATGTTGAGGATCACCCTGATCGCATCACTGCGGTCGGGTGCTTGCCGATGTTGGTTTCCCCAACAATCAGCAACCTCAAGGTCACGAAGATGTTGGTTGACAGCGGGGCCGGCCTGAACCTGATCTCCTCCGCAGGGCTCAAGAAGCTCCAGATCTCCGACAGCGAGCTCGAAGAAACTGGTACCTTTCAAGGGATAAATCCGGGAAGGAGCAAGCCGAAGGGGAAGATCACACTGCCAGTGATGTTTGGCAGCGAGCTGAATTTCAGGACAGAGAGGGTCACGTTTGATGTTGCTGATATCCCATTGCCCTACAATGGGATACTCGGCCGACCAGCGCTTGCCAAGTTCATGGCAGCCTCTCACTACGCCTACAATGTGCTCAAGATGCCTGGTCCGATAAGTGTCAAGATGCCCTCCCTCCCTCCTCCCCTCCTCCCTCCCTCCCTCCCTCCCTCCCTCTCTCTCTCTCTCTCTCTCTCTCTCTCTCTCTCTCTCTCTCTCTCTCTCTCTCTCTCTCTCTCTCTCTCTCTCTCTCTCTCTCTCTCTCTCTCTCTCTCTCTCTCTCTCTCTCTCTCTCTCTCTCTCTCTCTCTCTCTCTCTCTCTCTCTCTCTCTCTCTCTCTATCTCTCTCTCGACAATCTTCAATTCATCGCACACGCCCAACACACAAACCTTGTTGGTCCCTCTCCCATTCTCTCTCTCTCTCTCTCCTCTCTCTCTCTCTCTCTCTCTCTCTCTCTCTCTCTCTCTCTCTCTCTCTCTCTCTCTCTCTCACGCAATCTTCCGCTTTACGTCAAACACACAAACCTTGTTGGTCCCTCTCCCATTCTCTCCATCTCTCTCTCTCTCTCTCTCTCTCTCTCTCTCTCTCTGTCGGTGTACTAAAGTAGGGGTACCTTAGTACCCCGAACTTGTGCACGGGCAGTCGCAGCACCCCGCGGCAAGGCTTGCCGGGCGCCCGCCAAGACCCTCCGTCATTTCCTATTACTGGCATTCAAGAACAAAGTATCAATTGAGAAGACAAAGATCCTGGCAAGCGAAGCTTGCCGAGGAGGACAAAGGCCCCGGCAAGAGGAGCTTGCCGGGAAGGCCAACCGAGGCGCTTCCAGAAGACTTGCCGCGACGCCTCAAGGCGTCGGCAAGCTTGCGGCGCAACAAGAGAAGGACCGCGGCAAGGCATTTGCGCTGCAAGGCTGCCACCTGCACTCCAAAGACATCCAACGACGTGTCACCCTGTGGCCGCCCCAGGCACGTGGCGGCGCCGCGCAGCCATGCGGTGCGAGGTGGTGGCGGAGCGACAAGGAGGCCATCGTGGCGATCGGTGGAACGCCTAACGGTCGTTTGCCAGCCTTTGTTATGCGGCCGGACGGGCATTAAATGCCCTTGTCCCTGCCGCCGAGTTAGGTAGGGGACACTGTTGGTCACTATTGTACCAACCTGCGTTTTACCTTTCTACCCCCTTCCTACATCTGCCACTGTCGGTGACCCCCTTAGACTATAAAAGGGAGGCCCATGCTTGCGTGGGGGTTCATGGTTCGAACTTTTCGACACTAGGGTTCCGCAGTTCAGAGATCCAACACCACCATACGCCGCGCCTCGAGCAAGAACAAATACAAACACAAAGCAGCAGAGGGGTTTTATCTCCGAGAGCTCCAAAGCTGGGTAAAATCGCCCGTCTCCCCTGCTCGACCTCGATCTGCTCTGACACGCCCTTCGGCTCCTTGTCGGACTAGAAGGGCCCCTGCCCCATAGGTGCTCGTGGCCATAGAGAGACGCCCCGACATCTTTGGCGCGCCAGGTAGGGGGTGCGTCGAGGTCGTGAGCATCTAATCCGGTCTCCGCGCGCGCTACGTCAACATCTTCATCAACATGCCACCGAAGAAGAAGGCTTCGGAGGTGGCCGCTCCGTCTACATCGACTCTACCACCACCGCCGGAGCAAACGGGCGGTGGAGTGGACACCAGCGGAGGAGCGGGCGCCGACAGTGGGACTCACATCGTCACCAGGTCCAAAAACAAGGCCCCGCAAGCGTCGGCGACCGTGCAGACGCAACGCCCTTCCTAGGAGGTACAAGGTCGACAACGCCCCGGTGCTCCTAGCACCGTGCTCGCGTTGGAGCAAGGCCAAGCTGGTGGGTCGCGGGACGTTCGAGACCAGCATGCACGCCAACATGCTGGCGCAAGTGAGGTGCGGTCGCCCGGACGAGGTGTTGCTCCTTCCAATCCAGTTCGGAGTCCGAGCACATCCCGCTCCTCGCGCCGCTCGTCGCCACCGCCACCCAAGACTGCAGAGGAAGCGCTGGCCCGAGCCTAGCTGCTTCTAGATTACCCTCCGGCGCCACACAAGATTGACGACTGGAGGATGACCATTTATAGCCTCATCGGCTTCACCAACGGCGACAAGCCCCGGCAACCGAGCGCATCGAAGCCCCGGCAAGGCGCCCAGGCGCAAGCCGACGCCGACAAGACCGCTGGGGGTGCCACCTCCGTGCACTCCCAGCCCCGAAGGCCGAGGTCGCTGGCTCGTCGGGCCAACTTTGACGCCGACTCCACCGCGTCGTCGAACCCATGAGCTCGCCGCGATCAACGCCACGTTCTCCAAGAACGACGACACGAAGACGCTCGTACTCGCATCGAGCGCAGAAGAGAAGCGCGGCGTCAATCTGACCAGCGGCTGGCCCATGTCGATATGCATGCGCCCGGGGAACCAAGCGACTTGCCGTATGCGGCAGGTTGCCCTGCGTTCACCCGTGAGCTGCGGCAAGTCCAGTGGCCCAGTACCAAGAACTTCAAGCCCGACGTGCCCGAGAAGTACGATGGCAGGATACACCCGTCGGAGTTCCTCAGCATCTACACCATTGCGGTGCAGGCTGCCGGAGGGCGCGGCGAGAAGATCCTCGCCAATTACTTCCCGCTGGTGCTCAAGCCGAACGTCAGATCTTGGCTCATGCACTTGCCGGACGGCTCCATCTCTTCATGGGCGGACCTGTGTCATCAGTTTGTCGGCGCCTTCATAGGCGGCCGCAAACCCCATGGCCAGGAGAGCGATCTGCATCTGCTCATCCAGAAGGAGGGAGAGCCCCTGCGCAAGTACATACGGAGATTCAGCCAGGTGCAGCACAACATCCCAGACGTCCACCCTGCCGCGATTATCAGCGCGTTCCAACAGAACGTGCGTAACCGCAGGATGAGGGAGGAGATGGCGATGTGCAAGATCAGAGATGTCAGCGAGCTGTACGCTCTGGCCGACAAGTGTGCACGGGCTGAGGAGGGGAGGAAAATCCCTGGAGAGACTGCAGGAGCAGAAGGATCTGACAGTGAGGATGCCGCCCCGGCAAGGAAGAACCGGAGGCGGAACAACAGGAAGAGAAAGGCTAAGGATGTGCTAGCTGTTGAGCATTCCGGCAACGGAGGCGGCTCCTACAAGGCCAAAGCCGATGACTCCGGCGAGGCTGTGGTAGTCGCCGACAAGCAGGATGGCTCCGGCAAGCGGTATTGCAAGATTCACCGCACCAAGGGCCATGACCTCCAAACCTGCAAGAAAGTTGAGCAAATGGCGGAGCTACAGAAGGCTGAGTACGAGCACCGCGACAAGGAGAGAGCCGAGGGAGGTGGCGGAGGATCCGGCAGAAGTTCCCGCCCGGGAGGGCATGCAGAAGGCCAAGCGCGACAAGGAGACAGCCTCCCCGTGGCCGCGACAAGGACGAAGAGGAAGATGAGGATGATGAGATGGAGGAAGATGAGACTGATGACCAAGAGTTTCAGAAGGCAAGGGAGGTGTTGTGCATCCACGGCGGTGCCTCTCTGCATACCTCGCACCGCCAACTCAAGTAGTGGGCGCGAGAAGTAAACGCAGCAGAGCCGTCCGTCGAGTCACGCAAGCCTCTGAAGTGGTCCAGCACACCCATCATCTTCGATGTTGAGGATCACCCTGATCGCATCACTGCGGTCGGGTGCTTGCCGATGTTGGTTTCCCCAACAATCAGCAACCTCAAGGTCACGAAGATGTTGGTTGACAGCGGGGCCGGCCTGAACCTGATCTCCTCCGCAGGGCTCAAGAAGCTCCAGATCTCCGACAACGAGCTCAAGAAACTGGTACCTTTCAAGGATAAATCCGGGAAGGAGCAAGCGAAGGGAAGATCACACCGCCGATGATGTTTGGCAGCGAGCTGAATTTCGTGACGAGAGAGGGTCACGTTTGATGTTGCTGATATCCCATTGCCCTACAATGGGATACTCGGCCGACCAGCGCTTGCCAAGTTCATGGCAGCCTCTCACTATGCCTACAATGTGCTCAAGATGCCTGGTCCGATAAGTGTCATTTCTGTTCAAGGCGACAAGAAAGATGCACTTATCTGCACCGACAAGATCTACCGGGAAGCAGCAGCCGCAGCGGGGCGCGAGCCACTTGCCGCTGAAGCTCCCCGGGGGAAGAAGAATGCCAAGTCTGGCAGGAGCAGCTCTGATGCCCACTCCGGCAAGCGCACCTCTCCGGAGTGCTGCGCTGCCATCGAGGACGCACCATCGAGCTCCACCGGCAAGCGCAAGAAGGCAAAGGCAGTTCTACCAAAGACTAAGCCCGACAAGAACAGCTCTGGTGCCTACTCCGGCAAGCGCACCTCTCCGGAGTGCTGCGCCGCCGTCGAGGACGCGCCATCGAGCTCCACCGGCCAGTAGAGCAAAGAGAGCACTCAGCTCCAAACTTTTGAGTCACATTCCTTGAAGGACCGTGCCTTGTATGAAAAACCTGTGCGCAAAGGGGTCGAATCGTGGCTAAGTTGCACCCTTGCTTTGTTTCGAGTCCGCTCAACGATGAAAGCGCTGCAACTAGCCCGACGAGTTTTTCTGCGGAGGCAACACCGCCAGCCTGGTTGCGCGATGTTCCGTGACTCGGCAAGTGTGTTTGCACCGGCGGGTCCCTCGAAGCGTGAGGGTGAAAATGTACAAGGGAGGGTATCAAGGGAGAAGTGCGGCCCTGCCGAAGCGCAGAAGACGGAAAAGCTAAGTTGCCCAAGTTTGAGTACAGAACACTTTCAGTTTTAAATTTCCATGTTATATTCCTTGAACGTTCGTGCCTTGTATGGAAAACCTGTGCGCAGAGGAACCAACTCGTGGTCAAGTTGCGCCCTTGCTTTGTTTCGAGTCCGCTCAACAATGAAAGTGCGCTGCAACTGGCCCGACAAGGTTTCTTGCGGAGACAACACCGCCAATGGCTCTTGATGTTCCGTGACTCAGCAAGTGTGTTAGCGCCGGCAAGTTTCCTGAAGGCGTAGGGTAAAAACATACAAGGGATGTGATGGGGTAAAGGATGTAACGTAACAAGCCTTGCCGTGGGACGTCCTTTGTATGAGAAACTTGTGCGCGGAGGGGCCGACTCGTGGCTAAGTTGCGCCCTCGATTTGTTTTCGAGTCCGCTCAACGATGAAAGCGCGCTGCAACTAGCCCGACGAGGTTTATTGCCGGAGGCAACACCGCCAGCGGGCTGCTGATGTTCCGCACTCAGCAAGCGTGTACGCACCGGCAAGTCCCCTAAAAGTGTAGAGTATAAACATACAAAGGGCGAAACATAGCATTGCATTGCCCAACATGAAGTTACGTTGCAAAAAGTAACTTATTGTGGCGCTGTCTAAGTTATTCTCATAACTAAAATAACAGCGACAAGGAAGGGGCAAGAAAGCGATCGGCTTTGAGCCCGGCAAGACACGCATTGCCGGGGGCTGCAGGCACCAAGGTCCCTCCACGGCAAGCCAGGGTCGCCGGGGGCTGCGATGCCAGCAGCAAGAACAAACGAAAAGGGCGCAGGCTCCTGCGTCCCGACAAGCCAGAGTTGCCGGGGGCTGTGATATCAGATAAGTTTTTCATCCCTCATCATGCATCCTCTTATGGACTGGAGAATGCGAGGCCACGTCCTTGAAGGAGCGTGCCTTGTATGGAAAAACCTGTGCGCAGAGGAGCCGAATCGCGGCTAAGTTGCGCCCTTGATTTGTTTTCGAGTCCGCTCAACAATGCAAGTGCGCTGCAACTGGCCCGACAAGGTTTCTTGCCGGAAACAGCATCGCCAGCAGGCTGTTGATGTTCCGCACTCAGCAAGTGTGCTTGCGCCGGCAAGTTCCCTCAAAGCGTAGGGTGGAAACATACAAGGCACGGAATCAAGTGAAGGATATAACCCGGCAAGCATTCCCCTCTTTTCATTAAAAAACATCCTATTTCAGTACAAGTCCATAGAGGATGAAAAACATAAAAGAGAGGATTACAAGTTTTAAATGCAGCTGAGGCCCAAAGGCTTACAAATTAAAAAAGATAAGATGCCCGTAATCCCTCTCCTGTTTCTCTCTTCAGGAGGTAGGTCAAGGAGGCCCCGGCAAGAGAAGTTTGCCGGGAAGGGCAAAAGGGGCGCCTAGGTGAGCTACTGGTGCGAAGACACTAAGAGAACATCCGGGGGCGGCCAGGCTTGGCGGAGGCGGAGGCGCCGAAGCGAGCTCAAGGCGGGCGGCGGGGCGTCGGCCGCTGCCGAGGGCACTACGCCTCGTACTCCAGCTTGACGGCCTTGCCGCCACCCTCTTCCTCTTCCGCAGCCTCCCTACGCCGGCCGCCCAAGGAGACGACCCCGGGGAGTTTGAAGGCGGCGACCGGATGATGGGTCGCCCGTTGGCATGAGGTGATGGCCGACGCCTAGTCGGACCCACCGCCGTCCTCGTCATCGCTGTCGCTCTCCTCCTCGTCACTCTCGCTCGAGGGGGAGTCTTCGCTATCGGAGGAGCTGTCCACGCAACATCTCGCCCGGGTGCCGGAGTCCCCGAAGACCTTGACGGCGAGAAGGTCGCCCTCCATTAACTTAAAATGGAGGGTGAACCCCGCCTTCAAGCTGTGGATGCGGGCGAACGTCTTCCACCCTCGATCGAAATACATCACGCCGGGGGCTGAGGATACGACACTAACTCGCGTGCCGTTGATCCCACAGCCCCTCATGCGCAATTCCAACATCTTGGGCGGATCTGACTCCATCGCGCTCGCAAACGGAGCCGGAAGACGGAGGCGACGACGAGGTGCCCGGTGCAGCTTGATGAAGAACTCCCAGGGATCGTCCCCGGTGTGGACCGCCTCGAGGAGAGGAGCTGCCGGCGGAGGCGGGGGTGGCGCACCGCCCCGGCCGCCTCTTCCCCGAGCGCTCCGACCACGCCCTCGACCTCGCCCACGACCTCGCCCCCTCCCTCTTCCCCTCGTGGCTGGCTCCGCCACCACTGGCGCGGGATAGGGAGAGGCACGCTGCCTGGTGGCGACCCTTGCCGCCACCGATGAAGGACCAGGGTTCCCTTCCTCCATGGCGGGTGAGAGGAAGAGTAGCAGAAGTTGAAGAAAGGAGAAGAGGAGGAAGTGCGGGATTCTTGCGCCCCCCTTCCGCCCTTTTTAAGGAGCGAGGTGGGGGCTCGGCCGCCCTGCTCAGCCAATCGGAGCACGGGGAGAGCAGAGGAACGGGGCCGACCCACCACCTCCGCACGTGACGGCTGGGTTTCCCACCTTCACCGCCCACGACCCCACGCGCATGGGAGCCGTGTGGCGGGGAGGCGAAGCCGGGGCGACAGATGAAGTGACCTCACCCTGCCCCGTGATCACAGGGGTGGACGCCTTGAAAATCGCGCACACTACCCACGCCTCCCACGACGCCGCAATCGACGCGTGCCGTTGCGGGAGGACGCGGTGGAAGCGGAGTTGGTTTTGCATGGACCCAGGCCGCGCATGCCCGTGCACTATTTTGGGCCTGGCCCAACAACGCTCGACACCGTGTATGGCCCAGGCCCAAGGGCTCGTGTCGGTGTACTAAAGTAGGGGTACCTTAGTACCCCGAACTTGTGCACGGGCAGTCGTAGCACCCCGCGGCAAGGCTTGCCGGGTGCCCGCCAAGACCCTCCGTCATTTCCTATTACTGTCATTCAAGAACAAAGTATCAACTGACAAGACAAAGATCCCGGCAAGCGAAGCTTGCCGAGGAGGACAAAGGCCCCGGCAAGAGGAGCTTGTCGGGAAGGCCAACCAAGGCGCTTCCAGAAGACTTGTCGCGACGCCCCGCGCGTCCCGGCAAGGCCCGACGACCGGCAAGCTTGCCGGTAGAACGAGAGAAGGACATGTAGGCGCTTGTCGCTGCAAGGCTGCCACCGCACTCCAAAGACATCCAACGATGTGTCACCCGAGGCTGCGTTCGGGGGCGCGTGGCGGCGCTATGCGCAGCCATGCGGTGCGAGGTGGCAAGCGGAGCTGACAAGGAGGCCATCGTGGCGATCGGTGGCATGCCTAACGGTCGTTTCGTTGCACTGTTGGGGCGACCGGACGGGCATTAAATGCCCTTGTCCCCTGCCGTTAGAGTTAGGTAGGGGACACTGTTGGTCACTATTGTACCAACCTGCGTTTTTACCTTTCTACCCCCCCTTCCTACACTGCCACCTGTCGGTGACCCCCTTAGACTATAAAAGGGAGGCCCATGCACGCGTAGAGGGGGTTCGGCGGTTCGGAACTTTTCCACACTAGGGTTCCGCAGTTCGTAGATCCAACACCACCATACGCTCGCGCTCTCGAGCAAGAACAAATACAAACACAAAGCAGCAGTAGGGGTTTTATCTCTCCGGAGAGCTCCGAAGCTGGGTAAAAATCGCCCGTCTCCCCCGCGCGCTTGACCTCGATCTGCTCTGCGCACGCCCTCCGCTCCCTTGCCCGACTAGAAGGGGCCCCCTGCCCCATAGGTGCTCGTCTCTCTCTCTCTCTCTCTCTCTCTCTCTCTCTCTCTCTCTCTCTCTCTCTCTCTCTCTCTCTCTCTCTCTCTCTCTCTCTCTCTCTCTCTCTCTCTCTCTCTCTCTCTCTCTCTCTCTCTCTCTCTCTCTCTCTCTCTCTCTCTCTCTCTCTCTCTCTCTCTCTCTCTCTCTCTCTCTCTCTCTCTCTCTCTCTCTCTCTCTCTCTCTCTCTCTCTCTCTCTCTCTCTCTCTCTCTCTCTCTCTCTCTCTCTCTCTCTCTCTCTCTCTCTCTCTCTCTCTCTCTCTCTCTCTCTCTCTCTCTCTCTCTCTCTCTCTCTCTCTCTCTCTCTCTCTCTCTCTCTCTCTCTCTCTCTCTCTCTCTCTCTCTCTCTCTCTCTCTCTCTCTCTCTCTCTCTCTCTCTCTCTCTCTCTCTCTCTCTCTCTCTCTCTCTCTCTCTCTCTCTCTCTCTCTCTCTCTCTCCGACAATCTTCAATTCTGTCGCACGCGTCCGAAACACAAACCTTGTTGGTCCCTCTCCCATTCTCTCCATCTATCTCTCTCTCTCTCTCTCTCTCTCTGTGTGTGTGTGTGTCTGTGTGCGCGCGCGTGTGGGGGGGGGAGGGTCTTTCTAGTTCGCATGCATATATACTCCATCTATAGGTCTCTCTCGCACACTATGTATGATACTCTAGTAGAATCTAGATATCTTGGGTGCACTCATCGTACGCACACAAATTCCTTGGCTCTGTGCTCGTAACTCTCTCACACACCACTCTGTCGTCTCGGAGCTCTTCCCCCTCTCTCTCAAACTCTCCATCTACCTGGGTCACACATACACATGCATATCTCACTCGCACTCGATACGCCCTATTTGAAACTCTATCTCTCTCCCTCGTTCTCTCTCCATCTCACACACACACAGACAATCTCATGCCTAGCTAGCCAAGTATGATGGTCTCTCACTAAATTAGAGGCACTCGCAGTCGCCCCTATATGTATATGACTAGCTAATCTTAGTCTCCATCACAAACATGTGCATGGTCTATCTCGATTTCTCTTGGGGCATCTTTCTATCGCGCACGCACCTCCCTTGATCTCCCACCGATATAGTCCCCTCACGATCTTGAGGCGATCTCTCTATCACAAACACACCCTCTCTCCCTCCCCATGCGTCCATATTCTCCATGTGTCCCTCTCGACCTTTGTTCCTTATTGGCCAGACCTCTATTGGACATGTGCTATAGGGTGTCTCTCTCCGTTGCAAACAATCACACACTAGCTATCTTCGTGTATCTCCTCGCCTCGCTTTTCTATCTCGAAGATGCATGCATGATATGTTCGCATAAGAAACGAAAAAACACACACACTCTCTCTAATTTATCGTTTGTTGTCAGTTTCTCTTTCACACACATACTCTTTTTGCACACTTACTCATTCTCCTTCACACGCACTTGATCTCTCTCGACTTAGGCACTCTCCTCGGTCCACACAATATAGATTTATTGAAAAGTCAAACATCACAAAGTTTGACCATGTACTTGGAGGAAAACAATTACATCCATAACGACAAACATATATCATTAGATTCACCATGAGATGTAGTTTTTTATGATGTATCTTTGGTATTGTAGATATAAATAACATTTGCGTAAACCTGATCAAAGTTTCCAATGTTTGACTTCTAAAAAGTTTACATGCACTGCATTATCGAGCGGATGGAATATCTCTTTCCCCCTCTCAGCTATCCGACACACCACTCATCGGGGCTCCTCAATCTCTCTCAAACTTTATATCTCCCTGGTTCACACATACACATGTCTCACTCGCGCTATACATATAGACCCATCAAACACTCTCCGCCCTTGTTCTCTCTCCATGTGACACGCACCCCCTAAGTACCATAATCCCTCACTCCATCATAGGCGCAAGCACTCCCCCCCTAAGTATGATTATCTCTCACTAGCCATCAGGAACACACATATTGTGTCCTTCCATCCATACGTCTATTTCGATATCTCTCGGGGTATCTTCTATCGCGCACACACCTTGTCACTCGATGTCCCACCCATGTAGTCCCATCACGATCTCCAGGGGATCTCTCTATGACAAACATACACTCTCTCCTCCCCATGTCTGCATTTTCTCCGTACGTCTCTCTCGACCTCTATCCCTTGTTTTTCAGACCCCTCTTGGCCACGTGCTAGGGGTCTTGCTCTCTTGATTGCAAAAAACCACACACTATCTCCTCACATTGTTGCTGTTGTCGAAGATGCATGTGTGATATATTTTCATAAGACACAAACGACTTTTCTCTACTTTTATCGTGTGCGGTCCATGTCTCTTTCACACAAGCACACACACTTTTTTCACTCACTCTTTCTATTTCTCTCTCTCTCTCTCTCTATCTCTCTCTCTCTCTCTAGTTAGGGACTCTGTCACGTCCATAAGCATATGGATGTTTTGAAAACTCAAACCTTAGAAAAGTTTGACCAGGTATATGTGTAGAAAAACATTTACATCTGGAACGATCAGTAGATTCATCACAACATATACTTACTTCATACTCTCATTTATCTTTGGTGTTGTAGATATAAGTAATTTCTTTATAAACTTGGTCAAAGTTTCCAAAGTTTGACTTTAAAAAAATGCTGGAACTACATTATCGAACAGAGGGAGTAGCTCTTTCTCTCTCTCTCTCCGATGTCTCTCATGTGCCTCCCCTCTCACTCGAACTCTCTACACCGACGGATTATATGCTCACTGTGTGAGCGTATAGCTCCGTAGATTGTTTAGTTGACCGGTCAACCAGTCCACATGCTACCTTGTCAGCTCGTGTTCTGTATCTTCGTGTGCTGGCCCATGTGGCAGTGGGTGAAAATAAGTAAACTAGAGGCCCATCTAACACACGGTGAAGTAAACAAAGTTGAAACCACTCGAGGTAGCACTACTCACACAAGTAAATTGAGGGCGCACTGAGGACACACTTGTTTCGCAGGAAGGGCCTTTTCGCTCACAATTCACCATTGCACAATGGCATGCATGAAGAACTTTTCACGCACACCCAAGACACACAACACACACCAAGACTGCGTGTACACCAGCGTCACCGCCGGTTGAGATCAGCGGTGAGGCAGCCACCAAGCGGAGGTGGCTCGAGCCAAAACCGCATCCGACGGCTCGAGCCAAAGCCGGACGATGTCACTCTCTACCGCCGTCCGCGCTCCGCCTCACGCCAACACTGCGCCGCGCCAGCTTCGGCTCCTCCTATCTTCCCCAGATTTATGCCGCGCCCACCCTTCTTTTCCCTCAACTCAAGTAGCTCGACCTCTTTGAAGTTGTCATATCGAAGAAGGATATGGAGCACCTGCTCCGCAGCTGTACTGCCCTCGAGTACCTTCGTCTTGAGCAGATCCACGTGTTCATTAGCCTCCACATCGCCTCGACGAATCTCCGATAGATTTATGTGTCTTGCTGGCCCCGCAACAAGACATCAATTGGGAAGAGATCACTCCATCTGTTCCATGTGATGGTAATTGAGAATGCGCCTTTCCTTGAGAGATTGCTCGTATCGGATCTAGAAGGTCCAACAAAAATCAGGGTCATTGACGCGCCGAAATTGACAGCGTTGGTGTACTCATCTGCCAAATTCTCCAAACGCTTTATGGCATCCGTAATCATTCAGGTACAACACTCATCTTCTTCTCCCTCTTCTTGAAATTTACATTTTTAAATTTCTTCTTGATGTATTTACGACCGTCTTCCAGAAAATGATTCCCACAAGCTTGACCCAGTTTATGTGCATAGTGAAGATCTTGGCAATAAAATCTATCGGCCCCAATCTGGATCAAGTTGTTGGATTCCTTACATGCTTTCTGTGCACGGAGAAGCTACTCATCGAGGTGAAACTTCTTTCCTATTAGTAAACGGTAATCACAACGTAGCTCAATTTTTTCGCAATTTTCCCAAATTACGATGACAAGTGTAGTGTTCAAAACTGCATCTACGCACTGCATCAAAAGAAATGTTTGTTTTTTCTCACGTGATCACCTACATCATTTTGTTGTTGTACTACTATAGTAGCCTAGGCTAGGTATAGTGGAAAGTAACTTAGACTACTCCAGTAACTCTATGGTTACCCTAAGAGCAAGTACTACCTCCGTCCTGGTTTACTCTTCCTATTTTGTAGTATCAAAATTTGACCATAGATTTAACTGACAAATTGTTAATGCATGTCACTAAGAATTATATCGTTGGATTCGTATTTGAACATAATTTCAAATGGTGTAATTTTTAGTGACATGCATTGACATTTTCTTAGGTAAATCTATGGTCAAAATTTTATACTAAATACGAGGTAGTACTCCCTCCGTCCCAACATTCTTGCCTTACATTTGTTTAGATACGGATGTATCTAACACTAAAATGTAACTAGATACATCCGTATTTAGACAAATTTAAGACAAGGATTTTGGGACTGAGGGACTACAAAAGTGGGCTATGTATGCCAAAACACGTGCCAAATTCACTTGTGATGCATTTGGCATCGATGCCCCTCCATTACTCACCTGGTGCCCCAATCTGGATCACCTACTTTTCTCTGGTGCCAAATTAACTCACGCAATGAAAAACACATGTGTGGGAGAGAGAGGGAGGACTGAGGCAATAAAAAAACACTTGTTTGGGAAAGTGAGAGCCTGGTGTAGTTGGTTTGATTGATTTGTTTATACGCGTGGGTCTGTGTGCACAATGGTGCCAACTCTCTCACACTACGAGAGCGGTGCCAAAATCTTTTGATTTGACATCGATGCGTATTATGTGACATACTTTTGCGAAATATGGCTTCGGACACATAGTGGAAGGCAACAAATGCCCAAGCTCTTCCTGTGCTCCTAGGTAAATGAGAGGAAACAGAAAGAGAGAGAGAGAGAGAGTGAAAAAATATCACAAGCCAGCCAACCCTATCGTATGAGTGAATGATATTAGTACCACTTGATGACACGGCAATCTTATACAGCCAGCTGCTCTAATAAGTTCTATTCTTTTTCAAATAAAAAAAGAACCGAAAGTGAAAAATGTGCTGCACTATAACAATCTCATCGAATACCTTGATCTCCATCTTACAGAAATTGATTTGATCAACTACCAAGGCAGTACATCTCAGATTAAATTGGCCAGATTCTTTGTTCTGGAGGCAAGTGTGCTCAAGGTAATGAGGTTTGGCTTTCTCTGACGCAACAATGAATGGTGTGCTGATCACCGCAAGCGTCTAAGCCTAAATGACAAAGTCTCCACAAAAGCTGAATTTGTTTTTGAAACAACAAGTGGCCAGAGACTCAAAAACTTATTTTCCCATTAGTGACTTGGTAGGGCGGTGGATTTTAGTTTGTACGATAATGCTGCATCCACCTAAAGTAACGAAAGTTCTTACGTAAACTTCATAGTAATTCCCTCTTTGTAGGTGCAGCATTTCTCCTAACATTTGTAATATCAATTTGAAACTTGTAATATTGTCGTGTCTGATTCCTGCGTTTTGAAAATCCTGTGAATCAAACAGGTCCTTAGTTGGTGATGATGTTGTGCCCCCCATCTTTCACTAATAGCCGTCGGATCTAGATCATACGCATACAAACCAAACTTGTCCAGTTTTGCAAAAAGATGCCCGCACTTGTTCCCAATTTACAAACAACTCCTTGTATCTCACAATAATCCTTATCTCCTCCCACCACATCTAGAAGGCCATGGAAAAATCTAGCGCGATGGTCGCTGCCGGCGCCGTCCACCCCCAATCTTGGTGTTCTGTGCAATGCACGGGCATCTACGCACGGGAAATTATGTCGAACACGGCTAGTTGTAAGCAGGCTAGTTCTACAGCCATGATGATAGTGACTACAGACGGTGAGGCTGACTATGGTATGCCGAACACGGCGCCTATACTCAGGTGTTATCTCCCGGCGCAGGGTCTTGTCACTTCACTATGAGGAGCAGCATGTAATAATTTGACCAACGGGTAGTATAGTGCTACTACATTGGTAGTACTACTACTAGTACTACTAGCACCACCATCTGGATTTAGGAGTACTACCATGTCCATCTGGATTTTAGTATTTGACTAGCAATATCTAGTAATGCATGTCAGAAAAAATGTACTACTCCCTCTGTAAATAAATACATGGTGTGTTGTTTTATTCCTATCGGCAAGAGAACATAATGTCTTTTTGCTAATTAATAGGATTACATGCAATGAACTAAACACTTCATGTCATGTTTGGGAGTCTCAAGTCATTGAAAGCATGCACGGCCCACATCTCTCATTGGTTAATATGTCAAGAAATAAGAAACAAGGAGGGAGTTAATGTATCGTGCCTAAGTGTTTTGGGATTATTTGGTTTTCGTATGGTGACTTACACAACAATTTTGCTTACATGCTTTAACATATTATTAGTTAAATCAAAGATCAAAACTTGCCGCAAAATGCAAAGGGGACTGAGGGAGTCCTGGACTAGGGGGTGTCCGGATAGCCGAACTATCATCATCGGCCGGACTCCAAGACTATGAAGATCCAGATTGAAGACTTCGTCCCATGTCCGGATGGGACTTTCCTTGGCGTGGAAGGCAAGCTTGGCAATACGGATATGTAGATCTCCTACCATTGTAACCGACTCTGTGTAACCCTAGCCCTCTCCGGTGTCTATATAAACCGGACGGTTTTAGTCCATAGGACGAACAACAATCATACCATAGGCTAGCTTCTAGGGTTTAGCCTCCTTGATCTCGTGGTAGATCCACTCTTGTACTACCCATATCATCAATATCAATCAAGCAGGAGTAGGGTTTTACCTCCATCGAGAGGGCCCGAACCTGGGTAAACACATTGTGTCCCTTGTCTCTGTTACCATCCGCCTAGACGCACGATTGGGACCCCTACCCGAGATCCACGGTTTTGACACGACATTGGTGCTTTCATTGAGAGTTCCTCTGTGCTGTCGCATATAGGCCTGATGGCTCCTTCGATCATCACCAACGATGCAGTCCGGGGTGAGACTTTTCTCCCCGGACAGATCTTCGTATTCGGCAGATTTGAACTGCGGGCCAATTCGCTTGGGCATCTGGAGCAGATCGAAAGCTACGCCCCTGGCCGTCAGGTCAGATTTGGAAGTCTAAACTTCACGGCTGACATTCACGGAGACTTGATCTTCGATGGATTCGAGCCACAGCCAAGCGCGCCGCACTATCACGATGGGAACGATTTAGCTCTGCTGCCGGATAGTGTCCTGGAGGCCGCACACGAGTCCGCTCCGATCCCTAATTTGGAGCCAACTGCGCAGATCGAGGATGGGTGGTTAGACACCGCCTCGGGGGCTGCAACCTCTATGGCGATGGAGCCGAATACTGACCTTGTCCCTTGTGAAGCTCGTGACTCCGAGGTGCCGGACTCCTCGCCGGACTCCGAACCTCCCGCGCCCCCTCCGATCGAATCCGATTGGGCGCCGATCATGGAGTTGACCGCTGTGGACATCTTTCAACACTCACCTTTTGGCGACATCCTGAATTCGCTAAAGTATCTCTCGTTATCGGGAGAGCCCTGGCCGAACTGCGGTCAGGATGGTTGGTATGCGGACGACGAAGAAATTCAAAGCCCACCCACCACCCACTTCGTAGCCACTGTTGACGATCTAACCGACATGCTAGACTACGACTCCGAAGACATCGACGGTATGGACGACGACACCGGAGACGACCAAGAACCAGCGCCTACTGGGCACTGGAAAGCCACCTCAACTCACGACGTATACATGGTGGATACACCAAAAGGAAGTGATAACGAGGAACAACGGGAAGCGGTGAAGGATAACTCCCCCGAAAAGCAACCAAAACGGCGACGCAAGTGCCGCCCAAAGTCCTGCCTTGGTAACAACAACACCCATACCGACCCAACCATAGAGCAAGGCGAACGAGTGGACGACGAACATGCCACCAAGCAATCATCCGAACAGGATGAATTGGACGAGCAACCATCCCCGGCGAAAAAAACAATCCAGACGGCCTCACGCCAGACACATCACTGGAGCATAAGAACCTTCACAAAAGGCTCGTCGCCACCGCAAGAAGTTTGAAGAAGCAGAAGCGGAAGCTCAAAACAGCGGAAGACGTACTCAGAATGAGATGGAGCAAAGTACTCAAGACCGCAGATAAATATGGCGATAGTCACCAAGCAAAGAGCTACCCAGCGCAAAGCTGCTGCCGAATTAGGACGAGGAGGCCGTAGAACCCCACGGTCAAAAAACAAAGAGGCCGCTGGCGGATAGATGACCGGATGATGAGGCTAAGAGCGCGGCGGCGCCGCACACAAACCGGCACACGATCCACATAAGGATCCTCGCAAGAAGGATGGCCCGGTCAGGTCCATCTATGGGCCAAAAAAGAAGGCTCCGGGAAGCAACACAACACGCCGAGTGTTCGAAGATAACGGCACACCTAAATACAAGGGCGCCGCACACCCACTATGTTTCACCGATGAGGTACTGGATCATGTATTTCCAGCGGGATTCAAGACCGTAAACATAGAGGCATACGACGGAACAACAGACCCCGGAGTCTGGATTGAGGATTACATCCTACACATACATATGGCTAGAGGAGACGATCTCCATGCCATAAAATACCTACCCCTCAAGCTCAAAGGGCCAGCTCGGCATTGGCTCAAAAGCCTCCCAGAAAATACCATTGGAAGTTGGGAAGAGCTCGAGGATGCGTTTCGAGCAAATTTTCAAGGGACTTATGTCCGCCCTCCGAAATGAGACGATTTAAGTCACATAACTCAACAACCCGGAGAGTCAAGACAAATTCTCGGAACAGGTTCCTCACCAAAAGAACCAAATAGTCGACTGTCCGGACGCCGAAGCCTTAGCAGCTTTTAAACACAACGTCCGAGACGAATGGCTCGCCAGACACCTCGGCCAGGAAAAAAAAAGAACGATGGCCGCGCTAACAAGCCTCATGACCCTCTTTTGTGCGGGGGAAGATAGCTGGTTGGCAAGATGCAGCACCAGCGACCCAAGTACATCCGAGGTCAGGGGTGGAAATGGGAAATCACGACGCAGAAAAGATCAGCGCCGGAATAAGGAAAATGGCCCAAAGAGCACGACGGTCAACGCCGGGTTCAAAAGCTCTCGGCCGAACAACAAAACACTGCCTCTTAAGGACAACAGTGATGAGCTATCCAATCTAAACAAAATTTTGGACAGGATATGTCAGATCCATAGTACCCCCGGGAAGCCTGCAAACCATACCCACAGAGAATGTTGGGTCTTCAAACAGTCCGGCCGACTTAACGCCGAACACAAGGGGCTCGACACACCAAGCGGAGACGATGACGAACCCCACAAGCAGAGCGCCGGAAAACAAAAGACTTTCCCACAAGAAGTCAAAACAGTGAACTCACTTCATGTGATAACACGGAACAATAGTGCGGCACCTACTAAAGTACGGGTCGCACGGTCCACCCCAGTGGAATCCCGAGATTGGATGTCAAAACAATTTACTTTTGACCGTCTGGATTACTCCAGAAGTATTTGAAACGCAGGATGGACTGCTTTGATATTGGATCCTATAATCGACGGACTACAATTTACACAAGTCCTAATGGACGGCGGCAGTGATATAAACCTGCTATATCAGGACACCATCCGCAGAATGGGGATAGACCCTACCAAAATTCGCCATAGCGGCACTTCCTTTAAAGGAGCGACGCCAGGCCCTTATGCCAATAGTACGGGCTCCTTACTACTAGAAGTTGTGTTCGGTTCATCCGACAACTTCCGCTGTGAAAAGCTAATCTTCCATATCGCCCCATTTAAAAGTAGCCACCAAGCACTATTGGGACGCGAAGCTTTCGCCCGCTTTAACGCAATACTGCATTACGCGTCTCTTACACTTAAAATGCCCGGTCCACGCGGCATCATCTCGTTAAAAGGTCGTTCAGACCCCGGACACGATTAGGCGAGTCCGGCATAAATAAATTAGGGGCTTACTAGCCGCATACCCATTTGCAAGGGGCAGCAAGCACGGACAATAAGAGCCAATAAAGCTCAACCTTATTCATTTTTTAAATCGTACTCCATTTTAAATACATTTTTTGCACGATATCTTCCCAAACTAAGTTCTTTTCTTTTACAGATGAACAGCGTGCTACGCCCGTCCAGGATATGGCACAACGGAGACACAGGCGCAGACGTGCAGCAGGGACCCGTCGCAAGGATTCTTTTCAGATTAAGACCCTGCGTAAACCTTTTTTACTATCTCTTGTTGATACACATCCCCCGGTTTCTTATCATAACCGAGGAGGAGGCTGGCGTTTTGGCATCGGCTGCGTTAGAAGATTTCGCGCATACCCGGACACTAGGGGCTTAGGGCACCGTTTTGCCCGTTTTCATAAAGACCGAATACCTCAGGGAGTGTTCGGCGTCTCGAGTTAGGCCTTATATGCATCAGCTCCAAATCATGTCTTTAGTCAAATGTTGGGTTTGCCCGGCTCCTGTGTTTTGCTGCCTTACGTTCCGTATCATCGGCTAACGCGGCACCAGGAGAACTCTCGCGATTGTGCCCGGTTCGGCCGGGCGAGCACCTTAGTAGAGAAAGCCGAAAACTGACTGTCATGATATAGTGAGAGACTGGTCAACCACTCGATCGACTACCGGAATGTCTAGAATTCCTCCGCTTTGATGAAGGGCCGTTTCCCGGTCAGGCGTACACGCGCTCCAAATTCGGAAGAGCGTAGAGCCCCCAGGGGCTATATCGTAGCCCCACCTTCGAACTCCTATGGCTAAGTGAAAGTGATAAAGCATTATAGTCCGGTTGCCTCGTTTGCTACGCTACCATCTCCTTCACAGGACCAAGACGTTGGATTAAGTGTGAAAATGCGCTTTTTTGCAAACACCCAAGACTATGCGTGGGTAATAGTCAAGACTGCCATCTTTCAGGTTATATATACATATACATTAACGACCTCACAGGAGAAATTTGAATACTTGAAAGCACAAGTGTAAAAAGACCTTATATTATCAATATGGTTTTACAAATCATACATATCATTTGAACATAACGTTTTTCGAGCACTGCGACTCTATTAAACGAGCGTCCTCCAGGACTTCCTCAAAATAGTGCTCGGCAGGTAATCGGCTTTTATCCGAACCCCGGGATGCAATAGCGGTGGCATCCATCTCCGCCCAGTATGTCTTAACACGGGCGAGAGCCATCCGTGCACCCTCTATGCATACCGACCGCTTCATCGCCTTGATATGCGGCACCGCCACAAGGAATTGCTGCAGTAAGCCAAAATAACTCTTCGGCTTGGGCCTTTCCAGCCACTGATGAGCCACCACATCCGTCATGGCAAATCCGGACAATCTATTCAGCTCAGCCCACTCAGCCAACCGATCGGTTAGCGGAAGGGGACGCTCCGGACTATGGAATTGAGACCAAAAAAGCTCTTCCATTTCGTGATCTTTTTGGCTTCGGAAGTGCACGACTGCGTCCGCCGCACTCGCCGCCAAGTTCAGATAAGGATCCTCCGCACCCCACAACTGGCCCAACTGAGCATACTTTGGATCCGTGAACTTCCTGCGCAGCAAGAAGGGCTTTCCAGCCGCAATGTCTTCGGCCTGACGCAGCTCCTCCTTTATAGCCCGCATTGCAGAACGGGCATCCTTGGCTTCGGCGGCGGCCTTCTTCAGGCCCACTTGCTCGGTTCAGTGCTCTCTTTCAAGAACTTCATAGCGGTTGGTAGCATCCTTCAGCTTCACGGCCATTTCGGCCATCTCCTCCCTGCTTCGGCAGTGAGCAGCCTTTTCGGCTTTTAGCTCTTCGGCTGCCTTCGAGGCAGCCGCATCACTCCTTCTGGCCTGCTCCTTGGCTCGAGCAAGCTCTGCCCAAAGGTTTTCCACAACAGGGGTGCCATCTGCATCAAGCATACATGTTCTAAGGCGTGGCCATCAGCTCCCTTACCAGGTGACCGCGGAAAAACCACTCACCTTGTGACTCGTCGAGTCGCCTATTGACCAGCGCGATGTCCGCATCCGCAACGTCCAGCTGCCACTTCAGTTCGGCAACTCTATCAGTCCGGCTGGCAACCGAATGCTCCGCCCCCTGAATAGGAATGGCGACATATTAAAACTGAGATTATGATCTTCGGCATGCTGTCACTTCTGACAACGTACCGAGTCTTAGGGGCTACTATCTATACAGGGCGCACTCTATGTGCAAAAATGTCAAAAGGCATGTCATTTTTATGCACCTGAAACCCCGCCAGTAAACTTCTGACGACATCATGCAACCCGCTCTCAGCGGATGAAATTCTTTCAATCACCGTACTCACTAATGTACGGTGATCTTCTGAGATAGACGCCCTCTCGAGCAGATCCTTCAGCTCCCCCGCCCGTACACCAGTTGGTGCTGGACTCGGGGAGACCCTCCGCGACGACACCTCAGGGTCGGCCGCCCCGCCTGATGGTGCGGCAGATGGAGGCGTCTCACTCTCCATCATCTCCGGACAAAGGTCCCCCAAATATGAGCTCAGCTGAGAAGGTCGGAGATCCGAACTACAAGGTAAAAACTTGGGTTATCCTCAGAAGCAAAAATAGGGATGTCCCTTATTACAAAATTCCCCTTTTTCTACTTACGGCTCGCTGGAGGGCTGATTCCTTTTGGGAGATAGTGCGGCTGGGGCTTCTCCTGGCGCTGGACCCTCTGGTGAAGATTTCTTCCCCCGCTTTGAGGCCTTAGCCTCCGGATCTTCGGAAGCGGTCCTCTTCTCCCCCTGGAAGGAGGGATTCTCGATCCCCCCTTTCTTGAAAGCCTCCTTAGTGGAGGTGGTAGTTTCTCTGTTTTCCGCTTCGCCCTCTTCTGAAGGCGCAACCTCCAGCATCTTGCTAACACGAGATCTGGCGTGGTCTCAGGGAGGGGGGCCGGACACCGTATCAGTTTTGCTTGCGCTATCCACTCCTGTCCAAGGGATAGCTGGTTAAAAGGCAAATCCATAATAAATAAATGGACGATATGTCCGGACACAGGGCTACTTACTTGAGTATCCAGGTGATTGCCGCTTAGGCCGGCGTCCTCGATCAAGTCCGGACACATCTCTTGTGATCCGAAGAACAGTTTGTACATCTCCACGGGTGTCGTACCCATGAAGTGTTGGAGAGCTCGTGTTCCCTCCGGATTGAATTCCCACAGGCGGAGGGGGTGACGTTTGCAGGGCAGAAGATGCCGAATCAGCATAACCTACGTCACCACGACCAGATTGATCTCCCTCTCTAGGAGGTCTCAAATCCGGCCCTGCAATAGGGGTACGTCCTTGGACGGCCCCCAGTCAAGCCCTTTGCTGACCCATGACGTCAGCCGTTGTGGAGGACCCGAGCGAAAGACGGGCGGCGACCTCTGCCTGCTGCCCCTGGGAGCGGTGATGTAGAACCACTCCTGTTGCCACAAACCGAGCTCCTCCTGAAAAGAGCCCTCGGGCCATGGAGCATCGGCCCTCTTGCTTATAACCGCCCCGCCGCACTCTGCCTGACGCCCCTCAATCATCTTCGGCTCCACGTTGAAGGTTTTGAGCCACAAACCAAAGTGAGGGGTAGTGCGGAGGAAGGCTTCGTAGACGACAATAAATGATGAGATATGGAGGATGGACTCCGGAGCCAAGTCGTGGAATTCCAACCCATAGTAAAACATGAGCCCCCTCACGAAGAGATCCCTCGGGAATCCTAAACCCCGACGGAGGCGACGCTCTCGCCTGGCTCGGGAGTAGGAATGACTTGCCCTTGGGCAGGCAACCTATGCAAAATCTCGTAGGTTAAGTACCTAGCTTCTCTCATCTTTAGCATGTCTTCTTCCGTGACAGAGGAGGGCATCCACCGGCCCTGTAGGTCGGAGCCGGACATTGTCGAAGGTCCGAAGTGCTCGAATTTGGAGCCCTGAGTGTTGGAACTCAGGGCGAGGGGCGGATTCGATTGAGGATTGAAGAAAAAGAACGAGCCTTGGTCTCATTATAAAGAGGGAGAATACCAAGAGCCGTCCCCGTGACCGTTTGGAACTCGCCTTCGATGGAGGGGGCGTGGCAACGGGCGCGGTTGGGTTACCCACGTCCGTATTGATGGGGATCCCGGAATAAGGGGAACACGATCTCTGCTTCAACAAGACGGGCCAAGGATCGCTAAACACGCAGAGGTGGTATAATAAAAATGATTCAAGTAAAGGCTTGGTAGTGGTGTGACGTCACGCCACGAAATACGTCAGCGGATTGAACTTGTGTAAATATTATTCTCTCTACGGTGGTATGTGGAATTTATTTTGTAGAGCCGGATACTATCCTGGTGTTCACAATCTTCTATGAATCATTCAGAGGAGGAACCCGCCTTGCAATGCCGAAGACAATATGCGCGTCGGACTCGTCGTCATTGAAGCTTGGTTGAGGGCTCTTGAGGAGTCTGGATTAGGGGTGTCGGGATAGCGAACTATCATCATCGGCGGACTCCAAGACTATGAAGATACAAGATTGAAGACTTCGTCCCATGTCCGGATGGGACTTTCCTTGGCGTGGAAGGCAAGCTTGGCAATACGGATATGTAGATCTCCTACCATTGTAACTGACTCTGTGTAACCCTAGCCCTCTCCGGTGTCTATATAAACCGGAGGGTTTTAGTCCATAGGACGAACAACAATCATACCATAGGCTAGCTTCTAGGGTTTAGCCTCCTTGATCTCGTGGTAGATCCACTCTTGTACTACCCATATCATCAATATCAATCAAGCAGGAGTAGGGTTTTACCTCCATCGAGAGGGCCCGAATGTCGTTGGAAACGAACACCTATGGGGCAGGGCCCCTTTCGGTCCGTCAAGGGGGCGGAGGGCGCACGAAGAGCAGATCGAGGCGAAGCACGCGAGGGATTTTACCCAGCTTCGGAGCTCTCCGGAGAGATAAAACTCCTACTGCTGCTTTGTGTTTCTATTTTGTTCTTGCTCGAGAGGTGGGTGTGTTGCAGTTTCGAATGAGTCGAACCCCTTCTACGTGCGCATGGGCCTCCTTTTTATAGTCTAAAGGGGTCACCGACAGGTGGCAACGCAGAGAGAGGGGTAAAAAGTAAAAGCGGGGCTGGTACAACCGCTATCATAAAGTGTCCCTACCTAACTCTCGACGGCGGGGACAAAGGCATTTAATGCCCGTCCGGTCGCTCAAAGCCAGTGCAAGAAGCGACCGTTAGGGGCGCCACCGATCGCCACGATGGCCTTCTAGTCATCTTCACTTGCCACCTCGCACCGCTTGGCTGCACGGCTACCGCCACGTGCACAGGAGGCGACCTGCGGCGACACGTCGTCGGATGTGCTGGAGCGTGGGCGCAGAGTGGTGGCCTCGCCGCGGCAAGCGCCTTGCCGCGGTCGCTGTCTTGTCGCACCCGCAATCTTGTCGCTCGTCGGGTCTTGCCGGGACGCGCGGCGCGTCGCGGCAAGTTTTTCGCAGTGCCTTGGTTGGCCTTCCCGACAAGCTCCTCTTGCCGGGGTCTTGTCCTTCTCGGCAAGCTCCTCTTGCCAGGGCCTTGTCTTCTCAGTTAACACTTTGTTCTTGAATGGCAGTAATAGGAATAGCGAAGGATCTTGGCGGACGCCCGGCAAGCCCTGCTGCAGGGTGCTGCGACTGCCCGTGCACAAGTTCGGGATACTAAGGTACCCCTACTTTAGTACACCGACAGAGCCCCGAACTGGGCCATACACGGTGCCGAAGCTGTTGGGCGAGCCCAAAACAGGCACGAACACGCGGCCTGGGTCCAAACCAAATCGACTCCGTATCGCGCGCCCTCCGTAGCAGACGCTGGTCAATCGCAGCGGCGTCGTGGAGAGATCGTGGCAATTCTTAAATCTGTAGGATCGAAAGTATGTCTAGAGGGGGTGATTAGACTACTTGACAATATAAAAATTCTGCCTTTTGACAAAGAACAGTTTTGGCAGATTCACAATTATGATCAAGTCAAGCATCACCCTACACATGCAATTCTAGAGTATAGGCAGCGGAAAGTAAATTGCACATGTAGTAAAGAGAGGTGGAGAAGAGCAAGCGCAATTTTGGAGCAGCGGTGATTTTTCTCGTGGTTCCGATAGGTGGTGCTATCGTACTTCCACGTTGATGGAGACTTCAACCCACGGAGGTAGCGGCTGCGAGAGTCCACGGAGGCTCCACCCACGAAGGGTCCACGAAGAAGCAACCTTGTCTATTCCATCATGGCCTCACGCCCACGGAGGCTAGCCTTACTCGGGGTAGATCTTCACGAAGTAGGCGATCTCCTTGCCCTTACAAACTTCTTGGTTCAACTCCACATCTCGATGGAGGCTCCCAAGCGACACCTAACCAATCTAGGAGGCACCACCCTCCAAAAGGTAATAGATGTTGTAGATGATGATGAACTCCTTGCTCTTGTGCTTCAAATGATAATCTCCCCAACACTCAACTCTCCTCACTGATTTGGCTGTGGTGGAAGAAAGGATTGAGTGGAAAGCAACTTGGGAAGGCTAGAGATCAAGCTTCATATGGTGGGAGTGGAGCAACTTGATCTCAACACAAGGGTAGGTAGTTCTCTTCTCGAAATGTAAGGTAGGAGTGGTAGTTCTTTCGATGGCTCTCTCCACGAATGAAGAGGGGTGGAGGGGTATAAATAGCCTCCACACAAAATCCAACCGTTACACACATTTGAGCAATCTCGGTGGGACCGAAGTGGACAACTCGGTGAGACCGATAGTTCAAATAATGTGAGCGTTGGGATTTTCGGTGGGACGAAAATACAATCTCGGTGAGTCCGATTAGTGCAATGACAAGAGCATGCCAATTTCGGTGGGACCGACTTCATCATCTCGGTGACACCGATTTGATGTGAAGGTTCTGAAGCTTGGCAACTCATGTTCGGTGAGACCGAGTTGAATCGGAAAATCCGAGTTTTCTAGGGTTTGGCTTTATGGCTGAGGTGGTTCATCTCGGTGTGGTGAGTTTGGAATATCGGTGGGACCGAGACTACTTATGAGTGTATATGGCGGTGAAAGTTCTTGATAGTTTAGGAGATGTATCACTAAGCACTTGAGCAACGGATCATCATCATAACCTCATCCTTTTAATAGTATTGGCTTTTCCTATGGACTCAATGTGATCTTGGATCACTAAACCAAAAATGGAGTCTTGAGCTTTTGCCAATGCTTGCCTTAGCATTTTGAGGGTCCACTTCTTGATCCTTGCCATACCCATATCCTTGAACTCTCTGAAATGATTCTCAAGTAACTATTAGTTCAATGATATATATGTTGTTATTAATTACCAAAACCACCGGGGATTAGTTGCACTTTCAATCTCCCCTTTTGGTAATTGATGACAACATATAGATCAAAAACCGACAAAGGATATAATCAATGAATAATATAAATAAGCTTTGAGAAGTATGTGATAAGCAAGAGCTCCCCTAAATTTGTGCATTATTTAAGATTTGCGTTTGAATGCAAATGCACAATCGATTAGGATCATGGGTCACTCTTCCATGTCACATACATCTTGGTGGAGCGCACAAAATGATAAGAATGAATAGCATGCACCCAATCACCAAGACATGAGTAAATGGTCATACGAGATAGGAATGGCATATGATAAGCATTAAGCACACATTAAAGCATAATGCGACCAAGCACTCATTAAGGTAGAATCAAGCGGAGTATCAAACACCTTTGAATGTCTCGAAAACCAAAAGTATCTCAAAGAAACGCAAAAGAACGAAAGAGCAAAAGCGACAACAGCACTCTCTCTCTCGAAGTCCTATGATCTATACAATTTCTCCCCTTTGGCAACAAGTTACCAAAAGTTCGAAAAAGCATAGAGCTAAGCGTCCTTTGGGGACTCAGCTGGCGGCTCCGTGCAGGTTGATGTCGGAGTGGATATGACGACATCGGCGAAGACTTGGTGATGTCTGTCTTTGGAGGAGTGGACCTTTGGAGCTGGAGCTGGAGTAGGAACAAGCTCTTTGGGCTGTGGGAGAGTCTTTGAAGCTGTAGTCTGGTGTCGATCCTTTGGAATAGCAGTGATCGGGGTCCTTTGGGAACCGGAGCGATCTGTTGATGAGAATCTGGACTAAGTCATCCTGCAACTCACGCATAAGCTCTTCCTTCTCTGCTTTGCTTCCTCAATGTCGCCTCAAGCTTGTTGTGATCACTTGCACTTGATCGACTTCACGTCCAGGCGTGGATCTTGTCCTCAACAATCCTCTCTAAGCTCTCTGAGGCTGTACAATGCTGGCGAGGCGTTGTTCAATCCTTTGAGTAGCTTCAAGAATTTGCTCTCGAAACTCTTTGGTTTAGGCTGCTGCTTGCTTTGCTTCCTTGTCGACTTTGGCTTTCTTAGCAGCTTTGATCTTGGCTTGACCTTCAACAGATGTTGGATCCTCCTCATTCATCACAACAACATTGTCTTCATGCTCTGGCTGCAGCGGTAAATGTTCTCTATCCAACAAGAATGTGCCCGTGCCAAACTTGGCATTGATAAGCATCTGAATCTGCGGGGCAAATCCACACGACCTTTTGTGGTCAGTTGCAGTCCTCTTAATGGTCTCTACCATCAAGTCCATCACCTTGAAAGGTGCTTTCTCATCAAGTATGTGCAGCATGTTGATAGAGTATCCTCGATCATCGATCATCTCAGATTTGGGCATCAAGGTATGCCTCAAAATGGTATTAGTGGTAGGTAAGCTTTGCTGGAGATAGTAAATGAGCCGAGCTTCAGATTCCCAAATCCTCTGCTGGAATCTCTTTGTACATGTTCTTCATGGATTCATGATTCTTCTTTGGAATCCCATATACATCAATATCATCTTCTCGTTGCCTTTGGAGCATTCAGAATTTCTGCCCATTCTTCACAGAAGAAGAAAATCTTTGACCTTGATCATCCATATAATCTTTCCATCGGGGTAGAAGTGAGTGTGGCATAAAATTGCATTATCATCTCATCGTTCCAACTGGTCAATTTCTGACCTACAAAATCTGCAACACCACATGCAGTGAAACTTTCATGCACATGTGGAAAGAAATCTCTGTGCTCTTCGTTGTCAATGTACTTCCAGTCAACATATCGGGTGTCTGCGACTATGGGCTTCTTGTCCATCAGCACGGTCTCATAGAAGTCCTGCTGCTCTTTGGTGTGAAATCTGGGATCTACAGCAGTTCTTCTCCTCACGGCATATGGGTCAGTTTGTCTCCATAGCCTGAGACCTTTATCTTTCCTTGCCTTCATATTTTCAACTTGAGGATGAGCATCATCATGTAGTGGCAGTTTTGGACGAAGTTTAAGCAAAACTGGTCCTTCATCGTCTGACTCAGCTGGTGGCACATCATCCTTGTTCTTTTCGAATATTGGAATGTTTCGACGGTCTTCTTGGGCTTGGCGGCGAGGCTTTCTTTGGAGCTGCCTTAGCTGGAGCAGATTTCTTGGGCTTTGATGTGGCTCCGGCCTTAATGGCATCACCCATGAACTTGACCACGAGGAGGAGGCTGGGGTGCTTCCTCATCCTCATCCTCTTCTGCATCATCATGCACTATCCTCTTTCTCTTGGAGGTTTTCTTCACTTTGCTTGCAGTTGCCTCTCCCAAATTCAGCTTCTTAGCAGCAGTTGATTGCTTGACTTTCTTTGGTGCCCTTCTTAGATTGTTGACCTTGTTGCTCTTTGGCAACAACCTTCCTTTAGGCTTTGAGGTCACCTCTTCCTCAACAACAAAATCTGAATCCTCATCATCTGAATTCCTCTTCTTTCTAGCTCTGGTGGCTGCGGGAGGCAAGCCACTTGGTGTACTCCTCTCACCATCATCGGATGAGCTACTAGGATCGGGACTAGTGCTGCCTCTGGAATCTCGCAATGGGTGTCTCGACCTGTTACATTATCAGCGGCATCGACATGGTGACAACTTTGTGAATAGATAAGGTGTAGGCGGAGAAGAAGAGTCATCACAAAATCGAAGTTTTGCAAAAAAATGAGTTCAAATTCTAGTATTAAGTTTTCACGAGAAGACATTTCGGTCGAGACGAGTTTAAGGTTGGTGAATCCGAAGTGTTAAACAGAGCTTTCACACCACTTTCGGTTTGACGAAGTGGGTTTCGATCTGCCGAAAACACTAGGGTTTCACAGAATTTTCATTTCGGTCACACCGATTTGCACAACTTCGGTTGGACGAAGGTGCGATGCAATGGCCATAGGCCAAATCGGTCATACCGAAAATATAAAATCGGTCTCACCGAGATGTGTTCATGAAACCTAACCTAAAACTTTTACTCGAATCTAGTTCAAGCGAACTAATCGGTGTCTGAGGAGGATTTCAATCGTGGCAAGATTCTAGGCAATCAAGCGTGCATTGAATCGGAGATGGGAGCACGAGTGGGATCAAAACTCACCCTAACTTGGTGGAGTTTTTCTCTGGCTGGCAACGGCTCGGAGGAGATGTCCGTTGATGGCGGCGGAGACTGCGGCGGCGCCTGGCGGCGGCGGCGGCGATCCGGAGACCAAAGCGGCGGCGGCAAGGGGTGTGGGGCGAAAGCGTTTGAAGGAGGAATCAGCGCGCGGCCCTCGGAGTATATATACCCCTTATTTGTCGGTGGGACGAGTTGTAAAACTTCGGTGGCACGAGATGGATAACTGCTAAGCGATTATGCACTTGATCACGCCGAAAATCACAACTTCGGTTTCACCGAGATGAAAACCTAGATCAGTCTAAATGCTTTCGGTTCGACCGAGTTTGAGTGAGTTAGTGCGACCGAAATCAATTAGAAGGTTTTGAAATTAGCCCTTGACGGATCGGTGGCTCGAGTGCTCCTCACCGGAGGTCCGAAAATGACTTGTTCAAAATTTGTGATGTAAGCATGAATAGAATTTGAGACAAGAAAGCATAGATAGCTAGGGGAGGTACTTAGGCATTCTTGTCCATCCATTTGGTCGAGAAAAATCAAAACGACCAAAACAACAAATGGATGTCCTCGAATGGATAAAATCATGCATCCAACATGCTCACACAATAAGATAGCAAATGAAATATGTGTCAAACATGCACAACCAAAACTCTAGCTACTAACACACAATTTGTCGATGACTAGGTCATCTTTATATGAGTATATTGACTTAGGAGCCAAATGAGAACATTTGATCATAGGTCATACTCATCGTTTAAGCACAAGTGGGGTTACCACTTTTACATAAAGCATTGATGTGTTCACATCATTTGAAGATGCTTTAGCTCAATTTTTTAAACAAAGCTCCCCTAGATGTGAGAACCCTTTTAAAGGGTCAAACTAACCTTGGGTTGTCGTAGAAGACTTCATGTAGATGTTGAAGATGTGGATGCTCAATGTTGATGGAGATCATCAAGAGTTGGGAGCTATCCTTTGGATTGGGCACTTTCAATACCTACATGGGTTAGTCCCACAAGGAACAAACAAGGATATCCATGGACATAGATTGAAGTTCACAATAGATGATGTCCATGAAAGCAATGATTACCTTGTCCCTTGACTTACCAACAAGAGGTTTGTGACTCCATGAACTAGTGCACGATGTGGAAGTTGATTGCACAAGTTTTTGCCAAAATGAATGTGAGTGAAGTATGTTGGCGGAGTCACCCTCAAGAACTTTCTAGTTCTTCTTCTTGGGATCCACATCATCTTGATGGGAATCCTTGGGGTTGTAGTTGAGCTTGACGAAGTAGAACTTGGCGTTTCCTTGGGAACCCACTTGACCATGGCTTGAGGTGCTTCAACAAATGCATCAATCTCCTCTTGAAGCTTGTCCTTGCCTTTTAGCTTGTGGTCTTGTGGTGGAAGGTCATCTTGAGCTTGTTCCACATTGGAAGAAGTAGGATCATACTTCTCCTTTTGAGGAACAAACTGTGGAGTAGGATATTGACCTTCTTCCCATTCAACACCTTGGCGTTGAACTTTCGCTCAAAACCAATTCCTTGATTCTTCGGTGCCTTCCTTGCTTGCGAACAATTTCCTCAAAGTTCTTGCTTCGGCAAGACTCTTGTAACACCTTTCTCTATGATCCCTTTCAATAAACTATTTTCTTGCTCAAGTGTAACTTGGCTTGAAACATTGTTAGTGGAATCAAGAGAACTACTAGAAGCAACAACATTGGATTTAGCATGGTTATTGTTACTACTAGAGGAAGAATTTTTCTTATGCTTGTCATGCTTAGTCTTAATGGGTGGCAAGAAATTAGACAAGAGAAGTCGTTTGGCAAGATATGAAGAACTCTTCTTTGAAGATCGTCATTGATTGCTTTTAGAAACTCATGTTCTTGCTCTAGAGTGAGCTTCTCGAGCGTAGCTTCTCATGAGATCTTAGGAGCTCTCTATGATCTTCTTGAGTTGTTTCATGAGCTAACTTAAGAGTGTTTAGTTCTTTAGTTAGGCGCTCAATCTCCTTCATAGCATTGTCATTCGACTCTTCTCGACTATAAAGACTACTAGCATGTTCATCGTTACTAGGCTCCTTGGATTTATCATGTAAGAGCTCATCTTCACCAAGCAAGTCATCCTCATCACTATTGAAGTCAATGAATTCAGGGTGTGATACCTTGGGGCCTTTAGCCATGAAGCATCTTCCAATTCCCTCATTTGGTGAATCAAATAAGTCGTAGGAGTTGGAGTTGGAGGATCTGAGAGCAAGACCGCAACACCTTCATCTTGGCTGTAGTCGGAGTTGGAGTGATAGCTTCCTTGGATTGATTGTCGGAGTCGGGGCGGAGACCCATTCACCTACATGAGCTTGATGTTTTCTTCTTGTGTAGCTCCTTGATGACTTGTCTTTCCTCTCCGAATCCTTGCTTCTCCGAGAGGGTCTTCGTTCATAACGATCATCTCTGCTCCTTCTCTCTTTCGAGGTGACTCATCTCTTGAGCTTCTTCTTCTTGGAGATTCTTCTCTTCTCTTGTGGGGAGCCGTACACTCATTTGAGTAGTGTCGGGTCTTCCACAATTATAGTGATTCGATCACGACTAGAAGATCTCTTTTCATCATATGATCTAGACTTTGAGCTTCTCTCTTTGCCTCTATTCTTGTAGAATTTGTTGAAGTTCTTGACCATTAGGCTTATCTCTTCATTGGAAACTAACTTGTCACTTGAGGTTGTGGGAGCATCACTTGTAGCTTTGTAAGCACCACTTGACTTGTTGTGAAGCTCTTCCTTATCCTTAAGTGTCATCTCATGAGCAACAATTCTTCCAATGACTTGGTTGGCTTGAGATTCTTGTAGTTTGGCATCATTTGGATCAAAGTGCACGGTGTCATACTTTCCATCCAAAGCTCGAGAATCTTCTTGATGATGAATCGGTCGGTCATTTCTTCGCTTCCTAAGCGGCAATCTCATTTGTGATGAGAGCAAGCCTAGAGTACATTTCAGCGACTCCTTCACCATCCTTCATCTTGAACTTGTCAAGTTGACCTTGAAGAATATCTAGCTTTGATTCCTTCACGGACTCGGTACCTTCGTGCATTTCAACCAAAGTATCCCAAATCTCTTTTGCATTCTCAAGACGGCTGATTTTGTTGAACTCCTCGGGACACAAGGCATTGAAGAGAATGTCACAAGCTTGAGCATTGTTTTGCAACATCCGCAATTCTTCCGTTGTAGCTTCATGATCCGGAACTTTTCCTTCCTCGAAGAATTCACCTTGCATACCAACACAAATAATGCCCCATGCGGCTGGGTTATGACCAAGAATATGCATTTTCATTTTATGCTTCCAACTAGCAAAATTTGTACCATCAAAGTAAGGACCTCTACGAAAATTACCCTCACTAGACGCCATACTCTCCTAGGTTGTGAAACCAAGCTTATGGAGTCAATGCAATGAAACCAATACAATGGAGACCAAAGCTCGATACCACTTGTAGGATCGAAAGTATGTCTAGAGGGGGTGATTAGACTACTTGACAATATAAAAATTCTGCCTTTTGACAAAGAACAGTTTTGGGAGATTCACAATTATGATCAAGTCAAGCATCACCCTACACATGCAATTCTAGAGTATAGGCAGCGGAAAGTAAATTGCACATGTAGTAAAGAGAGGTGGAGAAGAGCAAGCGCAATTTTGGAGAGCGGTGATTTTTCTCGTGGTTCCGATAGGTGGTGCTATCGTACTTCCACGTTGATGGAGACTTCAACCCACGGAGGGTAGCGGCTGCGAGAGTCCACGGAGGCTCCACCCACGAAGGGTCCACGAAGAAGCAACCTTGTCTATTCCATCATGGCTCTCGCCCACGGAGGCTAGCCTTACTCGGGGTAGATCTTCACGAAGTAGGCGATCTCCTTGCCCTTACAAACTTCTTGGTTCAACTCCACATCTCGTGGCGGAGGCTCCCAAGCGACACCTAACCAATCTAGGAGGCACCACCCTCCAAAAGGTAATAGATGTTGTAGATGATGATGAACTCCTTGCTCTTGTGCTTCAAATGATAATCTCCCCAACACTCAACTCTCCTCACTGATTTGGCTGTGGTGGAAGAAAGGATTGAGTGGAAAGCAACTTGGGAAGGCTAGAGATCAAGCTTCATATGGTGGGAGTGGAGCAACTTGATCTCAACACAAGGGTAGGTAGTTCTCTTCTCGAAATGTAAGGTAGGAGTGGTAGTTCTTTCGATGGCTCTCTCCACGAATGAAGAGGGGTGGAGGGTATAAATAGCCTCCACACAAAATCCAACCGTTACACACATTTGAGCAATCTCGGTGGGACGAAGTGGACAACTCGGTGAGACCGATAGTTCAAATAATGTGAGCGTTGGGATTTTCGAGTGGGACCGAAAATACAATCTCGGTGAGTCCGATTCGTGCAATGACAAGAGCATGCCAGTTTGGTGGGACCGACTTCATCATCTCGGTGACACCGATTTGATGTGAAGGATTCTGAAGCTTGGCAACTCATGTTTGGTGAGACCGAGTTTAGAATCGGAAAATCCGAGTTTTCTAGGGTTTGGCTTTATGGCTGAGGTGGTTCATCTCGGTGTGGTGAGTTTGGAATATCGGTGGGACCGAGACTACTTATGAGTGTATATGGCGGTGAAAGTTCTTGATAGTTTAGGAGATGTATCACTAAGCACTTGAGCAACGGATCATCATCATAACCTCATCCCTTTTAATAGTATTGGCTTTTCCTATGGACTCAATGTGATCTTGGATCACTAAACCAAAAATGGAGTCTTGAGCTTTTGCCAATGCTTGCCTTAGCATTTTGGGGGTCCACTTCTTGATCCTTGCCATACCCATATCCTTGAACTCTCTGAAATGATTCTCAAGTAACTATTAGTTCAATGATATATATGTTGTTATTAATTACCAAAACCACCCGGGATTAGTTGCACTTTCAACAATGGCGGTTATCGCACACCTCTGCGAGAACCGTTGGCATCCACCCAAATGTTGCTCTTTTTCGCCACTATTTCACCCCGAGCTGAGAAAGGAGAGCCATTGGCTGGCGGAATCGCTGGACCTCATGAATCGGCATGAAGGAGGTGTATCTGAAGCGAGCTCCGCGGCAAGTGGGATGAGTGGAGGCGGAGTGGTGCTGGATTGTTGGCGTAATCGCAGCCATTCACCAACTGCGCTGAACCGGGTAGTGCAGCGGCGGCCCGGAAGCGCTCTATCACCGGACGACGCCAAGCTGAAGATTGCCACTACCCGAATCCTCCGGCTCAGGCTTGCGGGCTCACAGCAGGGACCGTTGGCGCGGACTTTCTTCATCGCCGTATCGCCCCTCTGCAGAAGAGGGGGAGGCCCGCCTGGCTGTTTGGCGGCCCGGCGGATATCATGAGGCTGCGTCCAGGCCTTAACTTCAACTTCACAGTTCGGGAGCTTACGGGATGCTCAAGGAGCTGTTCAAGCATGACGCCAACCATCCAGAGTGGTTCAGGCTGCCGCAGGGCGTCATCCCACTGTGCAACAACTCCCAGCGTGATCGCATCTGTGCAATGATGCGAGTGCGACTTCGCGGGATAAACCAACGGATGGAGCCGCCGGCGGCGTCGTGCGGCAATTCTTCGATGGCTTGGCGGAGGTAGCAGTCGCGCCCGGCGGCGAAGGCTCCTCACCGCGACACCACCGGCGGCGAGATGCGGTACGCCGCCACGGGGCGAAGAAGGCGGCGCGCGCGCCCGCGCGGCGGTTGGCTTCACGTTGGAGGAGGCGGCGGCGGCGGCAAGCCTTGCCGACCGGGAGGACCTTCGGAGGAGTCGTTGGCAGGGGGAGCCCAAAGCAAAGCGGCGAGCCAGCCGAGGGCGCGGCGGCCAGCTGTCTTCGAGCAGCTTGCCCGCAGTGAGCCCCAGCGCAGCCCCAATTTCAACCAAGAAGGCGCCTCCGTCGAGTTGGAGATATAGCAGGGCGGCAGGCAGGCCAACAGCCGCAGCGCCGTGGGACACGCTCCACCGCGACAAGTACCGTTGCCGCGGGAGCATCTCAGGCCGTGCCGGCAACTAAGGCGGGGTCTTCTCGGGCCGCCACGCCTGATCCTGCCGCAGCTCCCGGTAAACGTCGAAGGGAGCCTACTCCTCCGCCACACATGCGAGAGAGTGCGGACCCGACCTTTCCGCTGAGCTCGATGATGATGAAGAGGAGGAGGAGGAGTAAGACTTTTTTCCTTGTTGTACTTATATTTCTTTGATCTTTGTTGTTTCTTGTCTTGCATCTGATCTGCTTCCCTCTGAATCCTTGTTCCATTTGCAGGACTCTGGCCGAGAGAGCGGCGAAGAGGGCCAAGGTCCCCGTGGTTGTCATCGAGGACAATCCTGCTGTGGTGGCAGAGGACACGTCCGAGACTACCTTGACGGACCCGGTGCCATCTCCTCGAAGCAGCCCCCAGCGTAAGTGTTTGTTCATTTCTTGTTGTGGGGCGCGCATGGGTGCTTTTTATTTTGCTGACATCTTGATTGTTGTCTTGCTTGTGTAGTAGCAGAGCAGGTCCATCAGGAGCAGCGAAGCCGCTCGAGTCTTTGTCTGCCGACTCGCCGCCAAGGGGCGACTCTCGAGAAGGGAGCGCTCTCCGGTGAGGGAGCGGTCCCCAGCAAGGGGCAGTTCCCCGGCAGGGGACGGGACCAATGAGCCTTCGGTGGTGGAGCCCATGGTCACGGAGCCTAGCATAGGTAACCCTCCTTGTCGGAAATTTTCCCTTGGGCTCTTCTTCTGATCTTCTTTTTGGATCTTTGCTTGACTTTTTCCTTCCTCTTCCTGTCCTCAGATCCCCCTCTCACCGACCCGATGGAGACTGAGGCCACCGGCGAGGAAGGCGCATGCGGCAACACAGAAGCGCCGCGCCAGCGAGGAGAGGCGTGATGAACCCGCCGGACGAAGAAGCCGCCAAGGCTCTGGCGCAGGAGGCTGGCGAGGTCAGCGATCGTCTTGATGACCGGAGGGCACGGGGAGGCGCAAAGCGCTACACCGACCGCCGACCCCTCCGCCCGCTGATCTGCGTCGGGCTCGAGCCCCACCAGCGCCTACTTGAAGGCGGCGGCGTATACATCAAGCTTCCACAGGCGTCGAGCTCTAGGCGCCGGTTGAGCGAGAGGAGTTTGACGGGAAGTACTCGCCTTATTTGGGCTGGCGGTGGTTGACGCGCCAAGCAGCAGCGAGGCGAGTCGAGGAAGCAGTTGCTCAAAGTTGGTGTCACTCTACGCGCCCGACAAGCGAAGCTTGAGTCGAGGAAGCGCTTGTCATGTGGCGGGAGTTGACATAGAAAGCAGCGGAGGAGCTCAAAAGCCGCAACCAGGAGGCCCTCCGATCCATCGTGGAGGACATGGCGCAGCTTGTGGAAGCGAAGAAGGCGTTCATCCTTGAAAAGGCTGAAGCCGAGAGAAGCAGAGGCTCGCCGCCGAGAGCTGTCTAGGCGGGAAGGTGGTGGCGCAAGAAGGTTAATCTGGACAGCCACGAGGAGGAGCTCGACACACGGGAGCAATCACTTGGCGGGGCGCTCAAGGAGGCGAAGGATGCTGCCGCGGCCGCCGAGGCCGCCAAGAAGGATTTAGAGGTGAAGGTGACGCAGCTGGAGGCTGACATGAAAGGGAAGGATGAAGAGCTTGCCGCACTCCAGCGTGAACGTGAGAAGGATGCCCTCGCCCATGGCGATCTGCAAGTTTAGCTCGCTGACAATATCAAGGAACTGAACGCCGGCAAGGACTCGAGCGCTGATCTGGAGCTGAAGCTGGCCACACTGACAGAGACGCTGGATGGCGCCAAGAAGCGCGAGGATGACTTGAAGAAGAGATCAAAGGCGGCGAGGAGCTTCTTGGCGAGGGCCGCCGAGACTCAGAACACCTTCAAGGCTACGGTGGAGCTACAGACGGAGGCCTCGTCAACATCGCTGCAGCCATCGACGAGGAGCTGGCGGAGTTGGACTTGGCGGGCTTCGGGTACTCCACTGACGAAAACCTCCAGCCCAGCGCCAAGCTTACTCTTTTCTTCAAGGGTGTGGTGACGGCCCTCCAGCAACTCCGGGAAAGGATCCCAAAGAAGCTGGCGGACGAGTCGCGCGCAATCTGCGCCAAGGTCTTGGAGAAGGTGTTGGTGAAGATACTCTTCCGCAATCCGGGCCTCGACCTCACCCGCGTCCTCAAGAAGCTGCCGGCGGGTGCTGATCTTGAAGAACTCAAAGCCATTGTCGCACCCATCATGGACAAGGTGAATGAGGTCAGGAGGGTTGACGGCGAGCACGTGGATTAGGCCACCCTTCTTCTCCCTTCCTTGTCGCTGTTTATTTAAGTCATGAGAACAATTTAGTCAGTGCCGCAACAAGTTATTTTTGTAATATAACTTTATTCTAGGCAATGCTTGCTATACTATCTCCTTTACTTGATTCCTTTCTTTGTATGTTTCTACCCCTCGCTTTTAGGGAACTTGCGGTGTGAACACGCTTGCATGAAAACTTTGAAGTCTTGAACATCAGCAGCCCGCTGGCGGTGCTGGCTCCGGCAAGAAACCATGCCGGGACTAGTCACAACACACTTTCATTGTTTAGCGGACTCGAAACAAAGTAAGGGCACAACTAGCCACGAGTTGGTTCCTCCGCGCACAGGTTTTCCATACAAAGCACGGTCGTTCAAGGAAGATAACTTAAAAAATTTAAAACTGATTGTGCTCAAACTTTGGCAACTTAGCTTTTCTGTCTTCCGTGTCCCGGCAAGGCTATACTTCTTTGAACGACGCCCGGTCCACACCTTTATCCTCCCCTCCCCCGTGAACTTGTGG
The DNA here is from genome assembly GCA_021437245.1 of Aegilops speltoides. NCBI lineage: Eukaryota > Viridiplantae > Streptophyta > Magnoliopsida > Poales > Poaceae > Aegilops > Aegilops speltoides. Next base: position 203,408,682 of record CM038143.1, read on the forward strand.
GTGAAGGAACCTTCTTTTTTGAGAAAAAAGAAAGAAGAGAAAATAATAATATGGAGCCTTAAGGCTCGTTACTGCTTACCGGGGGCAAGTGCTGCACAAAGTGTTAGACAATGCATGCGAAAAAGAAAAAGGCATGAAATTTGACAACATGTGCTGAGCATATGATCTTTATTTACGCACGGGATCTGCGCCCGGCTTTGTACAAAGGGTTACATGCAACAGCGGCAAAGCTTGTACAAAAGGTAGTTGCCGGAACAGGTTCCGGCAACCGCGCCTTATGGGTAAAACTTACGAAGATGCTCTATGTTCCAGGAGTTGCTCACCGGAAAGCCATCTTCGGTCTCAAGGCGGACAGCGCCTGGCCTTGTGACTCGCTTTACCCGATAAGGGCCTTCCCACTTTGGCGTCAACTTGTTGGAATTCTTGGCGGATTGAGCAGCGAAGAACAAGGTCGCCCTCCTCGAAGCTTCGGCACTAACTGCGGCTATGGTAGCGGCGGAAAGCTTCTTTGGTAGCGAGCAGCTCGTCTGCAGCAGCTTTGAAGACGATCTTCCTCGAGGCGAGGCGTCATCTTGCCACAGCTGCTCTTGCTCAAGCTCATCGTGGCGAGCACTCGAGGCGATCCGTATCTGAGTTCCGTGGGAAGAACTGCCTCCGCTCCGTGAGCAAGAGCAAAAGGTGTCGGCGATGGCTCGGTTTGGCGTCGTCTGATCGACCAAGAACCACCGGCAGCTCCTCGATCAATTTCTTCCGCACTTGTGTAGCCTGTCGAAAGTTCTGGTCTTGAGCCCGCGCAGCACTTCAGCGTTCGCCCTCTCCGCTTGACCGTTGCTTCTCGGGTGAGCAACAGAAATGAAGCAGATCTTGGCGCCAAGATCTTGGACGTACTGCATGAAGGTGCGGCTCGTGAATTGTGTGCCATTGTCGGTGATGATCCTGTTAGGGACTCCGAAACGGCAAACAATCGAACTGAAGAACTTGACTGCAGACTGTGTTGTCACCTTCCTCACTGCTTCCACCTCCGGCCACTTCGTGAACTTGTCTGCAGACTGCTCCTCAGCACTCTTTGTGTTGATCTTGGGGACCTTCTTGACGACGGCTTCGGGGAGCTCTGCCGGAAAGTAGTCGCCGGTAACCAACTTCCTCTTCTTGCTCTGTCCAGTTGATGGTGTTACAGATGGTTGAGTCAGCTTGAGCACAAAAATTCCTGGTTCCACAGGTAACTTGAGTGCGGCGCACTTTGACAGGCCGTCTGCAATGTCATTTTGAGCTCTAGGAACATGTTCCATTTGCAGGCGGCTTCCTCACTTCATCAATGTAGGCTTCCATCAACGGACTCTGATAATCTTTGTTAACTTGACGGACGAAAAGCTGCGAGTCACCCCTGACAATAAGCTTCTTGATCTCAAGGTCCGCGGTGATCCTGAGTCCGGCAAGCAAGCCTTCATACTCTGTAGTATTATTTGTTGCTTGCTCCTTGGGAAAGTGCATCTGGACCACGTACTTGAGGTGCTCTCCGGTGGGTGCGACGTAGTAATGCGCCCTTTGGCGCCTTGCAGCAAGAAGGCACCATCAAAGTACATGATCCATTCTTTGCTCGCTTCCTTGACGGGGATGCTCCTCTCCGGAGTTTCTTCATCAGGTGTTGGCGTCCATTCTGCTATGAATTCTGCCAATGCTCGGCTCTGAATAGTTGAAGTACTTTCAAACTTGAGGCCAAAGCTTGACAATTCTAGTGCCCACTCGACAATCCTGCCTGTTGCTTCCGGATTCTGCAATGTCCTCTTCAACGGAAAGCGAGTGACAACTGTGATCTCATGTGCTTGAAAGCAATGGCGCATCTTCCTCGAGGCCATGAGAAGGCCGAAAAGCAATTTCTGCACACGAGTATCTTGATCTAGCCCCTGCGAAGGGCCGACAAAGTAAACTGGGCGCTGCACCATCTTCTTCTGTTTCTCTTCTTGTGGCTGCATGAGATCCATCCTTGCGGAACGAGAACTTGTCGGGAAGCCCCGCTTGTCATTTGGATTAAGCTTGCCGCGATCGTTGGCTCATCATCCGCCTCCATCTCCGCTACTAACGCAGCACTAACCACTTGATTGGTTGCCGCTAGATATAGCGACAACTTCTCTTGTGGCTTAGGTGCGACAAGTATTGAGTGGAGGATAGGTATCTCTTCAAGTCTGCAGCGCAGCCTCCGCTTCGAGTCCATTTCATTGGACCTGCCTTTTTCAAAATTTTGAAAAATGGCGAGTAGGCGCTTCAACGAACTTAGAGATGAACCTCTTGAGCGACAACACATCCGGCAAGACTTCATACGTCCTTGACTCGCTTCGGTGCTTTGATCTGCTCAATGGCTTTGATCTTGTCGGGATTGGCTTTGATCCCCCGCTGAGATACAAAGAATTCGAGAAGCTTGCTGGAAGGAACTCCAAACACGCACTTCTCGGGATTCAACTTGAGATTGATCTTGCGCAGATTGGCAAAAGTCTCGTCCAAATCTTGGATCAAAGTTGCTTTGTCTCTGCTTTTGACCACTATGTCATCCATATATGCTTCTACATTTACGTGCATTTGCGGCTCAAAAGCATATTGACTACTCTTGCAAATGTTGAACCAGCATTCTTTAGTCGAAAGGAATCCGTACAAAGCGATGCGTGCCACATGGAGTAATGAATGCGGTTTCTCTTCATCCTCTTACGCCATGAAGATCGGTGATATCACGAGTATGCACCAAGAAGCAGCGAGATCACATCCTGCGTGGAGTCGACAATCTGGTCAATGCGCGGCAAGGGAAATGGATCTTTGGGACAAGCTTTATTAACATCAGTGAAGTCAATACAAAGCCTCCATTTCCCGTACGCCTTGCGCACGACTACTGGATTGGTTAACCACGTTGGATGGAGTACTCCTCGGACTAGGCCTGCTGCTTCCAACTTCTTCATTTCCTCTGCAATGAACTCTTGGCGTTCCACTGCTTGCTTCCTAACTCTACGCTTGGCGGGGGCAGCGTGAGGACAGGCGGCAAGGTGGTGCTCAATTACTTTCACAGGAACACGGGGATGTCGGATGGTTGCCATGCAAACACATCGACATTCGCCGCAGAGAAAAGCAACGGCGCACTTTCCTATTTAGGGTCAAGAGTGGGCGATGGTGAAGGTACCACCGGTGCCGTCCTCCTTGGCGGCAACTTTCTTAGTCTCCGCGAAGCTGTCTTTGCCTTCTTGCACTTGCGGTGGAGCTCGATGGTGCGTCCTCGGCGGTAGCGCAGCACTCGAAGAGTGCGCTTGCGGACTGGGCATCGAGCTACTCTTGCGGACTTGGTCTTCTTCTTCCCCGGGGAGCTTCAGCGGCAAGTGGTTTGCGTTCTGCTGCGGCTGCTGCTTCCGGTAGATCTTGTCGATGCAGATAAGTGCATCTTTCTTGTCGCCATGGACGAAATAACACTTATCGGACCAGGCATCTTGAGCACATTGTAGGCGTAGTGAGAGGCTGCCATGAACTTGGCAAGTCTTTGGACGGACCGAGTATCCCATTGTAGGGCAATGGGAAATCAGCAACGTCAAATGTGACTCTCTCGTCGTCTGAAATTCAGCTCGCTGCCAAGCGTCCTTGGCGGTGTGATCTTCCCCTTAGGCTTGCTCCTTCGGTTGATTCCTTGAAAGGTACCGGTCTCTTGAGCTGTTGTCGGGGATCTGGAGCTTCTTGAGCACCGGCTGAAGAGATCGGTTCAGAGCCGGCCCCGCCGTCTACCAACATCTTTGTGACCTTGAGGTTGCGGATGGTTGGCGAAACCAGCATCGACAAGCACCCGACCGCGGTGATGCAATCAGGGTGATCCTCAACATCAAAACTGATGGGCGTGCTGGACCACTTCAGGGGCTTGCGCAATTCAACGGACGGTTCTGCTGCGTTCACCTCCCGCACCCACTGTTTGAGTTGGCGGTGCGAGGTGTGCAGAGAAGCGCCGCCGTCAACGCACAAAACCTCTGTTGCCTTCTGAAACTCCTGCTCGTCGGTCTCATCCTCATCTATCTCATCATCTTCATCTTCATCTTCGTCCTTGTCGCGGCCGCGGGGAGGCCTGTCTCCTTGCCGCTGCTTGGCCTTGCCGCGGCGCCCTCCCCGGGCGGGACGCTTCTTACCGGACCCTCCTCCACCTTCTTGGGCCTTCTCCTTGTCGCGGCGCTCGTATTCAGCTTTCTGTTGTTCTACGAGCTACTCAACCTTCTTGCAGGCCTGAAGATCCTGGCCCTTGGTGCGGTGGATCTTGCAGTACTGCTTGCCGGAGCCGTCCTGCTTGTCGGCGGCCACCACAGCCTCGCCGGAGTCACCAGCTTTGGCCTTCTCGACGCCACCTCCGTTGTCGGACTGCTCGACGACTAGCACATCCTTGGCCTTTCTCTTTCTGTTGTTCCGCCTCCGGTTCTTCTTTGCCGAAGGGGCGTCCTCACTGTCAGATCCTTCCACTCCTGCGTTCTCTCCGGGGAGTTTCCTCCCTTCATCAGCACGTGCACACTTGTCGGCCAGAGCATATAGCTCGCTGACATCTCTAATTTTGCACATCGCCATCTCCTCCCTCATACTGCGGTTGCTGCGTTACGATGGAGCGCGACCGATAACTTGGCGGGGTGGGCGTCACGGGATGTTGCGCTGCACTGGCTGAATCTCTGTGGGGTTCTCCTTCATACAGGCGGCGAGATGAAGATCGCTCTCTGGCCATGAGGTTTTTGGCGCTTTGTGAAAGCGCCGACAAATTGATGACAGGTCCGCCCACAAAGAGATGGAGTTATCCGGCAAGTGCATGAGCCAAGATCGGCGTTGGGCTTGAGCACCGGTGAAGTAGTTGGCGAGGATCTTCTCGTCCGTCCCGGCAGCTTTGCACGCGATGGTGTATCTGTTGAGAACTCCGGCGGATGTATCCTGCTATCGTGCCGGGCTCGTCGGCGAAGTTCTTGGTCTTGGGCCCTTTGGACATGCCGCAGCTCACAAGTGAGCGAGAGCAACCTACGCGTCTGACAAGTCGCTGGTTCCCCTGGCTCATGCATATCGACATGGGCCCGGTAGCTGGTCGGTGACGCGCGCTTCTCTTCGGCGCTTCGATCACGAGTCTGGCGTCTTCATGTCGTCGTTCTTGGAGAACTTGGCGTTGATCGCGGCGAGCTCGCGGGTCCAACGACGCGGTAGAGTCGGTGTCGAGGTTGGCCCGGCAAGTCGGCGATCTTGGCCTTCGGGGTGGGGAGTGCACGGTGGTGGCACCCCCACCGGTCTTGTCGGCATCGGCTCGCGCCTGGGCGTCTTGCCGGGGCTTAGGTGTGCTCGGTTGCCGGGGCTTGTCGCCGTTGGCGAAGCCGATGAGGCTCTGAATGGTGGCCCTCCAGTCGTCGATCTTGTCTGGCGCTGGAGGGTAATCTAGAAGCAGTTGGGCTCGGGCCAACGCTTCCTCTGGAGTCTTGGGTGGCGGTGGCGAGCGATGCGAGGTGCGGGATATGCTCAAACTTCTAACAGTGTTAGAAGGAGCAACATCTCGTTCAGGCGACCGTACTACGCTTGTGCCAGCGTGTTGACGTGCATGTTGGCCTTGAGCGTCCCGCGACCCGCCGGCTTGGCCTTGTTACTGCGCGAGCACGCGGTGCTAGGAGCACCATGGCGTTGTCGATCTGCACCTCTGGGAGAGTGCGGCGGATGTCTGAATCTTTGAAGCTTGCGGGGCCTTGTCCTTGGACTGGTGACGACGTGAGCCCCCCCATCGGCGCCCGCTCCTCCGCCGGCGTCGACCCCACCGCCTGTTTGCTCCGGTGGCGGTAGGACAGACGTAGATGGAGCGGCCACCTCCGAAGCCTTCTTCTTCGGTGGCACGTTGATGAAGATGTTGATGTAGCGCGTACAAATGCCGGATCAGGTTCGCACAACCTCGACGCCCCCCTACTTGGCGCGCCAAAGATGTCTTGGGAAATGAACACCTATGGGGCAGGGCCCCTTTCGGTCCGGCAAGGGAAGCGGAGGCGCCTGAAGAGTAGATCGGGCGAAACGCGAGGATTTTACCTAGCCGGAGCTCTCCGGAGAGATAAAACTCCTCTGCTGCTTTGTGTTTCTATTTTGTTCTTGCTCGAGGCGTGGGTGTGTTGCAGATTTGAATGAGTGAACCCCTTCTCGTCGCATGGGCCTCCTTTTATAGTCTAAAGGGTCATCGACATGTGGTGCTTGAGAGAGGGTAAAAAGTAAAAGCGGGGTTGGTACAACCGCTATCAATAGTGTCCCCTACCTAACTCGGCGGCGGGGACAAAGGCATTAATGCCCATCCGGTCGCTCAAGCGGTGCAAGAAAGCGACCGTTAGAGGCGCCACCGATCGCCATGATGGCCTTCTAGTCATCTTCACTTGCCACCTCGCACCGCTTGGCTGCCTGACTACCGCCACGTGCACGGGAGGCGACCACAATGGCGACACGTCGTCGGATCTTGTTGGGCGTGGGCGCATGAGTGGTAACCGCGCGGCAAGCGCCTTGCCGCGATCGCTGTCTTGTCGCACCCGCAAGCTTGTCGCTTCGCCGGGTCTTGCCGGAGCCTTGGCGCGTTCGCGGCAAGTTTTTCGCGATGCCTTGGTTGGCTTTCCCGGCAAGCTCCTCTTGCCGGGGTCTTGTCCTTCCCGGCAAGCTCCTCTTGCCGGGGCCTTGTCTTCTCAGTTAACACTTTGTTCTTGAATGGCAGTAATAGGAATAGCAAAGGATCTTGGCGGACGCCCGGCAAGCCCTACCGCGGGGCGCTGCGACTGCCCGTGCACAAGTTTGGGATACTAAGGTACCCCTACTTTAGTACACCGACACTGAACCTGGGTAAAAACATCGTGTCCCTTGTCTCCTGTTACCATCCGCCTAGGCATATGAGTTCGGGACCCCCTACCGAGATCCGCGGTTTGACACGGCGAGGGACCAATAAACCGATAAACATCAAACTTCTCGTTTGGCCCCAACTAGAGGTCGGTGAGATGACTATCTTGCATCGGACGCGAAGGCATAACTTCTTTGACTTCATTTGCTCTGCCTTTGGGTGAATGACCGTGGGCCCAGCGGGTGGCTGGCCCACCTATGATACACCAAAGGCAGGTGCGATAGAGGGCCGAGGAGTAGATGGCCAAGACGCACGTGAATTCAACGCAGTCTGCACTTCTCATATAAAGGCTCTGAAAGTGCAACTAATCCCCGGGTGGTTTTGGTAATTAATAACAACATATATATCATTGAACTAATCATTTCTTGAGAATATTTGAGAAAGTTCGATTGATATGGGTATGGCAATATTGATGATGTGGACCCTCAAAATGCTAAGGAAAACATTGGCAAAAGCTCAAGACTCCATTTTGGTTTAGTGATCCAAGATCACATTGAGTCCATAGGAAAGCCAATACTATTAAAAGGGGTGAGGTTATGATGATGATCTGGTTGCTCTAAGTGCTTAGTGATTTATCTCTCAAACTATCAGCAATCCTTCATTCCAACATAAACTCATAAGTAATCTCGGTCCCACGATTCCAAACTCAGTCTGCGAGATGAACCACCTCACCATATACCCAAACCCTAAGAATCTCGGATTTTCCGATTCCAAACTCGGTCATACCGAAATTGGTGTTGCCAAGCTTCTGTAACCTTCTGTACTCAAATCGGTGTCACCGAGATGAGAAAGTCGGTCCCACCGAAAATCCCAACGTTCACAAGATTTGAACTTTCGGTCTCACCGAGTTGTCAACTTCGGTCGACCGAGATTGGTCAAATGTGTGTAGCAGTTGGATTTTGTGTGGAGGCTATAAATACCCTCCACCTCCTCTTCATTTGTGGAGAGAGCCATCGAAAGAACTACCACTCCTACCTTACATTTACGAGAAGAAAACTACCTACCCTTGTGTTGAGATCAAGTTGCTCCACTCCCACCATATGAAACTTGATTTCTAGCCTTCCCAAGTTGCTTTCCACTCAATCCTTTCTTCCACCACAGCCAAATCAGTGAGGAGAGTTGAGTGTTGGGGAGATTATCATTTGAAGCACAAGAGCAAGGAGTTCATCATCACCAACCCCATCTATTACCTTTTGGAGGTGGTGCCTCCTAGATTAGTTAGGTGTCGCTTGGGAGCCTCCGTCATGATGTGGAGTTGAACCAAGGAGTTTGTAAGGGCAAGGAGATCGCCTACTTCGTGAAGATCTACCCGAGTAAGGCTAGTCCTCCGTGGGCGTAGGCCATGATGGCATAGACAAGGTTGCTTCTTCGTGGACCCTTAGTGGGTGGAGCCCTCCGTGGACTCGCATGGCCGTTACCCTCCGTGGGTTGAAGTCTCCATCAGCGTGGATTGGCGATAGCACCACCTATCGGAACCACGAGAAAAATCTCCGTGTCTCCAACTTGCGTTTGCTCTTCTCCACCTCTCATTTACTATCGTGCAATTTACTTTCCGCTGCCACAACTCTAGAATTGCATGTGTAGGGTGATACTTGACTTGGTTATCATTGTGAACTTGCTAAGAATCTACTCCAATCAAAAGGCAAAATTTTAAGTTGTCAAGTAGTCTAATCACCCCCCTCTAGACATACTTCCGATCCTACAAGTGGTATCGAGCTTTGGTCTCCATTGGATTGGTTTCCATTGCATTGGACTCCATAAGCTTGGTTTCACAACCTAGGAGAGTATGGCGTCTAGTGAGGTAATTTCGTGAGGTCCTTACTTTGATGGTTCAAACTTTGCTAGTTGGAAGCATAAATGAAAATGCATATTCTTGGACATAACCCACGCATGGGGCATTATTTGTGTTGGCTTGCAAGGTGAGTTCTTGAAGAAGGAAAAGTTCGGATCATGAAGCTCTGCGGATGAGTTGCGGATGTTCTGAACAATGCTCAAGCTTGTGACATTCTCTTCAATGCTTTGTGTCGAGGAGTTCAACAAGATCAGCCGTCTTGAGAATGCAAAGAGATTTGGGATACTTTGGTGAAATGCACGAAGGTACCGAGTCCGTGAAGGAATCAAAGCTAGATGTTCTTCAAGGTCGACTTGACAAGTTCAAGATGAAGGAAGGTGAAGAATTCGCTGAAATGTATTCTAGGCTTGCTCTCATCACCAATGAGATGGCAGGCTTAGGAAGTGAAGAAATGACCGACCGATTCATCATCAAGAAGATTCTCGAGCTTTGGATGGAAAGTATGACACCGTGTGCACTTTGATCCAAATGATGCCAAACTACAAAGATCTCAAGCCTACGAAGTCATTGGAAGGATTGTTGCTCATGAGATGACACTTAAAGATAAGGAAGAGCTTCACAACAAGTCAAGTGGTGCTTACAAAGCTGCAGTTGAAGCTCCCACATCCTCAAGTGACAAGCTAGTTTCCAATGAAGAGATAAGCCTAATGGTGAAGAACTTCAACAAATTCTACAAGAGTAGAAGCAAGGAAAGAAGCTCAAAGTCTAGATCATATGATGAAAAGAGATCTTCTAGTCGTGATCGAAACTGCTACAATTGTGGAAGACCGGACACTACTCAAATGAGTGTTCGACTCCCCATAAGAAGAAGAAGAATCTCCAAGAAGAAGAAGCTCAAGAGAAGAGTAAGCCTCGAAAAGAGAAGGAGTAGAGATGATCGTTATGAGCGAAGATCCTCTCGGAGAAGCAAGGATTCGGAAAGGAAAGACAAGTCATCAAGGAGCTATACAAGAAGAAAACATCAAGCTCATGTTGGTGAATGGGTTTCGGCTCCGACTCAGACAATCACTCGAAAGAAGCTATCACTCCAACTCGAACACAGTCAAGATGAAGGTGTTGCGGTCTTGCTCTCGTGTCCTCCAACTCCAACTCCTATGACATATTTGATTCACCAAATGAGGGAATTGGAAGATGCTTCATGGCAAAAGGCCCCAAGGTATCACATCCTGAGTTTATTGACTTTGATAGTGATGAGGATGACTTGCTTGGTGAAGATGAGCTTTTACATGATAAATCTAGTGAGCTTAGTAATGATGAACATGCTAGTAGTCTTTATAGTCGAGAAGAGTCGAATGACAATGCTATGAAGGAGATTGAGCGTCTAACTAAAGAACTAAACACTCTTAAGTTAGCTCATGAAACAACTCAAGAAGATCATAGAGAGCTCCTAAGATCTCATGAGAAGCTACAACGAGAAGCTCAATCTAGAGCAAGAACATGAGTTTCTAAAAGCTATCAATGATGATCTTGAAAGAAGAGTTCTTCATATCTTGCCAAGCGACTTCTCTTGTCTAATTTCTTGCCACCTATCAAAACTAAGCATGACAAGCATAAGAAAAATTCTTCATCTAGTAGTAACAATAATCATGCTAAATCAAATGTTGTTACTTTTAGTAATTCTCTTGATTCCACTAACAATGTTTCAAGCCAAGTTTCACTTGAGCAAGAAAATAGTCTATTGAAAGGGATTATAGAAAGGTGTCTACAAGAGTCTTGCGGAAGCAAAAGCTTTGAGAAATTGTTACAAACAAGGAAGACAGGAAGAATCAAGGAATTGGTTTTGAGCTAAAGTTCAGCGCCGAAGGTGTTGAATGGGAAGAAAGTCGATATCCTCCAAAGTTTGTCTCTCAAGAGGAGAAGTATGATCCTACTTCTTCCAATGAGGAACAAGCTCAAGATGACCTTCCACCACAAGACCACAAGCTAAAAGGCAAGGACAAGCTTCAAGAGGAGATTGATGCATTCATTGAAGCACCCAAGGCCATGGTCAAGTGGGTTCCCAAGGCAACTTCAAGTTCTACTTGACAAGCTCAACTACTACCCCAAGGATTCCCATCAAGATGATGTGGATCGAAGAAGAAGAACTAGAAAGTTCTTGAGGGTGACTCGCCAATATACTTCACTCACATTCATTTTGGCAAGGACTTGTGCAATCAACTTCCACATCTTGCACTAGTTCATGGAGTCACAAACCCTCATGTTGGTAAGTCAAGGGACAAGGTAATCATTGCTTTCATGGACATCATCTATTGTGTACTTCAATCTATGTCCATGGATATCCTTGTTTGTTCCTTGTGGGACTAACCCATGTAGGTATTGAAAGTGCCGAATCCTAAGGATTGCTCCCAACTCTTGATGATCTTCATCAACATTGAGCATCCACATCTTCAACATCTACATGAAGTCTTCAACGACAACCCAAGGTTAGTTTGACCCTTTAAAGGGGTTCTCACATCAAGGGGAGCTTTGCTCTAAAGAAATGAGCTAAAGCATCTTCTAATGATGTGAACACATCAATGCTTTATGGAAAAGTGGTAACCCCACTTGTGCTTAAGCGATGAGTATGACCTATGATCAAATGTTCTCATTTGACTCCTAAGTCAATATACTCATATATAGATGACCTAGTCATCGCCAAATTGTGTGCTAGCTGTTAGTGTTTTGTTTGTGCATGTTTGACACATATTTCATTTGCTATCTTATTGTGTGAGCATGTTGGATGCATGATTTTATCCATTCGAGGACATCCATTTGTTGCTTTGGTCTTTTGGCTTTCTTTCTTTTTGACCAAATGGATGGACAAGAATGCCTAAGTTCCTCCTAGCTATCTATGCTTTCTTGTCTCAAACTCTATTCATGCTTATATCACAAACTTTGAACAAGACTTTTTGGACGAGGCCCGAGTGAGGAGCACTCGAGCCACCGATCCGTCAAAAGCCTAACTTCCAAAACCTTCTAAGTACTTTCGGTCAAACCGATATACTCAAATCGGACGGACCGAAATCACTTGGATTGATCTAGGTTTTCACCTTGGTGAAACCGAGTTTCAAATTCGGCGTGACGAAGTGTGTATGCTGCCTGATTAACCATCTCGGTCCACCGAGTTTTCAAACTCGGTCCCACCGGCAACCGAAGGTATATATACCCGAGGACAGCAGCGTTGATTACTTCTTCAAAGCGCTCGCCCTCAAACCTTTACTGCCGTCGCCTTGGTCTCCGGATCGTCTCCGCCATCACTTGTGCGCCCTCGCGCATGGTCTCCATCGCCGTCAGCGGTCTTTCTCATCGCGCCGTTGCCGCCGTGGTAAACTCCACCGCATTGGGTGAGTTTCATCCTCTCGTGCTCAACCGCTGATTCAATGCACGATAGGCGTTGTCAAGTTTCTTGCCAAGATTGAGATCTCCCTATCCAGCCATTTAGATCATAGAACAAAATTCGAGTGAAAATTTTAGGGTTAGGTTTCCATGAACACATCTCGGTGTGACCGATTCGACATTTTCGGATGACCGATTTGGCCTCTGGCCATTACCTTTGCACTTTTCGGTTAAACCGAGTTGTGCAAATCGGTAAGACCGAAGTGAAGATTTAGTGAAACCCTAGTATTCTCGGCTGGGCGAAACCTATTTGGTCCAACGAAAGTGGTGTATGTGATGCATTTAGACACTTGGTTTCACGAATTTATAGACTTCGGTCGAGACCGACATGTATACTGTGAAAACCTAAAACTAAAGTTTGAACTCATTCTTTTTGCAAAATCCTCTGCGGTTTGTGATAACTCTTCTATTACGCCTATACCTATTCTATTCACGGGTTGTCGGTCATATGCGATGGAAGTAGCAGTCGAACAGGTCGAGTTGCGGTTGAGATTCTGAGGCGGTGACAAGTCGAAGAAAGCAGTTTTCAGATGATGGAGAAGCACTCCAAGTGGACTGCTGCGGCTGCTACGAGGGCAGGAAGAAGAGAATTACGATGAGGAGGATTCAGACTTTGTTGCGAGATGAGGAGATAACTTCTAAGCCAAAAAGGCAAGTGGTTGCCAAGAGCTATCAAGGGCACAGTCAAAGAAAGGCACAAGCAAAATAAGAAATCCTTGCTTTGCAAAAAGCTCAGCATGGAAGTAGAAACCTCCGGCAAGATCAAGAAAACTTCCAAGAGGAAGAGGAAAGTTCATGAAGAAGCGATGATGATGATTCTAATGAGAAGCACCTCGGCCTCCTCGAAGCGAAGTTGATGGGAGATGCCATCGAGGCAGGAGCACCCACAAAAGCTAAGCAATCAGCTCCAGCAAAAGGCAGCCCAAGCCAAACCTGCTGCCAAGCCAAAGAAAGCTGTGAGGAACATACACCTTGAGAGAAGAAGAAGGACAATGTGCCACTGCAGAATCGGATGATGAGGCTCATGTTTTGCTCAAGCTCGAACGAAACTGCGAGTTCATAATGAAGCTCATCCTCGAGCTGAAAATATGAAAGAGAGGAAGGATAAAGGTCTCGAGGCTATGGAGGCAAGTTGATCCATATGCCACCGGAGAAAAACAGCATTGACTCAAGATTCCACACTAGAAAGCAACAAGACTTTTATGAGGCAGTGCTCATGGATAAAAGCCAATTATTCTTGACACGAGATCGTGGTGGGATTACATCGGCAGTGAAAACACGAGACTATTTCCCACATGTGCATGAAAGCTTCCTTTGCTTGTGGGATTGCGAGTTTGTTGGTCGGTATTGCTTGGAATGATGAGATGATCATGCGGTTCTATGCCACCGCACACTTCTATCGGATGGCGAATTGTATGGATGTGAAGGGCAGAAATTCCATTCAAGCTGTTGAAGAATGGAGAGCATTGCTGAATGCACTGTATCAAGGGATGATGATGTTGATGTGTATGGCATTCCAAAGAAAATCACGAGTCGATGAAGAACATGTACAATGAGGTAAAAGAAGGATGTTGAGATATGGAAGCTTGGTTCGATCTATTATCTTGAGCGGTCTCCCAACCACCAACACCATTACGAGGCATACTTTGATGCCTAAGTCGAGAGACCACCGCATGATAAGAGGGTATTCTATCAACATGCTGCACATTCTAGATCGAAGACACCTTTTAAGGTGATGGACACGATAGTTGAGACTATCAAGAGGACATGACGAGACGACGGAGAAGAGGTCGTGTGGGTTTGCTCGCATATTGGATGCTCATTAATGCCAAGTTTGGCACGGACACCTACATGTTGGATAGACCCCACTTGCCCTTTGCAGCTTTGAACATGAGGATAATGAAGTTGTGATGGTGAGGATGCTCCCACATCTGTAGAAGGACATGCTAAGTCTGAAGCTGCCAAACAAGCTAAAGCTGAGAAGGAAGCGGCAGCAAAGCCCAAGGCGTTGAGAACAACTTCTTGAAGCCACTCGGACAATTGAGCTCGCTTTGGCCAGCATAGTGCAGTCTCGGGAGAGCCTTGAGAGGATAGTTGAGGATAAGTTCCATGCTCGGGCGTCAAAGTGGTGAAGTGCAGGTCACCGTCAACAAGCTTGAGGCGGACATCGAGGAAGCTAAGAGGAAAAGCGAGCTCATGAGGGAGATGGAAGGTGATATGGTCGGGATGACTATGAGCAGCCTGCTCCGGTGCCCACAAAGCCGGATCATTTGCTATTCGATGTCGGACCCAGGCTACTACGCCAGCACCTCCTACAGCTCCATCGGTTCGGCACCAGCTCCAGTATCCTCCTCCGGCTCCACAGACTTGGCGAAGCTTTGCAGATGCAGCTATCTCCACTCCATCGGCCGAGCGAGAGCCGCCGGCGAGTCCCGAGTGGCGATTAGCTCTATACCTTTCGAACTTTTGGTAACTTGTTGCCAAAGGGGAAAAGTGTATAGATCATAGGGCTTCGAGAGAGAGTGCTCGTTTTGCTCTTTCGTTTGCGGTTTTCCTTGAGATACTTTTGAGTTCTTTGAGATACCGTGTGTTTGATACTCGTTTGCTCTATCTTGATGAGTGCTTGATCATCTTGTGCTTAATGTGTGCTTGATGCTTATCATATTCCATTCATATCTTGTATGATCATTTACTCATGTCTTGGTGATTGGGTGCATGTTATTCATTCTTATCATTTTGTGCGCTCCACCAAGATGTATGTGACATGGAAGAGTGACCCATGATCCTAATCGATTGTGCATTTGCATTCAAGCATAAATCTTAAATAATGCACAAATTTAGGGGAGCTCTTGCTTATCACATACTTCTCAAAGCGACGATGTTATTCATTGATTATATCATTTGTGAAGCTTTGATCTATATGTTGTCATCAATTACCAAAAGGGGAGATTGAAAGTGCAACTAATCCCGGGTGGTTTTGGTAATTAATAACAACATATATATCATTGAACTAATCATTTCTTGAGAATATTTGAGAAAGTTCGGTGATATGGGTATGGCAATGGTGATGATGTGGACCCCTCAAAATGCTAAGGAAAACATTGGCAAAAGCTCAAGACTCCATTTTTGGTTTAGTGATCCAAGATCACATTGAGTCCATAGGAAAGCCAATACTATTAAAGGGGTGAGGTTATGATGATGATCTGGTTGCTCTAAGTGCTTAGTGATTTATCTCTCAAACTATCGGCAATCTTTCATTCCAACATAAACTCATAAGTAATCTCGGTCCCACCGATTCCAAACTCATCACACCGAGATGAACCACCTCAGCCATATACCCAAACCCTAAGAATCTCGGATTTTCCGATTCCAAACTCGGTCATACGAAATTGGTGTTGCCAAGCTTCGTAACATACGTACTCAAATCGGTGTCACCGAGATGAGAAAATCGGTCCCACGAAATTGGCAAACCCTAGACTTTGGAAGAATCGGACTAACCGAGATTGTATTTTCGGTCCCACGAAAATCCCAACGTTCTAAGATTTGAACTTTCGGTCTCACCGAGTTGTCAACCGGTCGACCGAGATTGGTCAAATGTGTGTAGCAGTTGGATTTTGTGTGGAGGCTATAAATACCCTCCACCTCCTCTTCATTTGTGGAAGAGCCATCGAGAAAGAACTACCACTCCTACCTTACATTTACGAGAAGAAAACTACCTACCCTTGTGTTGAGATCAAGTTGCTCCACTCCCACCATATGAAACTTGATTTCTAGCCTTCCCAAGTTGCTTTCCACTCAATCCTTTCTTCCACCACAGCCAAATCGGTGAGGAGAGTTGAGTGTTGGGGAGATTATCATTTGAAGCACAAGAGCAAGGAGTTCATCATCACCAACCCCATCTATTACCTTTTGGAGGTGGTGCCTCCTAGATTAGTTAGGTGTCGCTTGGGAGCCTCCGTCATGATGTGGAGTTGAACCAAGGAGTTTGTAAGGGCAAGGAGATCGCCTACTTCGTGAAGATCTACCCGAGTAAGGCTAGTCCTCCGTGGGCGTAGGCCATGATGGCATAGACAAGGTTGCTTCTTCGTGGACCCTTAGTGGGTGGAGCCCTCCGTGGACTCAGCGCAGCCGTTACCCTCCGTGGGTTGAAGTCTCCATCAGCGTGGATTGGCGATAGCACCACCTATCGGAACCACGAGAAAAATCTCCGTGTCTCCAACTTGCGTTTGCTCTTCTCCACCTCTCATTTACTATCGTGCAATTTACTTTCGCTGCCACAACTCTAGAATTGCATGTGTAGGGTGATACTTGACTTGGTTATCATTGTGAACTTGCTAAGAATCTACTCCAATCAAAAGGCAAAAATTTTAAGTTGTCAAGTAGTCTAATCACCCCCTCTAGACATACTTCCGATCCTCTGAGGCTCCCTTGAGTCCAATCTAGTACCAAATCCTCGCACCTATGCATGCTAACCAAAGGCAAGACTGATCACTTGAATCATAAGATCAGTTGACTAGAAGCTAAGCTAGACCCATGGAGGCGATGGCGGGAGAATCAGCGGGTGTGCGGATGGTCCTGACGCCGGCATGCGGCTCGGCACCGAGAACGTCTCGAGTAGTGCTTGAGGCCGCCCGAGGCGAGGGCAGCAGACGGCAACCGTCTCCTTGTTCGACGAGGTCCTCATCGGTTTGCTCGACAAGTTCACCATCGTCAAGGAGTTCGTGGGCGACTTTGGCGTCGCCCTTAACCTCGCGCCCGAGGCTGCTGTGATGCCGCCACCCTCAGCGGCCACTATGGTGACAACCTCTTGATGCCTTTGGTGGCCTGCGGCTCGCCCACCATCGCGTCGGAGAATGTCCACCTCGAGGTCGCGCTTGCCGCACAGCGCCTGGCATAGCAAGACACCATCGACATAATCACCCACGTCTACATGCAAATCGTCCACAAGGACTACTACATGCATGAGGAGGACGCTAGAACGCTGGCCTTCTTGGACCGCATGGCAACCTTGGACGGCATTGTTCATACGCACGTTGAGTTCCCGCCAACGCCGCTGCTCCTCACACGTCGGTTGGTGACCCGGCGCACTAGGGCGTGAGGATGTCGTTGATGGATCCGTATGAATTTTTATCTTTCCGTCAAATCCATGTAGTAGTATATGGTACTACTGGTAAGTATCTTACCTTTCGCATCAACTTCATAATTTTCGTACGTACTCCATGCATGAACTGTGCCAGAACCAAACTTCACATTACTCGGGAAAATCATTATTTCTATCTATCGGTCGCGCCATGGAGCAGAACCAAATTTTACAAGTTACAAGTTCAAAAGGAAAAGCCTGCCTTGTTCGCGCCACACACCCACACGGTTGGTCCGGCACGCCGCTCAAGGTGGAATGCATGCGGTGTTGCATTTTCACTTACAAGAGGGACCGCAGTTGAGCAAACCGACTATCAGCAAACCGCCACCCCGCCCACCGCGCTATGGCTGAGAAAACAGGAGGGACAAGAGATGGCTATAGCACGGACTCTAAGAAAATTGGTGTCAGATGGGACTGGTGTGGGTGGCATGTGTAGTATTGCTAGACGTGAATGCTAGTTATAGCCCTTGCCACCCCACGATATAGAGCCTATATCGAGGTGATGGTTACATAGAACAAATTTCCTGGAGTCCGTTCTCAGCCCTCCTCTATCTCTCTTCTCAGCCAGCCAGCGGACGTGCGGAGCCCATCATCTGTTTGCTCATATGCGGTCCCACATGTTAGTGAAAACGCAAGAGGACCCACTTAACCTGCACATCTTTCACCTCGACGTGCTGGTGATGAAAAACAAATCCAATAAAGATCTTTAGTGGCCTCTTTTGGAGTTACTCAAGAGTAGTAAGATTCTATTTACAGTTTAACCCAAGTTGCACATCACGTGGCTTCAACTACCACTCTATTTGCTTGCATGACACGACCTGGATGCTAGATGTCCCACGTGTCGGCAAAAGGAGGAAGAACCCGACCAAATCTTCGGTTGTGCTCTCGGATTAGACTAGTTGTGCTAACTTAAAATTTTATTGTGTAGAATGGATGCAAGTTTTGGTATTGGGAAGAAGAGTACATCAATATATTGATAGAGCGCAATTTAGTAGATGTTCTAGCACTTTTAGCTAGCATAGAGGCTAGAGATGAGACTAGTGCACTTGTTGATAGAATATAGGCTAGACATGAGACTAGATGCAAGGAAGCAACATCTACTTCTTTACACTCGAAGAAGAAAAAAGCACGCAAGATCGAGCCTCCGCAGATCAACAATGAATGCATCGAGAAGGCACTAATCCAACTTACAGGAGCTTTTATGGAATTTGGATATCTTCTAAAATGTATTCTTGTGGTTCTTGTTTTCTTTGGTCTTGCTTTTCTAGTCAAAATTTTGGTGATGTATTTCCATGTACCAAAAAATCTATGATGACAAAAGATATGTGTTTGCAAAGAAAAATGTACGCGGCTGGGATGCGTCCGCGCGTTCGGCGCACGACCACCGCCTCCGAGAAATGGCCCGGACACGACCCCATTGCCCTATCCAAACAAACAGAATCCGGGCAAAACGGAGGTCCATTTGGGGTCGTGCGTTGGAGTTGGCCTTACAAGTGGGACCGTAGTTGAGGAAACCGACTTTCGGCAAACCCCCACCTTGCCCGCCGCGCGATGGCTGAGTTAGAGAAATGACGAGGTTGATGAGATTGCTGTAGGACGGACTCCAAGAAATATGGTGTCAGATGGAAGTCATGCTGGTGGCGTGTGCCGTACTCCTGGACGTGAATGTTTGTTCTGGCCCATGCCACCCTACTACTCCTACTACTTATAGTAGTAGTATCGAGATTCGAGTCTTTGGTTACATCTGTGAACACATTAACATATGGCCCACCTCACACTATGGCCAAATTTCCTAGAGTGCATGCCGGGTTAAAAAGTGTTTGTTGTGAGGGTGGGTGGTTGGTCTCAAGTATAATACTTGTTGTATTACATTATCGTGAAGCGTAGAGATAGTCTTGATTACGAAAGTTTATCACATGCATATCAGTTTATTACATACAACAGGTCATCAACCCACAACGACAACAAGGATACATTCTAAATACTAAAGTTTTCATCACACAACAAATAACAAGCAATGAAATGAACTTCAACTCAACCAATCCTCGGCGTTGGATATGCTTGCTTTGAACCACAAGTGATTCCCTGGGAACGGCCATCTATTGTCAATCTCGAGACCAACGCAGGACTGATCATTCAGGCTGAAGCAGCCTACTATATCAGTACCAGGGTAGCACTACAAAAAAATACACTTCCGTGATGATACGTGTTTGTCATAGTAGGTCACGTTTTTTGTCATGCATGTACATCCATGACGATTTTATGACAAAATCAAGATAGTCATACCTGTTCTATCGTAGAAGTGTTCCATGACATTACCAAAATTATCATCACGGAAGTGTCCACTTCCATGACGATAAATCGTGGCGTCCGCGAAGTGCTTTTCGTCAAGGGTGATTAACATGTGGCATCCACCGTAGCGAACGCCGTTAAGCTATCGGGTCGGGTTTTGGATCCAATAACCCGTTAACAGCCCGACCAATGGAGATTTTCCGTGTGAAATCATCATTGGTTTGGAGAAACGGGTTGGCTCATCGTTGGGATAGATGTCATCCACTCATTGGACGAGAAGCGCCTATGATCGTCGACCGTGGCGCGGCTATGAAGCCCATTCTGTGAAAAGGCGGCCCGTTTGACTTGGTCAGGTGGCGGGCGGCCCATGGAAAGCATGTTAGCGGCTTGTTCGCATATAGCCCATTACTGACCCGCTAACCCAAGGCCCGTTATGCCCTATCTCGAATTAGGCCCGATGGCGTCATCTGGGCCATCAATATGATTCAGCCCGTTTTCACGCCGGCCCATGTATGGCCCATGGCGTCTTCGGCCCATATGAGGCCCTATGTAACTCTTGGCCTATTAACGGCCCGTGGTGAAAGCGGCCCGCAATGAACAGTGTATCACTTTACACCCATTAACGGCCCGTGGTGGCGGCTTGTAATGAGCGTATATCACTTTATACCCATTAAGGGCCCGTTATTCAGTTGGGCCGTTTCCAGCCCATGTTATCTTTCGGCCTTCTCAGAGCCCATTTATTCTTGGGCTCATTTACAAAATTCGTTTACTTACGGCCCGTTACTGTCATTTTACGCTTGTGGGCCAAATTCAGCCCGTGAATTCTGATCGGCCCGTTTGTGGTCCGTTAATCGTTGGGCGTTTTCATAGCGTCATCAAATCGGCCTATTAACGATGGCCCGTTATGGTCGGCCCATGAGCAGACGATTCAACTCTAGCCGTTCACGGCCATAATCTGACCTATTATTGGCCCATGTTTGTGTCGATCATCTGACCGTAAAGGACCATTGATGATCGACCGTAGAAGGCCCATTGTTTCTCGGCTCGTAGAAGGCCCAATGTTTCTACGGCCCATAGAAGGCCTACTGTTTCTATGGCCTGTAGGAGGCCTAGTATCACTACAGTAAATATTAGCCCATGGTTATTGTGGCCTAGTTTTAAAAAATAGGTTATTGTAGCCACTAGCAAACCGTGGAAAAAGAGCTGCTGCGACTACAAGCAAACAAATAAACAAGACAACAAGGAAATAAATAAGCAAGCAACTTATGCTAGGCTATCACGGCTATTACACATATTACATCCTTTGGGCATCAAAGTTCACCACGGTGCAAATATAGGAAACAATGACATATAAGCGCATGCAACAAAACAAGTCGAGGCTGAAACCACTTGAAGAGTTCAAAAGCAATATCCAGGTACCCATAATGCTGGCAAGATGCTTAGCAAACTTATTAACTTTCTCTTGTTTGGCGCTTAAATCCTCCGGTAACTTCTTTGTTGCACAAGAAAATGCATTATCTGAATTCTCGGGGACTTCCTCGGTCCTTGACTTCTTCTGCGGCCTGGTGGTGATGCCTTCGACTTGGCTGAGGCTGAAAAAAGCGAAGTGATTGGCGGTGAGTTGAAGAGCTTGTGCGGTGATGCTTGGCGATAACTCGAACACTACATCAACGGAATTTGTGGGGTTTTCTCATTGTCTACAAGATCGTTTTTATCACCTTTCTTGGAGACCAACAGGGTTGTCTCACTATCTTGAACCTTATCTGCATTACTTTCTCTACCATTGCATAGTGGGGTGCTCTTCTCCAATATTCTGTTTGCATACTACAAGAGAAACAAGCAGACACATCACAGGTTTAGCTTATAGTATACCAAACTCATTTTGGTAAACCGGTTTAGTAGTAAGGTGGACAGGATAACAACATGAAACAAACATATATCTATGTACTATGGTCACTGTATTGTCCATATCATTCTAGTTTATGTTCCCTAATCAAGATAGAGACACTGTTCAACTCATATATTTTTAAGACACAACAACATAGAGAGAATATAAGTGTGAGAAACTACACAGCATTGGCAGCACTTGTAATGTGCATCACATGAGAACATAACTGTTTATACAACTTAAACTGAAATCAACATAGAGCAAGAAGTTGGGACAGCAATCCAGTTAAAGAAATAGGTTTAAAACATACCAGTTGCACCATTGGAGTTTCAATTGGATCCTTCAAATTCGAAAGTAGTTGGTATGAGTAAATCTGATGATGCAAGACAAAGGAGTATGGACCATAGCTATGGAATCGACACGAGAACAATTGCTCTTACGCTTTAAGCGTGGAGTTTGGGTTAGGCTGTGGTGGTCTTAGTGCTTTGTGCCTTTGTAGTAGCTTACAAACTGCTCGTGTGGGGTACTCTGTGGTGTACATGGTGCTTTGTCAACTATAAGTGGGTTACTAACCGCTGGGGTTGCGGTTAGATGGGTTGGAGCTGGTTCTCAGCCCAATGGTGTAAGTGTGCAATCTGGAAGAGTCTCGATTATGTGTGGTGGGGCTAGTTTGTGGGCGGACAACCATGGTTCTATCTGCATCAGCAGGTATACTTGTCTTTTGTGAAGAACAGGTTTTGCTCCCTTACATCTGCCATCACCCCTCCAATTCAAATGGCTGATAAACAAGAAAAGAAATTGAACGTACAGACATTGTATGATAGACAGATGTGGTAATTCACACATATGTTGTCTAACCAAACAGGACGGCATGACACAATATCACATATATGATGCCTAACTAAATAGGATAGCATGACACAGTTTCAGATATATGATGGATAACTGAACAGGATATAATGGCATAATTCAACATATGATGAGTACCTAAACAGGATGACATGACAAAACTATATTATGTCTTTCTAAAATAGGTTAGGATGAAATAATCACATACATGTTGTCTAAGTATACAGGATGGCATGATATAATTGACATAATTGATTCATATACTAAGTAGCTGGCACTCGCATGTATGATCTCGAAACTAAGCAGATAGAATTCAATATTATGCATATGATGTCTAAACTAAGCAATGCAATACACCATATGCATCATATGAGAAATATAAACATTGCAACTTAGAGCATACACCTCAGGTGGGATATAGGACTGGTCATCTGTCTCTGAATACTCCTCTGAGGAGCTCCCTGTAACCATCGAGATATATGCTTCAACAGGTACCATTGCCTGCTCTGAAGACCATGTTTTCACTCCAGATTTTTCCATAATCGGCTCAAATGGCTGATACACATGAAGAGTAATTCAATATACACAGATTGTCGACAAATGGAATACGTAATGAAAAAAAATGGCATGAGATAATTCACATATATGATGCCTGGCTCCATGGCAGTGCATAATTCACATATATGATAACTGGCTGCAAAACATGGCATTGCATAATTCACATATCTGATATAGAAAGCAAACATGAGGCATTCACACAAAGCATGTCTAATCTAAGCAGATGGCATGGCAATGCAGGACACCATATGCATGATATGAGCAATATAACCCAGCCAAGTTAGAGCATGCACCTCGGGGATATGGTGGTCATCTCTCTCTGAATCCTCCTCAGGATCTATCGTAACCGACAAGAAATCTGCATCGACGGGTATGCTTGATGCTCGGAAGACCTTGTTTTCCTCCAGATTTTCTCATGACCGACTCAAATGGCTGATGCGGGAAGAGTAGATGAATGTATAAACATTGTTGACAAATGGAATACATTATGGAAAAAAATATGTACGATACAATTCACATATCGATGGTGGCTAAAGCAGGATGGCATTGCATGATTCATGTAAATGATGCTGGCTAAAGAAGATGGCATTGCATAATTCCCGTATACTCCCTCCATTCCTAAATATTTGTCTTTTTAGAGATTTCAAATGGACTACCACATACAGATGTATATAGACATATTTTAGAGTGTAGATTCACTCATTTTGATCCGTATGTAGTCACTTGTTGAAATCTCTAAAAACAAATATTAAGAATAGTGAATATGATATAAAACAAGCAGGTGGCATTCACACAAAGCAAATCTAAACTAAGCTAATGACATATAAGATGTATAATGTAAGCAATGCAAGGCGCCATATGCATGATATGACCAACATCAGCATGCCAGGTTAGAGCAAAAATCTCCATCTGAACAGTTATCTTCGCCCACCATGGAGCAGCGTCTGCATGACATTATATTCGCACGCAACGGTCTTCTCTTTTTCTCTACATGTTCAGTACGATTGTGTACAATATCTGACATGCATAATAAAAAATAGTTAGATTTTGTAAGGCCTAAGGGGTGCATGCAAAAATCAAGACTGATGGTAGCAAGCAGTGGATGGATCCAAAACTAATGATAGCGGGTAGATTATAGCTTCATTTTAAAAGATAGACAATGGATCATCTATTGTTTGTTGCCCACCCAACATGAACCACATAGAAGACCCCAGATGAACGGATAGTAGACGAGATACTATTCGTTCTCTGGCTCGATATGAGACCCATGGGCAATTCAAAACTCAAGATTGAGCGATAAAGTAGCGGTAATAATAACCGATGTATAACGTAAGCAAACAAGAAAGACTGCGACCTCTCTTCAGGAACTATGTAGTCCTCGGGTTCATCTCCTCAGTCGATGATGGTAATGCGGTTAGGCGTGGCTGCGGCAGCAGGAAGATGATCTGAGGCGGTGAAAGAAAGTCTGCGAGGGGATCTCTGCTGCATAGAAGCGCAACATTGATGGTGCACCTCGGTGGGGTGGATGGATGGACGCAGTAGGAGCAGGACATAACACCTGAGTTTTCTTTGACGCTAATCTGAAAATGAAGTAAATCTGTAAGGGCTCCTTAGAATTGGAGGATTCTATAAATGCATGGACAGGAAAAACACAGGAATAGGAGAGGAATGCACGTGCATAACAGAGCATTTGGAAGCATAGGATTTGATCAACTTTGGGTGTTTGGCTCACATGAATTGGAAGAACGGAGGAATGGAGAAACAAAGTGATGCGATGAGTGTACAACCACTTTGGCATAGCCTTTTGGACCTCGGCATCATTGGGTTGGGCGTGGAGGATGGTGATGATCTTGATGTATTTGTCGGGGCGGGGAAGAAGATCGAGGCCTCTGGAAATGGCGCCGAAGTCTTGCTCATTTGTGATGGGCGGTTCCGTCGTTGGAGTAGCTCCGCTAAGGTGTCTGACGGCGAGGCTGAAGCATGACAAGACAGACAACGTTAATCTGAAGTGGGACCCTAATATCATCTACAATAGATGATGTAAAATACATCACCAAAAAGTGCTAGATGTAAAACGCATTAGTCGCGCCACGGCCACTCCGATAGATGCTGTAAGTACTGTTCACTCTGAACATACCTGAAGAAAATGAACTTCACAGTCAAAACTGAATTTTACTGTCGAAACTGATTGAACTAGTAATAGAGCATTTCAATAGATGTTTAGGGCGTTCGAGCACTAGTAGCGAGAGAAGCGATGATCTAAATCAGCGAAGCTCGGCGAGGGAACACACTAGCGAGAGAGAAAGTCGATGCGATAGCACCATGACAAGTGCTAAAGCAGCAACTCTGTAGCTGCGGTGGTTGTCTGCGATAGTAGCGGCACAAGCAAGAGCAAGAGTAGAAGCAGCCAGCGAGCAGCGAGGAAGTAGTGCAGCAGCGCGACCGACAACAGAATAGAGCGAAGCGGCGAAATTGGAACATTGTAGCTAGTGCCGTTGTGGAAATCGCTGCCGAGGAAGCAATGACATGGGGGAGAGACGCCGTGTATGATGTGGCCGGCGACGGCGCCGTCGATGGAGACGCCATGTCTGCTCGGTATCGAGCATCGGCAGCCCCGTGAGATCGAATAAAAGATAAAATGTAGCGGTGAGTGCATAACTTCCTTGGTGGCGCCGAGTTGGCCTTGGCTTCATCGGAGGAATTGGTGAGGGTGCTGCGGTTCCGGTGGGGCAGGTCAAGACGATGCTGTGGAGATTGAGGTGGCGCGATAGATTAGGCGAACATCGGGGCAGCTCCTTGGAGGTGGAGGACGGGGCGGCTATTCCTGCGGGACGACAAGATCGACAATGGATCCTCATCTAGTGCGGTGGATGAGGGACGGCGAGCTATTGCAGTGGAGGACGTAGTCGGGGAAGAGTCTCCGGCTGGGCGGCGGTCGGGAGGCCGACGGAGGAGCATGGGGTTTCGCGGGTTTTGGCGGCCTCGGTGTACGAATGGGGGGGCGAAGGGGGAGGGGGGAGCCAAGCTTAGGGACGCGCTTGTCCGAAATGTAGGGTAAGTTACCAGCGTACCCCCATTGGTTTTGACACCGCGACGTGGAGCTTCATTTTCGGCTGAGGGGTAGAAGGGGGATTTCATGTGTCTGGGCTGCGGGAGCAATTGCAGATGAGGAGGGAGTTCTCGCGTGCGTCCAAATTTCGGGATAACAAGGCGCGACGTAGGTTGAAGAAGCGGGAGTTTCAAAGCAGGTGAGACAAAAGATACTTGAGCTTGAAAATTTCGGGATAACAAGGTGCGGATTCCTTGTTCGGCAGAACAAACTTAACGTGTAAAAAAACAATTCATACAAGACACAAGAGAGTCATGTCCCCTTTTACTATATTGCGATAGATGCCATTGAAAAAACTACAAGAAAAATGTAAAAAAATCGGGAGAACAAGATTACCCTGCACGGTACCAAATCGGTTCGCACTTCCCTCAACAACAACAAAAAATAAATCAATTCCCACCAAAGAAAGAGCAATGTCCCTTTTTATATGATTACAGATGCCATGATCTCGAATTTCAATTTTTGAATCCACGTTATGTTGAATTCGAATATATCATTAGGTGCCCTTGCGGTTTATAATTGATGTAGTCGTACATTTTGATCTTCCATCATATATTAACATTTTACTCCACCATGTGAACATATATATTGTCGTCTACCATATGGACTAAATTTAAATCAATTTTCCTTATTTGAATCGATTGTTGTCAAGTTATACAATAATTTAAATATTATCTTGATAACAAAAGACATGCATATACCGATAATCATATTTCACTATGAACTACATGTACCATCGCTCTCCAATTCAAATATTTGTATCCATTTTATGTTGAATTCAAATCATAGTACATTATTGGTCTAGGTAGCGAGATGTTAGGGATAATCTAAACCCTGTTTTCATCGTATAATTTTTGTCTGAATTGGGACAAGTTTTGGTATAAGCCTCTTGCAAAACCGGAGATTCTCTCAACAAGCCTCGTGGTTCGGAGGAAGCGTGTCACCTTTATTGTGCAAAATGATATCGCTGCCTCCCCGATTTTATTCTGAGGCAACATAGAACTATATGAGTGCCTGTTAAATTTTGGAATTATTTCGGTTCATTTGGCCTTTTTATACATTAATTGAGTTTCTGGACTTTTAATGTGCATAATCTAAATATGAATTGCATGCACATGATCCAGTGCACCAAAGTGGGTTGAAAAATCACATGTGTGTCCTTGGTTGAATTTCTAGGTCCCATGGAAGTAATGAGAATGAAATTCAAACATCTGGGCATCATGACTCTGCCGAGAACATCGAGAAACTTAGATTTTAAATTCATGTAAATCAAAACTCATTGGAAATCATGAAACTTGGCATGGTGTCATGTCATGGCACTAACATGTTGTGGTAAAAATTTGGGCCGATTTGGAAGCTTGTGGTTCTAAGAGGGAACGTGCCACCTTTGAGTGTGAAACAATATACGCTGTCCCCCCCCCCCATGAGTTTCTTAACAAAGGCAACATAGAACTACATTAGTGCCCTGTTAAATTTTGGAATTATTCCGGGTTCGTTTGTCGTTTTTTATACATTAATTGAGTTTCTGGTCATTTAATGTGCATAAGTCAAATTTGAACTACAAGCACATGCTCTCATGTCCTCGGGTGAATTTCTAGGTCCCATGCAAGAAACGAGAATAAAATTAAAACATCTGGGCATCGTGGCTCGGCCGAGAACATTGAGAACTTGGTTTTAAAATTCTTGTAAATCCAAAACACGTCTGAAAATCATGAAACTTGGCATGGATGTCATGTCATGGTACTACCATGTTGTGGTAAAAAAAATGGCCGAATAGGAACAGATTTTGGTATAAACTTCTTGCAAACCAAAGCTTCTCTCAAGAAGGCTCGTGGTTACGAGAGGGCGATGCCACCTTTGAGTGCAAAGCGATATCGTTGTCCCCTTGAGTTTATTTACAAAGGCAACATAGAACTACATGAGTGCCTGTTAAAATTTGGAATTATTCCGGCCGTTTGGCCTTATTTACACATTAATTGTGTTTTTGGTCATTTAATGTGCATAATTCAAATTTGAACTACAAACACATGCTCCCGTGCACCAAAGTTGTTTGAAAAATCACATTTGTGTCCTCGGGTGAATTTCTACTAGGTCCCATGCAAAAAATGATAATAAGATTCAAACATCTGGGCATCGTGGCTCGGTCGAGAACATTGAGAAACTTGGTTTTAAAATCACGAAACTTGGCATGGTGTCATGTCATGGTAGTACCATACCGTGGTAAAAAATTGGCCGAATAGAAACAAATTTTGGTATAAGCTTCTTGCAAATCGGAGCTTCTCTCAAGAAGGCTCGTGGTTCTGGGAGGGAACGTGTCACCTTTGTGTGCATAATTCAAATTTGAAATACAAGCACATGTTCCAGTGCACCAAAGTTGGTTGAAAAATTACATGTGTGTCCTCGGGTAAATTTCTAGGTTCCATGCAAGAAATGGGAATGAAATTCAAAATTCAGGCGTCGTGGCTGGGTTGGAAACATTGAGAAACTTAGTTTTTAATTCTGTAAATCCAAAACACGCATGAAAATAATGAAACTTGGCTTGGTGCCATGACATGGCACCAACATGTTGTGATAAATTTGCGATCCGATTTGCGAAGGCACACATTAACAATCAACAAAGTCATTTTGGAACAAGTCTTGTCACGTTACAATCGGAAACACAAGTATTATTGAAACCGTGGGCGTTCTACTTACTAGTACCATTTCGTGCATACGCGTCCCCATTTTTATTAGCTAGGAGGCGCCATGCGGTAGCTATTTGAGTATGAGGCGTCGATCGGACCCAGTAGCGTGCTTATCGGGAGGAGAGCCCTTTGACCTCCATCTGCGTCCACCTCTCTCCCAAGGTCTCCATTAATGGCGCCCGAGCCTCATTTAATGGCGTGGCTATGTCTCCTTAACTGTGATTTAAGAGAAAAAAGAAAATCTAAAAGCACGGATCTTGATGTAAGATCCGGCGGACCTATATAGCATCTCTGCGACTTATAGCAAGAATGATGAATATATAAGGGCGATTAATTTTTTTATCAAGAAGGGCTTGCCCTTCGATTTTCATTAATGAAAACCACCACAATTCACAAGAAATTCAGCACAACTCCAGCCTAACACGAAGGACTAAAAGCTACCAGATTGAAATCACAACATCCCAAGAGGCCAACAAAGGCCAAACATCCGCGCTAGAACCCAACATTTCACAACCGATGATGCAATCCACATCCTAAACCGATTATTACATCAAAAGAAACCAGGAAAGTGAAGGAAGCCCAGCAGCAACTAGAAGAACAGCAATGCCAGGGTCGCCTCAGCAAGAGTTTTCTTCATTCCAGCCTCGCAACATTGATCTTCCACAGAAAGATAAGGACAATTAATTGTCTTACATAATTAGAAAGATGATTAAAAAAGCCACATGCGGCTATGCCTGAAATACACAAGGGCAAAAGAAGAAGGAAGACAAGGATTTGGCTCGCTGATCTCTACTTTCTTGATGCGTTATTGCAGGCCGCGGGAACTAGTCTCCACGGCGAGCGGCGATGAGCTCTTTCGTGTCCTCAAGATGCTGCTTGAGAACATCCAAGGATTCCTCCACCAGCCTTTGGCGCTCGTTGCGGAGCATGTCATTCTAGTCCATAAGTTTCTTGACGATGACACCAGTCCTCTTCAACAAGGCACTGGTCTCCTCCTGCTGGTCTGCACTTCGGACGATCTTCTCCCTCAGCAGGTCGCGCTCGGCCCGGAGCCTCTCATTTCCCTCCCTTAGTTGCCGGATGACGCCGGTAGCCTATTCAAACTAGGCTTTCACGTCGTCCTACATCCTCGCCCAGCGGGAGATCTGATCCATATGGCTATGAACGATCGCATGCATGCGCCTGTAATAGTCGTCGCCTGCCCGCGAGAAATTTTCCCAGGCCAGTGCAGTGCGGCGGGACATCTCTGCTGCATTCATGGTGCGGCGGGACATCTTTGCTGCTTCCGCGGTGCGGCCGGACCAGTCTAGTGCATCAACGGTGCGGCAGGAACTCCGTGCTACTTCAGCGGCGCGGCGGGACCTCTGTGCTGCTACTTCCGCGCTGCGGGACATGTCGGCTGCTCTCGCAGCGAGGCGGGACATCTCTCGTGCTTCCGTTTCCATGCTTGCCTCTCCCTGGTGGCAATCTCTCGACCCGAACTCCGCTGGCCATGGCGGGGCAAAGGAAGGATCTTTGAATGACTTGTTTTTTTTGTTGATGAGGAGTTGAGGAGGAATGTGCAGTCATCTTGGAATACTAGTATTTATAACCGAGTACTAATACGCTCCTAAGTGGGAAACCGTTTAGGTTGTGATCAGTGTGAACAGGTTTGGAATTCTATATAGCGTGGTACTAATACGCTCCTAAGTGGGAAACGGTTTAGGTTGTGATCGGTGTGAACAGGTTTGCAATTCAATATAGCATGGAGTAATTTGGAATGTGACGAGACGCAAGCTCAAAATTTATTGACGGTTCTAGTTTCGAAGTGCGGCACTATTCTCGGATGGAGTACTTCTTTTTCTACTCCCTCTTTTCTAGTTTTATAGGGCTTATCTCAAAATTTTAGTTTTCCATTTTATAAGGCTCAATTTGGTTGTTCCCCAACACATGTTCACATTCCAAGGTGCATTAAATCATTGCATGCAAGTATTAAGAGAAAATTGACCAATGCATGTACTTTATGCATGCATGCATTGCAATTAATGCATTGATAAACATAATTTTTTGAGAAAAACAAGAGCATTAATTAGGTGCTTTTGCAAACTACAAAAAATATTCCACCACTCACCATCTTGGTTGGTGAGATTTTCGAATTAAGCCCTATAAACCGGAAGGAGAATCTTGCTGTGTATGCGTGCAATAAGCTTGGAACCGTCGTATACATATCTTACGGTTAATGGGGCGTTAAAGCGAGGAATAGCAGCGTGGCGAGCTCTAGGCTAGTCCTTTTTTGAGACTTAATAAACCTATCTCTCGGGACTTCTCTTGCGCACCATCGTGCCACCCACAAAACTTGTACTACGAGTTTAGTAGTACGTTATCAGGAAGGGAAGAGGTGCCTTGCCTTTTCGTCCTCTCACACCGCGTCTGTTTTTCTCGAAAGGAGGATGATGACCCCGGCCTCTGCATCAGGAGTCACACATACATCTCTAGCTCACAATTGTAGTGTTCTCAACCATCCGATTGGCTCTATCATGGATGTACCTATATACTAAAACATGTCTATATACATCTATATTTTGACAAATGGAAGGCATGTATTGTGGAGCGGAGGAGTGCTTGTCATCAAAATGGATAAAAGGGGCGTATCTAGAACTAAAATACGTCTACATACATCTCCTTTATCCATTTTGATGAAAAGTAGTACTTCTTACCCAAAGGAACTTTATATCCATGAGACACAAAATATCCGTTCATTGTTGGAAATTCTTGATCGAATGTCAAAGTAATTGCTGCATCATACCAAAACCCACCATTTCTTAAGCTAAAGTAGACTAAGGTAATCCCTATATTAGCATTGGCGTGCTTGGGATCCTTGCTGCTAGTCACCTCCATTTCCACCTTGGCAGGCGTCAGTCGTGCCTTTAGGCTCCCCGGTGAGCCGTTCGCCTGAGTTGGCCAAGTAGTGCGGCGGTGGGGCGCCCCCCGCTCTCGATCTGAGGCGGCCGACACACGGCGATAGGCGGCGCCGATGTCGAGCATGCCGCCAACCAAGAAAAAACAGCGACGGTCCTCCTCATGAACAACAAAAGCCGTGGCTCCGGCAGTGCACTGCGGTGGAGCACCTTGCGTCTTGGATCCTGTGCACGGGCATGGGATGCATGGTCTTTGGTGTGGTGGTAGTAAGCCCGGTGGCGGGCCTACGTAAGCCTTGAGCGGGCATGGGGCATTTGCGAGTAGCGGCGGACAAGCGCTACGGTGATCGGCGAGCTTGTGGTAAGTGACATAGAGCCTGACAGCCGTGTGGGCCTCCACCCTCACCGACGAAAGGGCGGAGTCCACCGCCGTGTTCTGCGTTAAAGCCACCACCGTTTTCGCGCCACAGCCTTTGCCGTTGGTTCCCGGGGCTCTCGGCGGCAATCCGCGCAGGCAGGTGCCCTCCTTACTGCGAAATCAATCGAACAACACATCAATCAAGAAACCGCACCTTGCTCAATCGGCCAAATGGGCGAGGTGTATTGAACCTCATACCTTTGGGCGTCAAGGGCGGAGGCACAAGGGGCGATGGAGCACGGTGAGGTCCGCCGAGACCTTAGAGAGCTCCATCGTTGGATCTGTTCTGTTAGTCTGCATGATCTCACCCTCCTCGTGCACAACCATCTCTCGACTTGGGCGGGGTATTATTAAACTTCTTGTCACATATTTTATACTCCTCCATTCCTAAATGTAAGTCTTTATAGAGATTTCACTAGGTGGACTACATACGAACAAAATGAATGAATCCACACTTAAAATGCATCTATATACATCCGTATATAATTCATAATGGAATCCTACAAAGACTTATATTTAGGAGCGGAGGAATACTACTTCAAGGTGCATTAAATCAACACATGCAAGTATCAAAAAGAAGAGTCACGGCATGCATGCATGCATTATAATGTCATCGGTAAATGCAAATTATTGAAATATATTGAGTGCAGTGCTTTGATGTGTCGCGTCCTTCGTACATCAACGAGAAGTTTGATTATCCTCTCCCTCGCGGACTTAACACTTTTGCCTTTGGCTGTATGACAGGTTGGCCACACACTGTCGGGCCCACTGTCATACGCAAAAGCGGGGCGTCCCTCCTCGCCCATGGCGTGGTGGCTGGCAAGACTAGGAGAAGCTTTAGCTACTGCTCTCTCCTCCGCTCGCGGTGGACATGCAGCGATTCAATTGGTGTCAGATTGCGAGCGTCTTGTAGTACTCCTCGGTCATGATAGTACTCCATCATTGTTCGACTTCGAAGAAGCGAAGAGCCAGCAGCCAGACGCTTCGTGTGGTAGTTTCATGTGTAGAGTGGTCTAGGATAGCTTGTACCATGCCTGTAAGCTTAACATGGTTGGGGTCGGCTCCATGCTATGTGGCAGTCTCGAAGTTTTTTTAAAAAAAATTAAAATAGTCTTCTGGCCCTACCTGTCACCCTGGTGATTGTAGTTTGCACGCTCATCTGGTCAAGACAGGAATATATATTTTAATTTGTTTTTTTTCGAAAATGGGGGACTCCCCGGCCTCTACATCAGAACGATGCATATGGCCAGAACTATTTTAATTTGTGGTGGGTAAATGTTAGCGGTTGCAGCAAATATATTGTACACTGCAGGTCTTTCAGCCAAGTTTAGAGGCAAGCATGAGGGGCCAGTGCTATGATGTGTCGCGTCAACTCCTACAACGAGGAGAAGCTTGATTTTACTACACGCCTTATCCCTCGCCCATGCTGTTGCGGTTGCTCATAAGCGAGGACATGCTTTTGCTTAGTAGTACTTCTACAACAAGCTATCCGTCCCTTTCGCGGTGGGCGGACATGTATGATGGATTCGACACTTTGTAGAAGCGATAGTAGTAACATCATTGTTCGTCTTCTCGAAGAAGCGAAGAGCAAAGCGCAAACCGAGCGTTGCGATTTGCGAACATTGGAGCACGCATATAGCCAGGCTCTTCCATGAGACAAAATTGCTATGGGAGCCCACTATTGTACTAGTATGTACAACTACTTGCTAGTATAGCCTGTAAACCAAAAGGAGTATTTGCCCTTCTAGAGATTTCAACAAGTGACTAGACTACACCGAGGCAGTACATATGGAGCAAAATGAGTGAATCTGCACCGTAAATAAATATGTACTAGTTATATCGTTTCCCCTCCAAGGTGCAGAATATTGAGTATACTGACTAGTCTCTTTTTGACACGCATTTACGTTTTTTGACACGATCTGAGGCGCAAGCACTCATATACTGCGTGCACACTCACCCTATGAACACACACATACGGCACTATCATCTTGAAATTTATGAAGTCACCATAGGCACCTCGTCGTCGGCGGGTCCATAGGTGCTTGAATGCCAAGGAGGAAGAGGGTAGCGGTTCCCGAGATGTTGAGCAGTCAATAATGCATCCTCAATTACATGCGAGAGGAATTAATTGGAGAAGCGAGAATAGAGCCGGCCACGATGTGAGTGCAGCGAGTTTGGACTCTCATATAATAAAGGCCCACCACTCCAATCCATCTACTCCCAAGTCTCTGCGCAACCTTTGCTCACTCCAATCCAAGACCAAGTGACGAAGCCACAAGCACCTATGGAGGCGATGGGCCGCGGCAGCGATCGGTGTGCCAAATCATCAAAGGCGCCGGCCTGCGGCCCACCGTCAGCGTTCAGGCGGTCTTTGGCACCGTGAGCATCTTAGCCCTCTCCGGCGCCCGGCCGCCTCTCGCATGGGCGACATGATGGTCGACTCCATCCGCAAGTTCACCGCCGTCGAAGCAGCAGACGACCTTGCCGTCTGCTCAGCCCGCGCACCCAGGCTCCTCATTGCTGCCACCCTCATCGGCCTACATGGTGATGAACTCTTTCAAGCCACGGTGGCCTTGCAGTGCGGGAGGTCGCGACGAAGAATGTGCACCTCGAGGCTGCGCTAGCGCCAGCGCCTCGCCATGCAAGAAACCGTCGACCTGCACATCCCGTCTCTGAAGAAATCGTCTACATAGGCCACTACAAGGCAGCGAGGCGAGAAAGATGTTGGCCTTCTTCCGGTAGCTGGAATCTTTGGGCGCCATTGTTGAAGCACGTCGACTTAGCCATGAAAGCCGCTACTACTTAGGCGCCGTTCGGTGGGCGGCATACTGAGTCGAGGAGGTGGACGTCGTCAATGGATGCATCTCTTCTTCTTGCCTCCTGTAACTAGAACTGCATCGCCTCGTGGCCTTAATGTTTTATTAGTATAGTACTCCCTCCGTTCCCAAATATAAGTCTTTCTAAAGATTCCAACATGTGACTACTACATACGGAGCAAAATGAGTGAATCTACACTCTAAACTATGTCTACATACATCGTATGTTGTATTCCATTGAACTAGTATCTAAAAAGGCTTATATTTATGAGCGAAGGGAGTATATGGCATTTTATTCGAGTCGTAACGTTTTCCTTTGTGAGGTGGGGCCATGATTGAGCAAACCCACCCCGCCCACGGCGTCGGCGAGTTTAGATTTAGAAGAGAGAAATGAGGAGGAGAGCTAGCTGTATACGGACTATTTGTTGTCGAGATGGGACCGTGTTTATAGAATAGAATCTTGAGCACTCGTGCCTCTTTTTTGAGGAAAAATTAGTCGTATGTCTAGTACCACTAGTTGGGTGCGTCGACCTATAGCTGTCATCACTTTAGGTCTTCTTTTGAGGCGAGGCTCGCTTCATAGTACATATTTTTTAAGCATTTATCCTCCTATATGTACTCCTAGGCTATTTCCATGAGCTCCCATTAGCGACATGTGGGACATAGAGCATCGGGTCATAGTGCATGCGACCGGAGCATATCTTATGAAGTACTTTACATTTCAGACCTCACGAATTAAATACAAACCCCGAGAAGAATAAATAAATGAATGAATTACTACATGAAACGGATTATTTTGTGGAAAGCGAGACACGTTCATTAAATTTTGGACATAACACGTTTATAAAAATAACAGGACCTAAACCGGTCTAAGGGCCTCTTTGATTTTTCCCATAAAAAGGGCCTCTTTGATTCATGAGGATCTGAAAAACAGGAATGGGGAAAGTATGATGGTGATGAACCGAGACAAGGAGAACTCTAACTTCGGTTAGAGGTTAGAGTTAGATTCTAACCCTGAACTAACTCTAAACAAAAGAGGTGTATGGATGGCAGGGTTAGATTGACAATAAATGCTCTATCTCAATCATTTGACTACTTTGGACCCTATTTTTAGTCAGACAAAAATAAGTCCCTTGGATCCAAGCACCCTCTTGGTGTGGTTGGCTCTTCTGTGGCCTCCTCTGCTCACAATTGACATAAGCGAACCATCTATACAAATCAAGCATGCAAAACATGATAATTTTACTTTGTCCATACAAATGAGATATCCCACTTAAACATACAAGTCGTCAATGAAGCTTCACAAAATAAAAAAACACTTCATGAAACAAAGAGTGAGCTAACTCATCACGGAAGTCATTCATGATAGGGAGGGAGCCCGGAGCCCCTCACACACCGAGGGAGGAGCTCGCCATCGTCGCTCTGGAGGAAGGCTCTGTTGAGCCCAAGCCCTAGGAACCCCTCTGACGCTGGCCCTTGCGAGTTGAGGTCGACACCGGCATGGGTAGCAGGGCCGATTGCCGCCGACTAGGAACTTATTTGGGCCTCTAGAAATAAAGCAAGCCTGTAACAAAAATACCTAGAAAGGTGAACTGAATCTTTGGGCCTCTAGAAATAATGCAAGCCTGAAACTGAAATACCTAGAAAGGTGAACTGAATCTTTGGGCCTCTAGAAATAATGCAAGCCTGAAACTGAAATACCTAGAAAGGTGAACTGAATCTTTGGGCCTCTAGAAATAATACAAGCTTGAAACTGAAATACCTAGAAAGGTGAACTGAATCTTTGGGCCTCTAGAAATAATGCAAGCCTAAAACTGAAATACCTAGAAAGGTGAACTGAATCATTGGGCCTCTAGAAATAATGCAAGCCTAAAACTGAAATACCTAGAAAGGTGAACTGAATCTTTGGGCCTCTAGAAATAATGCAAGCCCGAAACTGAAATACCTAGAAAGGTGAACTGAATCTTTGGGCCTCTACAAATAATGCAAGCCTGAAACTGAAATACCTAGAAAGGTGACCTGAATCTTTGGGCCTCTAGAAAGATTTATTACCTCCTCAAGCACATCAAACAATTCCATCGTGCACCACAAATCTATAGCAAGTTTGATCGGGATCTACTTTTCCAAATCAGAATTAGCGCTAGAGCAAGCAAGATCAATGATATGGCCATGAGACGGAGAAGAACGAGCAAACTCACCCCTCTCGCGACCTCCTGGTAGATCTTGCATTGCCATGCCACGATAGAGGAGAAAAACAGTGAGTGAAGGTGGGGCAGGCGACCTTGAAGGTCGGAGGAGAGGCGGCCGGAGTAGAGGCGTCGGAGGCGAAAGGAGAGGCGGCCGGAGGAGAGAGGAGGCGAGGCGGCCATATGGGGAACAATGAGAGAGGGTTGTGCGAGGAGGGGGGCGATCTGGTGCGGGCGGGGTGAGATTTTTTAGTTCTCTTTTAGTAGGCTCGAGGATAACTAACCCAATTAGAACCTCTCCACTGGGCTAGTTTTTTTGGCTGGGTTAGAGCAAACTAGCTCAAACTAACCCCTCTTGTTTCGATAATTTGAGGCTATTTCAACCCAAACTAGCTCTAACTCAGGGATCCAAACAAAGAGGTGTTCTTGTACATGCTACTGATGTGGACCGTAGCACATTGTTTTTATGGCCATATCACCACATTGTTTCTCTTCTTTGGTTCCTTTGGGCTACCGACTGCTGGTTCACTGGGCTACCGTGGTTCGCACTCCTCCGACCTGAGTAGTACTCCCTCCGTTCCTAAATATAAGTCTTCGTAGATATTTCATTGTGGACCACATACAGATGTATATAGATGCATTTTATGTGAAGATTCACTAATTTTTCTCCATATGTGGTCCATAGTGAAATCTCTCCAAAGACTTATAGGATATTTAGGAAGCGGAGGGAGTAGTATAATACTAGTATATACCACATCATTCTTTGATCCTTCTTACTACTCCGACATGTGGGAGAGCTTGACATCCGAATTCGGCGTGTCATGCAGTTAATTAGGCCTTGGAACAAATGGGGGTATCACCCTTTCAGGCGCCCGATAATTCATGACTATAGTAGTGGTCATATCACAAGTCTTTCCAGCGATGTAGCGCCGTCAAATGCACAGCCCACTAGCTCACCCTCCTTGCCTCTCTGTCGAACCGCCTACCCAGCGCAGCGCTACAGCCCAAGAAAAGCCCGCCCTCAACTTTTAACTATCGAAAATAGTTCGAGCTTGTTCCTTCTATATAAATCTGAGTACTACTTGTATGTTTATTCACCAGATAGTAAGTAGAATTAAGTAGAGTAGTCACCTTAAATAGAGATTCTTTTCTTTAATGCCACATACACAAATTGAAACGCTTCTTCTGGAGAGAAAAAAGATAATCACTCCACTATATATGGACATAGGGCCTTAGCGGTTGCTTTACTAGGGTTGCTCTCTCCATTCTCTCATCCTCTCCAGATATAAAAAAGATAGTGGTAGTGACATTTTCTCTATGCTCACCATTGGTCACAGATCAATTTGGATCCCTTGGCCGGTGTGTGTGAAGACTAAATGGTGCATCGTTCACGCGTGATCATCGCCATGAGGAGAAACCCAGCTAGCTCGGGAGGGGGGATCCTCTCTACGTGCGTTCTCTCAAACCTGACACCAGCTCGGGAGGTCCTCAGACCCTTCTTCCTCCATGCCGTATTGTCCGCAGATCCGACCTGCGGCTGCCGACATCCCGGCGACCCTCAGGTATAAGTTCTTTGAAAGCGGCCTTGTTCTACTGCCCCAGCTCCCCATGTGTCTGCATGTGCATCTTTTCTAGTCCCATCAGCTCTTCCAAAGCCACCTAAATTTTTAGTATTATTAGAAGTAAAGCTACTTCATGCATTCAAATCTAGGGCTTTGTTCAAACAACGAAGAAAGGGGGGAAAGTTGTAGCATGAATCTAGGACTTGATTCAAAGAGTAAATAATATGGTGAAAGTAGTAGAGACCGGATACCCAACGGTCTCTTGGTTGAAAAAAGAAATAATGGGAAAATGTAGTACAAAGCTGGATAAGGAGCAGATCTATTATTGGTTGAAAAAAGGATAGAAAGTGGCGGTGGTGGACAAGTCAGCAGAGTATGTCTAGGATTAGATTTTCTGCCATCACATAGTAAAGGTCTCGAGATTAGATTTGCTGCCCTCACATAGTAAAAGGTCTCGAGATTAGATTTTTGCCCTCACATAGTAAAGGTCTCGGGATTAGATTTCTTTGCCCTCACATAGTAAAGGTCTCGAGGATTAGATTTTTGCCCTCACATAGTAAAGGTCTCGAGTTAGATTTGCTTGCCTCACATAGTAAAGGTCTCGAGGATTAGATTTGCTGCCCTCACATAGTACAAGGTCTCCAGGATTAGGTTTGCTGCCTTCACATAGCGTGAACAAGCTCGGCATCACCACTTTATGCCTCCTTGTAGGTGCATTGCGCTGATGCGTCCACTATCGCATGTCCTTATACCAACCTTTTGCTTTGTTGTTAATGTAAGGCGCATGTAAAATGAAGCGATCCTGCTGTTACCTTAGGGACATGTCTAACGGTGTTATTGTTAATCTAATGCCTCGGTGATAAGATGCAATTAAGCGTGTTACAAATGGCACTCTGCTGTTTTCCCAGTATGATAAGTAAGTTGCTCCTTCTGCTCTTGAGTGTCTGGTGTCCCACGGTCCCATGCCCTTAAACCAACTCTTTAGCTGCTATTGATTTCTATGTCATATAGTAAACAAGCAATGCCACCATTAAAGTAATCCCATATTTGAGGAATCTCATTGTTGATCGTAATGCTTCTGGTAACATGAAGCATTGCTAACGTTTTAAAATTTCTACCGTCCTTGCGTGATTGCCATGAACATAATTAAGATGCTTCTTTTCATGTATATGTTTTGTATATTCTTATTGACTAG
This sequence comes from Aegilops speltoides, assembly GCA_021437245.1. Lineage (NCBI taxonomy): Eukaryota > Viridiplantae > Streptophyta > Magnoliopsida > Poales > Poaceae > Aegilops > Aegilops speltoides. The sequence goes on from CM038143.1 coordinate 203,448,392, forward strand.
GAACTGTTTACTTTCTATCATTTTGTGCAAATAGGGATATCCATTTCACCTTGTTGCTATTGTGACCTTTTGGTGAACTACACAAAACACTTTTTTTGGAATGAGTGTCTTGTGGAGTTCAACTAAAAAGTCACGTGGGCAACATCTCTCAATTTTGGTTGAACTGCACAAAATGGTGATTGGAGTTTCCAAAATCTCCGTCAAGTTCTACTGGTAATCTCGTGCAACATTTTATTATCCTTTGCAAGATGGAGCCGTCACTTTGTCACCACAATGGCACTTTATTTTAGTGGAGCGCACAAAGGATAAGAAAATTATAGTTGCACCTTACATGAGCGGACAACAAACGTTAATGTTCCTCAATTTTAGTGCAACTACTAAAGAAGAACCTGCCAGCTCACAAAGAGCAAGTACTTCTTGCTAGCTGAATGATGCAATCTTTGCTTCATTTAAGGTGAAGCTGAGAAAAAGCGCATGAATTGAATCATGGAACTCGGGTAGACCTCATCCTAGTGGAGCTGGAGGTTGAGTTCAAGGAGGCCGCTATTAAAGTGAAATCATGCTCTCTGTCTCCTTGTTTGTGTTGTGCAAACATGTTTGTGCAAAAGGAATACTCAACTATAGATGTTGTGACGGTCGAGAGCATTACGCCAAGTTCTTGATTGTATGACATGGCTAGCCAAGATGAATTTAATCCCGATATTCACTTTATCAAAAGGCTCTAATGGGTTGGTTCTGAATCTTGCAAGATGGGAATTAGTGAGATGTGTAGGCATCTTTGTTGTACTTATTATTTGAATCTTATTTGTTGGTTCTGAATCTTGCAAGCTGGGAATCAATGAGACGTGTAGGCATCTTTGTTGTACTTGTTATTTGGATCTTATTTCTTGGTTTTGAATCTTGCAAGCTGGGAATCAATGAGATGTGTAGGCATCTTTGTTGTACTTATTATTTGGATCTTATTTGTTGGTTCTAAATCTTGCAAGCTAGGAAACACGGCATGATGATCAGGAGGACAACAACCATAACAAACAGTTCAAACTTGGTAGTATTATCTTTGTGAAAGTCGACAAATGTGCTTGATGATCGTGTGCGTCTGAGAATAATAATTCTAATTGTTGTGCATGTTGATCCGTGAATGCGATAGAACGAGCCAATGCATTGCTTGTTTTAAGTATAAATTTCTATAAAAGCTAATTAAATTTAAGTAAAGTGACCACTAACTCCTTTTATTACAGTACTGTCTGAGACCGCTCGTGAACCGACATGTGGCGGAGTAGGTTTCTTAATGGAGGCGTTTGAATGCGCCGAGGTGCATCTTCTGCGGGCATGCAGCCGGACGAGGAGGGTAGTAACTATTGTCGCTGTACACACTCAGTTACTATTGAATCCAGTTCCCAAGAGCTGAAAAAGCAGCTGCTGCGCGCCTACACACTCGTTCACTCGAAGAGACTCAATGGCGATCGAGGTGAGCTGCTGGATATGGACTCCAGCAAGGAGTTAGTTTGCCGTTGAGTCCTATGGCTGCACCAAGTTGAATGTGATGTACACCAACGATACGGACTCGGTGAAGCTCTGCCTCGCCTCAGTCCTATGGCTGCACCAGGTTCTGGAGCATTCACCCGTTTCATCGGCAGCACCGACTGCACCTTCGCTATGGTGGAGAGAAGGAAGAACGCGACGATTCGGGCATCTGGTGCAACAAGCTTGTCGACATCCAGAAGCAATACAAGATCATCAGCAACGGGCAGGAGAAGGACTCCGTGGTTGACCTTGCTGAGACCATCATCGACCCCTGATACGCTAACATGAAAGAAGACGACCTGAACACGTGGGAGGTACCTCTGAATTTAGCCTACATAACCTACGCATCCAAGGACCCATACGCATGCTACGACATGTATGGCGGATCTTGGACATGAGGCGATGTACGCTTCCCGTAACCGGCAGTACGGACAGCAGCAGCGTCATGATCAAGCGTGCGGGAAGGTCTAGATGTTGTACTTTATCATTTATAAGCACCTTTATCATCTGAGTGTTTCATGCATTACCCTATGTGTCGTAATTATCTGTTTTGTCCGAAATATTTCTTTTAAGAACCCATTAACCTGATTGCTTTTTTAGTGGCTATTTGCTTATGTATGTTTATAAAAAGCTAGTTCACTTGGCTGCCGTGCTTTGAATCTCCTTCCTCCCAACATATTCCTCTCCTCAGGTGGACCTAGCAGGACTCTGAATTTTCTCCCACTTTCTTTTTCAATGTAAACTGAGTTTTCTCCCTGTACTTTCCCCTAGAACCAACTCAACTGTCCCACGTCTAGCCTAAAAAATAATAATACCCCACGTACTATTAACTCATCAAATTAAAATGATATTTTATTTAAGTAAGTTGAAAGTTCTTACAAAATAATAATAATAATTGTTTATATATAACTTGCCAAGTTAACTCCTAGTGATTGCGTACATAAGCTTGCAAAGATTTTCTTGACGTGCAATCATGTGTTTATATTTTATAACATTTCTCCGTCTAGCCCAACATGATATTTTCACCCAGCCCGGCAAGTCCGCGGTTTGAGAAAAATGCAAATGGGATTTAAGCGGGCTGCATAGATGCTACATCATTGTTTCACCCAGCCCAAATGGACTAAAAACAAATGGGTGGTGACATGTGGGCGATGGGTGAAACCTAAGAAGCGTTGGATTTACATCAACGGCGGCATTCTTCTTCAATCTCTCATCTTCTTCCCAGTATGCGCGGGCACTGCTCGAGCCTTGGCGTCTAGCGGCGTTGTTTTGCGCTCCTCGGTAACAGCTACCCTGACGGCGAGGCCATCCCTCCTCTACACCTCATGTTATTCTCGCCAGTGTAGGCCCACCCCTTTTGAACCAGTCAAGTTTCCCACTCCTCTCCGTCTGCGACTCCACTGCCGTGTCTTCCCCATCTCCGGGTCGTTCCAGTCTGGGGCCTCGCCGTCATCCATCGCCTCGGTGCGCTCGGCGCGACGTGGTCAACATACGAGAGTCATCAGAACTCGGAAGAGGACTGTACGGAGCCTGACGGCTGGGACCCACGAGGTCCATGGTCGCACGCAAGGAAAGCTCCTCCTTATTACGCACTGTACATGCACTGTAGGTGGGAATGGCTTCTTTATTTAGCGAAAAAACGTTCCCCGATGATAGAGTCGGACCCACCAGCTATATCTTACGCGCAAGGAAGTGCCTCCTTATTCGCGACCAAAAATGAATACCCCTGCTTGTTGGGACCCACCATAGTGGGTGGCTGACTTAATGGGCCTACTAAGTTGACAGGGCGGAGCTTTGTCAACTTAGTCAATATGAACGATTCTAGCTCCGGTGGCCGTCGATGTCCATCCAGCGGCCATAGTGTTGGGAGCGTGGTAATTTCAAAAAAATACGCTGCGCGCAAGATCATGGTGATGGCATAGCAGCGAGAGAGAGTGTTTGTCCGCGTACCCTGCGTGAACCGTGGCGAGCGTTACACAACCACAGTTGATGTAGTAAATGCGTCTTCATGATCCGACCGATCCAAGTACCGAGCGTGCGGGGCCTCGAGTTCACTGCGTTCAACTCGATGGCGATCTCCGGCCTCCGATCCAGGCCAGAGCTCGGAGATGAGTTCCATCAACCTGACAGGCGTGAATTCGATGATGATGTTCTGCGGTAGCGAGGCTTCACCTAAACTCCACGGCGATATGACCGAGGTGGAATATGGTGGAGGGGCACCGCCCTGCAGCTAAAGAGCGATCCGTAGAATCAACTTGTGTGTCTATGGGGTGCCCCCACCCCCGTATATAAAGGAGCAAGGGGGGGAGGCGGCCCTTATTAGGCGCCAAGGGAGGAGGAATCCTCCTCCTAGTAGAATGGGACTCCTCCTTTCCTACTCCTACTAGAAGGGGAAGGAAGGAGGAGAGGGGGAAGGAAAGTGCGGGCACCCCTAGTCAATTCGGACGGAGGGGGGAGGCGGCAGTGGCCCATCTTGTCCGTCCCTCTCTCCTTTCCCCTTAAGGCCCATAAGGCCCAATACTCTGGGGGTTCGGTAACCCCCAGCCTCGGTTTTCTCCGAAAACTCCGGAACACTTCAGGTGTCGAATATAGTCGCAATATATGAATCTTTATGTCTCGACCATTTCGAGACTTGGCGTCATATCGTGATCACATCAGGGACTCGAACAAACTTCGGTACATCAAAACTTATAAACTCATAATAAAGCTGTCATCGTAACATTAAGCGTCATGCGGACCCTACGGAGTTAGAAATATGTAGACATGACCTAGAACCATTCTCGGTCGATAACCAATAGCGGGACCTGGATGCCCATATTGGTTCCTACATATTCTCTGAAGATCTTTATCGGTCGAAACGCATAACAACATCGTTGTTCCTTTGTCATCGGTATGTTACTTGCTAGAGATTTGATCGTCGGTATCAATACCTAGTTCAATCTTGTTACATGCGGCAAGTCTCTTTACTGATTCAAGTAATACATCATCTCATAACTAACTCATTAGTTACAATGCTTGCAAGGCTTAGGTGATGAGTATTGCGAGAGAAGGCCTAGAGATACCTCTCCAGACAATCGGAGTGACAAAACCTAATCTCGAATTATACCAACCCAACATGTACCTTCGGAAACACACAGCAGAGCACCTTTATAATCACCCGATTCGTTGTGACGTTTGGTAGCACACAAAGTGTTCTTAGGTAAGCAGGAGTTGCACAATCTCATAGTTGCGAGGAACTTGTATAAGTCATGAAGAAAGCAATAGCGGTATACTAAATGATCAAGTGCTAGGCTAACGGAATGGGTCATGTCAATCATCATTCTCCTAATGATGTGATCCGTTAATCAAATAACAACTCTTTTGTCCATGGCTAGAAACATAACCATCTTTGATAAGCGAGCTAGTCAAGTAGAGGCATACTAGTGACAATAGTTTTGTCTATGTATTCACACATGTATCATGTTTCGGTTAATACAATTCTAGCATGAATAATAAACATTTATCATGATATGAGAAATAAATAATAACTTTATTATTGCCTCTAGGGCATATTTCCTTGATCTCCACTTGCACTAGAGTCAATAATCTAGATTACATAGTAATGATTCTAACACCCATGGAGTCTTGGTGATGATCATGTTTTGCTTTCGTGAGAGAGGCTTAGTCATAGTGTCTGCAACATTAAGATCCGTATGTATCTTTAATGGAAACTAATCCACGAACACCTATGGGACGGCGTCTTGAGCCCCTTCGGTTCGGCGGCGGAGATCGCGCAAAAGAAGCAGATCGGCGAAGCACCACGAGCAGTTTACCCAACCGGAGCTCTCCGGAGATAATACTCCCTCTTGCTGCATATACGAGTGTATTGAGTTCTTGCTCAAGAACCTTGAGTGCTTCTGATACACACTAGCTGCTACTTGAGACCCGGCGTGAGTGTTTTCTGCCCTCGAACCCCCCTCGTTGTGCATGGGCCTCCTTTTATATGCTCAAGGGGTCACGGACAGTGTGTAGCGTAGTCAAGGGTAAAAAATGGAAAAGTGTTGCGGTTGGTACAACTACCTGTACAGTGTATCATACCTAACCCTGACGGCAAGGGACAAAGCCATTAAATGCCCGTCTGCATCGCCCAAATAGTGCAAAAAGGGACCGTCAGGGACGCCACCGCTTACCACGATGGCAATCTTATCGACATCGCTTGCCACCTCGCACTTCGCTGGCTGCACAACCTCTTGCCACACGCACTGGAAGGTCGAGGCGACACGTTGGTGGATGTCTTTGGGCCAGCAGAATGCAGTGGTAACTTGCGCTGACAAAGCGCCTTGCCGTCGTCGTTGTCTTATGCATCCGGAAGCTTGCGCTCACGGGCCTCGCCGGGGGCGTGGTGGCGTTGCGGCAAGTTCCTCGAGATGCCTCGGTTGGCCTTCGGCAAGCTCCTCTTGCGGGGCCTTATATCCTTGGCTTGAATACTTTGTTCTTGAATGGCTCGGAGGAACCACGGAGGACCTTAGCGGTTACCGGCCAAGCCTTGCAGCGAGGTGCTTCATTGCCCGTGCACAAGTTCGGGATACTAAGGTACCCTAATCTAGTACACCGGCAGGCCCGGGCCTGGGCCACACATGGTGCAGCGCTGTTGGGTCGATCCCAAAATAGGAACGCGAATGCAGCGGCGGCTGGGTTCGCGCCGTATCTTACTCCGCATCCACGCGCCCTCCCGAGCGGCACCACGTCGAATGCGGCGTCGTGGGAGAGATCGTGGGTGGTTTCTTTATTCGGAAAGGCGGGCGTCTGCCCCTCCTTCTTTATAAGCGGGGAAGCGGGGGAGTTCTCCCATCTCGCCGGTTGCTATTCAATCTCGAAACCTCGCCGCTCCCCTTCTTCCCAAAGCTGAAAGAGGCAGCGCTCACTTCCATCGCCACCAGCACCTGCGCCGTCGATCTCCCCCACCACCTCGCCATGGCTCCAGCCGACAAGGGAAGGGTGAAGTCGACCAAGAGCCTGACTTGGCTCATGGCGCTCTGCGAAAGGCAGGCAACCTTCCTCCCAAGCTCGCCGTGAAGGGCTGAGGGTATTACTACCTCTTGACAGTCGGCCGGAGGCGGCGCATCCAGCCGCGAAGGTACTCTCGCCGCCCGCTTAGGCTGGCTCGAATGGGTATCCCTTCTTCGGCGTTGTTTACTACGGGCTCTGCCCGCCTTTCTCTGAGTTTTTTTGTGACATTATGAACACCTACGGGTTCCGCCTCCTTGACTTCACCCCCAATGCCGTTCTGACCATGGCAGTTTTGCACATCTCTGCGAAATCTTTGTCGGAGTCTATCCAAATGTAGCTCTTTTTCGCCACTTCTTTATGCCCCGAGTTGAGAGAGGAGCCTTTATCGTGAGGTCGCTTTGGATCTCGAGAGCTGGCAAGAAGGAAGCTTATACGGAGGGAGAGCTCGCAGCAAGTGGGAGGAATGGAGAGCGAGACTAGTGCGGATTATCGAGGAGAACCGCATGCCGTTCGTATGGCGCCAAACCCGATAGTCTTGGCAGCAGCGATTGGAAGCAGCGTGGCCGGAAGGCGATAGGCTAAAGATTGCCGTCACCGGATCCTATGCCTCGGGCTTGCGGGCTCACTTGTATGGCGCCGTTAGGCGCAAATTTTCTTCGCCGCGCGCCATCCCCCTGCGGAGAGGAGGATACCCGCTGGGAGTTCCAAAATCGGCGAATATCATGAGGCTGCGCCCGGCCTCAACTTCAACTTCAGCTCACAGGGCTGGGCGATGCTCGAGGAACTGTTCAATCACGACCCTCGACATCCCGAAGTGTTCAGGTTGCGAAGGGTGTCATTCGGCGTGTGCAACAACTCCTCGCTTCGACCGCATCCGTGCAATGATGCGCTGTGCGGTCGCGTAAATTGTCCCAACTTGGCAAGAGCACTGCGAGCGATGTCGTGCATGAGTTCTTTGGCGGCTTGGTAGAAGTGTCGGTCCGCCGATGAGCAAAGAAAGCCTTACTCGTGACACCACCGATCTGCGGAAATGCAGCGCGCCGCCACTAGGCTGGAAGAAGCGGCGGCAGCTGCCTTGGCGGTTCGATTCACCGTGGAGGCGAGGCGGCAGCAGGCGGCATGCCATGCCGAGTGAGAGGGCTTCTTGGCGAGGAGAGCTTGCCGGGCACTGAAGTTGATTCCAGTGAGCTCGCCGGGTGAGGCGGCTCGTTGAAGACCAACTCCTCATCCTCCTCATCTTGAGACAGCTCGCCAGCGAGCCCGGCTCCTGAAAGGCGTCTCCACAAGGCGGGGATGTGGCAGGCGGCGGGCGAGTCAACCGCCCGCGCAACCACGCTCCACCGTGGCAAGCACCGTTGCGAGGAGCACCTCACGCCCGCTCACGGCGGAGGGCGGAGTTCTCCGGGACAACGCACCTGCTCGCTGCGCTTCTCACGCCCGCGATGGCGGCAGACTGGGTCGTCTCAGACCACCGCCACTACCCCGCCAGCGGCTAAAAACTCTCTCCTCGCCTCGTCGCGCCGGAGGTGAGCCGGACTTCGACCTCTCCGCGCTCAGCTCCGACAAGGAAGAAGAAGAGTAAGATTCTCTGTTGTACTTGTAGTTCTTCAATTCTCGTTGTTTTGTCTTGTATCTGATTTGCTTTACTCCAAACTCATTCCTTTTTAGGACTACGGCCGGAGAAGCGTGAAGCCCGAGTCCAGTGATTATCATCGAGGGCAGAACCCACCATGACAGCGGGGAGTGCGTCAAGTTTCTTCTACGGACCAGCAACTATTCCCCAAAGCAGCCCAGCGTAAGTATATGGTTTACTTCCGGCTATTAAGTGTTGCATGGGTGTTCTTCCTTCTTGACATCGACTATTGGTTTGTGTAGGAAGCGAGAGCAGCCTCACGAGGCGCCGGAAGCCACCTGACATGCCATACTGCTTGACCACACCGCCAAGGGGATTCCCGGCAAGGAGCATTCTCTGTAAGGAGAAGTCTCGGCAAGGAGGAGTTCTCCGACGAGGACAGCACCAGCTGACCCCGGTGGCGGAGACCACGAATGTAGAACCCGTACTGGTAATCCTCTTGCTAGAAAACTTCCTTGGGTTCTTCTTCTTCTGATTTTCTTTTTGGATATTTGCTTGACTTTTCTCCCTTTTCGGCCGTCGGATCCCTCGCCTTGCGGAGGCGATGGAGCCAAGGTGGCCGAGAGGGCTGCAGCGGCAATACCGACAACGCCGCTGCCACGAAGAAGCGGTGGCTGAGGATCTCGCCCGTGAAGAGGCGCAAAAGCTGCCGCCAAAAGGTGGCGAAGTGCAGCGATCGCCTTGCAGCGGCCCGAGACGCAAGAGCGTCGGCGCTACTGGCGACCGCGATCCCCGCGCTGCTAGCAGCGTCGAACTCAGAAAGATCCCCAGCCGGCGCCTGTTGAAGGCAGCGATGGCGTCTTCATCAAGCTCCACAGGCGTCAAGCTCCGAGCGCCGGTCGAAGGAGAAATCTTTGATGAAGGTGCTCGCCTCATTGGGTGGCCCGCTGTTGTGGCAGAACAGCAGCGGTAGCGAAACTGAGGAGGCCGGATCTTTCGGAAGCCCGGTGTCGCTCTACCTCGCTTCGGCGAATAAGCTGGAATCCCAAGCGCTTGCCACAAAGGCGGGAGTGGACATCGAGAAGCCTGAAGGAGCTCAGAGTCTTAACGAGAGCTCTCCGGTCCTGGCGAGTGCGCGAGGAGCAACTTCATGCGTGGCGCAGCCTTCCTCCTCGAAGAGCGAAGGCGGTGAAAACAGCGTGACTTGCCGCCCGAGGTATGCTTGGGAGGGCGAGGTTAGGCGCTTGTGGAAGGTTAACCTTGACAGCCATGAGGAGGAGCTTGCTGTGCGTGAAAAACATTGGCGGGGCACTCAAGGGCGAGAGGATCTTGCCGCCGCGCTGCCAGAAGAAGGCTGGAGGCGAAGGTGCGGCGCAGGGTGGAGGCCGATCTCAAAGCGGCGGTGAAGAGCTTGCAGCAGCTCAAGCGTGGCGAAGGAGCCTTACACCCTTGGTGAGCTGAGGGTGTCGTCTCGTCGAGGAAGGAGCGGAGCTTAAGCGCCAAGAGACTCCAGCGAGATCTTGAGTTGAAGCGTGACTACTTTGACCAAGGCCATTTGGGCCCGAGGGGCGCGGAGGTGGCCTTGAAGGAGAAGATCGAGGCCCGGCCGAGGCGCTGCTAGCAATCTTTGCTGCCACCCAGAACACTTTTAGGAGAATGTGGAGCATTGGACGGAGGGTCTCATGGATGTTGCGCAGCCATCGACAAAGAGCTGGGCGCAAGAGGATGGAGGATTTGGGTATCCATCCGATGAGAACATCAACCCAGTAGCCAAGCTCGACTTGTTCTTCAAAGCGTGGCGGCGGCCCTCAGCGACTCGGAGAAGATCCCAAGCAGCTGGCCGATGAGTCGCGCAAGATGCATGCGGGAGCTCTTCAAAAGGTGTTGGTGAAGGTGGCCTTCCGCAACAGGCCTCAACCTCACCAGCGTCCTCGGGACCTTGCGGCGGATCTTGATCTGAAGCGCTCAAGACCCTTATCGCACCCATTGTGGACAAGGTGGCGGGATCAAGAAGGTTGAGGCGATCGAGTAGATTAGGCCGCCCGTTTTCTCCTTTTCTTGTCAGCTGCTGGTTATGTTATGAAAACAATCATTGGAAGCTACGACAAGCTATCTTGTAATATAACTCTATTTTGGGTATCGATTGCTATGTTATTTCCTTTACTTGATTCCTTCCTTTGTATGTTTTGCCCTCGCTTTTAGGAACTTGTCGCGTAGGCACCTTACATGGCTGAGTCTTGGGGCGTCGGCCAACTTCTTTGGCGGTGCATACCGACAAGAAACCTTATGCAACTAGTCACTGACTCACTTAAGTTGTTGAAGCGGACTCGAAACAAAGTAAGGCGCAACTAGCTATGAGTTGGTTCCTCCAGCGCATGAGGTTTTCCATACAAAGCACGAGTCGTTCGAGGAAGATAACTTAAAATTTTTAAAACTGATTGCTCAAACTTTGGCAACTTAAGCTTTTACGTCGTTTGCGTCCAGTAAGTGCGAAACTTTCTTGAGCGGCGCTGGTCCACACCATTATGTTCTCCTTTTCCCCTCGGCAAACTTGTGGGCGAGGAACCTTCCTTCTTTGAGAAGAAAGAATAGAAAATAAAGATATGGAGCCTTACGGCTCATTACTGCTTCTAGGGGTGGTATTTGCACAAAGTGTCGAGATAACACATGCAAAAAATAGGAAGCATGAAATTGACAAGATATCACGAACACATGAGGCTTTACTTATGCAGGGTCTGCGCTCGGCTTTGTACAAAGGATTACATGCAACAGCGGCAAGACTTGTACAAAAGGTGGTTCGGAACAGGTTACGGCAACAGCGCCTTCTGAGTAAAACTTGAAGATGCTCAATGTTCGGGAGTTGCTCACGGAATGCCATCTTCGGTCTCAAAGCGGACAGCGCCGGGCCTAGTGACTTCGTTTCACCCGGTAAGGAGCCTTCCCGCCGGCATCAACTTGTTGGAATTCTTGGCGGGTGAGCGGCGAAGAACAAAAGTCGCCTTCCTCAAGACTTACGGCATTAACTGCGGCTATGGTAGCGGCGCAAAGCTTCTTTGGTATCGAGCAGCTCGTCTGGCGACTTTGAAAGCGGTCTTCCTCAAGGAAGCGGTAGCGTCATCTTGTCGCAGCTGCTCTTGCTCAAACTCATCATAGCGAGCACTCTAGGTGACCGCGTATCTGAGTTCAGCGGGAGAAGCGCCTCTGCTCCATAGACTAGGCGAAAGGTATGCGGCGATGGCTCGATTTGGCGTCGTCTGATCGACCAAAGAACCACGGCGGCTCCTCAATCCGATTCTTTCGCACTTGCGCCTGTCGAAAGTCTGGTCTTGAGCCCGCGCAACACTTCAGCATTTCCCTCCCGCTTGACCGTTGCTTCTCGGATGAGCAGCGAAGCGAAGCGGAACCTTGGCGCCAAGATCTTGGGCGTCTTGCATGAAGGTGCGGCTCGTGAATTGCGTGCCGTTATCGGTGATGATCCTGCTAAAGGGATCGGCGGCAAACAATCGACTGAAGAACTTGGCTAGCATTGTCTTTGTCACCTTCCTCTTGCTTCTACTTCCGGCCACTTTGTGAACTTGTCGATTACAGCGTACAAGTACTCAAAGCCCCAGACAACTCGGGGAAAGGGCGAGGGATGTCGAGCCCCAGACCGAAAATGGCGAGGATAAAGGGATGCGTCGGAGAGCTTAAGCTGGCTGGTGTATATGCTTGGAATGGGCAGCACGCTTCACACTTGGTTACTTGTGCGATTGCATCACGAGGGCTGTCGGCCAAAGAAACCTTCCGGAATGCTTTGAAAGCAGCGCTCTTCGCTTGATGTGGTGACCACATATGCCTTCATGTATCTCAGCCAACAGCTTTTGTCCATCTTCGGTGAATACACTTTAATTTCACACCGTTGAGTCTTCTTACATGCGGTGTGTTGTCGACAAACTTGTACATACTTGTTGCCGGGCTACTCTTTCCGCTTCTTTTTGCTCTTGGGAAGTTCTCACATGAAGAAGAAGCAGACAATCTCTTTGTGCCCATCTTTGGAGCTTGCGGCTCGACAACAAGGACTAAAGGCACATCTGCTGCTTTGTGGAACATCCGCTTCTCTGGCGAGAACACTGCTGGCTCAGTAGGAGCTTGGCGTTCCCGGCAAGCTTGGAGCAAAACTTGTGGGGCGTGCTTCAATGGAACAAACCCTAGGGCTTGCGAGGCGGTGCTCCTCGGCACCTTTGGTGTTGATCTTGGGGACCTTCTTGGCGGCGGCCGGGGAGCTCCGCGGGAAAATAGTCACCAATCAACTTCCTCTTACTCTGTCCGGTTGATGGCGTTCTGAGACGGTTGAGTCAGTTTGAGCACAAAGATTCCTGGTTCCACAGGTAACTTAAGTGCGGCGCACTTCGACAGGCCATCGGTAATGTCGTTCTGAGCTCTCGGAACATGTTCCATCCGTAGGCCGTCAAAGTGTTCTTCTAACTTTCTCACTTCATCAACGTAAGCTTCCATCAACGGACTCTGATAATTCTTGTTCACTTGGCAGACGACAAGCTGCGAGTCACCCCTGACAATGAGCTTCTTGATCCCAAGGTGCTGCGATCCACAGGACGGCAAGCAAACCTTTATACTCTGCGGTATTGTTCGTTGCTTGCTCCTTTGGAAAGTGCATCCGGACTCGTGCTTGAGGTGCTCTCCGATTGGGCGCAACAAGTATGCCTTTTGGCGCCTTGCGAGAAGGCACCATCAAAGTACATCAGCCACTCTTTGCTTGCTTCCTTGCCAGGGGATGCTCGTTTACGGAATTTCTTCATCACGGTGTTGGCGTCCATTCTGCTATGAATTCTGCCAATGCTCTACTTTGGATAGTTGAAGTGCTCTCAAACTTGAGGCCAAAGCTTGCAGTTCGAGTGCCCACTAGACAATCACACTGTAAACCACGGATTACTGCGGTATCCTCTTGATGGAAAGCAGTGACAAGCTGTGATCTCGTGTGCTTGGAAGTAATGGCGCAGCTTTCTCGAGGAGCCATGAGAAGGCGAAAAGCAATTTCTGCACACGAGTATCTTGACCTAGCCCCTGCAGGAGGCCCGACAAAATATGGCTGGGCCTTTGCACCATTCTCTTCTATATCTCCTCACGCGCCTATGGAGATCCATCCTTATGGGACGGAGCTTGTCGGTGAAGTCCCACTTACATCCTTTGGATGCATCTGCCGTGGTTCTTGGCTCATCATCCGCCTCCCTCTCCGCTACTAACGCAGCACTAACCACTTGATTGGTTGCCGCTATATCACAGCAACAACTTTTCTTGTGGCTTAGGTGCGACAAGTGTTGAGTGGAGGACAGAGTATCTCTTCAAGTCTGCGGCGCAGCTTCCGCTTCGAGTCCATTTCATTGGACCTGCCTTTTTTCAATATTTTGAAAAACAGCGGAGGCTTCGGCGGAACCTAGAGATAAACCTCTTGAGGCGACACATAGCCGACAAATCTTGTACATCCTTGGCCAGCTTTGGTGCTTCAATCTGCTCAATGGCCTTGATCTTGGCGGGATTGGCTTCAATTCCCCCGAGACACGAAGAACCGAGAAGCTTGCTGGAGGAACTCAAACACACACTTCTCGGGGTTAAGCTTGAGGTTGATCTTGTTGATTTGCAAAAGTTTCGTCTAAATCCTGAATTAGAGTTGCCTTGTCCTTGCTCTTGACCACTATGTCATCCATGTAGGCTTCCACATTTCTGTGCATTTGTGGCTCAAAAGCATCATGGACTACCCTTGAAAATGTTGAACCAGCATTCTTTAAACCGAAAGGCATCCGTATGAAACAGTATGTGCCACATGGAGTGATGAATGCGGTCTTCTCCTCATCCTCTTCTGCCATGAAGATCTGATGGTATCCTGAGTATGCGTCAAGAAATGAAAGCAAGTCACATCCGGCCATGGAGTCAACAATCTGGTTGTCTGCGGCAAGGAAATGGGTCTTTAGGACAAGCTTTATTGACATCGGTGAAGTCGATACAAAGCCTCCATTTCCCATTTGCCTTGCGCCGCGACTACTGAGATTGGCCAACCACGTGGGATGGAGCACTCCTCGACAAGGCTGCTTGCTTCAACTTCTTGATTTCTTCTGCGATGAATTCTTGGCGCTCCAACAGCTTGTTTCGACCTTACCAGCGGGCTGCGCATGAGGACAAGCGGCAAGATGGTGCTCGATTACTCACAGGAACACTAGGGATGTCGGGGCGGTTGCCCGCAAACACGTCGGCGTTGCCGCATGAAAGCAAGCAAGCGCTTTCCTATTTAGGGTCGAGAGTGGCGATGGTGAAGGTACCACCGATGCCGTCCTCCTAAGCGGACACCTTCTTGGTCTCTGGCGGAGCTGCCATTGTCTTCTTCGCTTGCGGTGGAGCTCGATGGTGCATCCTCGGCTGATGGCAGCACTCGAAGAGGTGCGCTTGCCAGATGGGCATCGAGAACTCTTGCGGACTTGGTCTTCTTCTTCCCCGGGAGCTTCAGCGGCAAGTGACTTGCGATCTGTTGCGGCTCTGCTTCCGGTAGATCTTGTCGGTCTGAGATAAGAGCATCCTTCTTGTGCGCCGAGGGCGGAGATGACACTTATCGGCTGGCATCTTGACATGTTGTATGCATAGTGAGAGGCTGCCATGAATTTGGCGAGTCTTTGGACGGCGAGTATCCCATTGTAAAAGCAATGGAAAGTCAGCAACGTCAAAAGTGACCCTCTCGATCCTGAAGTTCAACTTCGCTGCCAAATGTCACCGACAGCGTAATCTTTCCCTTGACTTGCTCCTTCCGGATTGATTCCTTGGAATGTGCGGTCTCTTGAGCTTCGTTGTCGGGGATGGAGTTTACGGAGTACCCGAGAGGAGATCAGAGTTCAAGCCGCCCCGCCGTCAACTAGCATCTTAGTGACCATGAGGTTGCGGATAGTTGGTGAAACCAACATCGGCAAGCACCGACACGCGATTATCGATCGGGGTGGTCCTCAATATCAAAGATGATAGGTGTCTTTGGACCATTCGGAGGCTTGCGTGACTTCGGCGGGTGGTTACGCCGCATTGACTTCGCACCTTGCTTGAGGCTGGCGGTGTGAAGTATCTGAAGCACCGCCGTCAGCGCCAGAGACCTCTGTGGCTTTGGAACTCCTGCTCACGGTCTCGTCATCATCCATATCTTCATAAATCGTCGTCATATTCGTCCTTATCGCGGCGGCGGAGGAGTCTGTCTCCTTGCCGCTGCTTGGCCTTGCGCCGTCCTCCTCGGCCGGGGTGTTTCTTGCTGATCCTCCGATTACCTTCTTGGGCCTTCTCCTTGTCGCGTCGCTCGTACTCGGCCTTTTTTGCTGCGACAAAGCTGCTCGACCTTCTTGCAGCTCTGGAGGTAATGGCCCTTGAATGCGGTGGATCTTGCGATCTTGCTTGTTGGTGCCGTCACCTTGTCGTGACCGCCCAGCAACTGGCAGTTGGTGCATCACGGCAATCTCCTTGCCGAACTACCAGCTTTAGCTTTCTTAGCGCCACCTCGGTTCTTACGGACTGCTCAACGACTAGCACATCTTTGCCTTTCTTCTTCCTGTTGTTCCGCCGCCGGTTTTTCTTTGCCGGGGCAGCATCCTCGCTATCAGATCCTCCTGCTTCTGTATTCTCTCCGGGGAGTTTCCTCCCTTCCTCAGCATGTGCACACTTGTCGGCCAGGGCATATAGCTCACTGACGTCTCTGATCTTGCACATCGCCATCTCCTCCCGCATCCTGCGATTTACGCGCGTTCGATGAGCAGCGATGATGAGTGTGTCACGCCCAAGATCGACCCTATCCTAAAAAGGAACTGAAGGTCCCACCAAGGATAGAAGCGCATCTTGAAGACGCTTTTGCAAGGTGGATATCATTACATCAACATTACAGAATAGTGGGGATACATACAAAAGGCATACAATGCCACACGAATACAACATCATTTTACAAGAGATCAACATCCGACTACGGATGAAACACAAATAGAAACTAAAATGACATCCACCCTGCTAGCCCAGGCTGCCGACCTGGAACCTATCCCCTGATCGAAGAAGAAGCAGAAGATGAACTCAAGCAAGCAAACATCGCTCTCGCGTCATGATCATCGCATAACATGTACCTGCAACTGTTGTTGTAGTAATATGTGAGCCACGAGGACTCAGGAATCCCATTACCATGGGTATCAAGACTAGCAAAGCTTAATGGGAAAGGAAGGGGTAAAGTGGTGAGGTTGCAGCAGCGACTAAGCATGATATGGTGGCTAACATCATAAATGAGGCGAGAGAAGAGAAACAAAGCGGAGCGGTCATGAAGCTAGCAATGATCAAGAGGTGATCACGAACTCCTACTTCGTCAGGACATAACCTAGAAACCGTGTTCACTTCCCGGACTCCATGAGAAGAGACCATCACGGCTACACCGTGGTTGATGCGTTTTAATTCGGATCACGGTGTTAAGTTATCTACAACGGACATTAAAAATTCCATCTACCACATAACAGCAGAGCACGGCTCTCGAAAGTTTATACCTGCGAGGGTGTCCCAACAGCCCATGACAAGCTCTCGCGATCAACGAAGGAATAGACCTTCTCCAGGAAGACCCGATCAGCCTCGGAATCCGGTTTACAAGAAATTTTGACAATGCTAAAACAAGACCAGCAAAAGCCTTTGATCGCGCGACAATCCCGATAGGAGCTGCACATATCTCGTTCTCGAGGCAACACCGGATGAGCACTCCGTACAACTAAAGCGAGACCTCAAGTTTCCTTGATGACGCAAAGGACTCTAGTTCGGACCAACACTTAGACAAGCAGCGGCGGGAGGGCTAAAATAAAGATGACCCTCGGGTTGGCCGACCCAAGGGAAGGTATAGGTGGTGGTGAGGCAAATGGTAAAACCAAGGTTGGGCCTTCTTTGGACAAGTTTTATTCAAAAGCGAACTGTCGAGGGGTCCAATAAATCACCCGCCAGCGTAAGGAATGCAAAATCGGGAACATAACACGGTATGTGAGAAACTAGAGGCTGACAAAGTGGAACAAAACACGAGGCATAGGCAGGAGCCTTCCACCTTTACCAAGTATATAGATGCATAAATAATATAAGAATATTGTGATATCCCAACATAACCCTGTCCACCATGGAGAAAATCTTCAACTTCACCGCAACTATGGCAGCTATAAGAGGGCTAAACAAAAGCGGTAACATAGCCAAACAAGCGGTTTGCTAGGAATGGTGTCAAAGTTAGAGGTTCATGGCAATTTGGGAAGCTTGAAGAACAAATGATGGTAGCTTAGCATAGCGATAGAGCGAAGCAACTAGCATAGCAATGATAGTAGTGAGATCCGGGGTAGCGGTCATCTTGCACGAAATCCCGCTAGGAAGAAGAACAAGTCCATGAAGAAGGCGAGCGAGGGAGTAGTCGAGCGAATCCTCACAATCGCAACATTACGGAACTAAGAAGCAACAGGAAGAAACAAACAACATGGTAAATGCACAAGCATAAACATGGCATGATGCACAAACAAGTATGATGCATGTTAGGTTTAATGAGGCATGGCATGGCAAAGTGCAACAAACAATACTACAAGTTAAGTGGAGCTCAATATACAGCGAGTTGCATATTGACAAAAACACATCGAGTTATTTAGTTCACTCCCGTTTAGGTACACAACAATGTTAAATGTTGGTAAAACATGGCAAGGGTGTAACAAAAGTAAACTAACTATTTAGGCAAGTTTAAATGAGGCCGAAAGAACAAACAACAATTCCGGAAAATCCCCATGTGCATATTTCGAATTTGGTACTGTTCTGACCTAAACCATATTTTAAAGTAGTTAAACAGGAAAATAAAGTGGACCATGTTAAACTAGGCACTTTTCCACCCCATTTACATATAAAGTTTATTTACAACGGAGCTACGGTTATTTAGTTATGAAATAAATCATTTTAGCATTGCATATATGCAAATTAATGCAAACAGCAGTTTTAAATATTTTAACATGGATGAAAGTTGGATATTGTGAAAGTACATGAAATTCTAAGCATTTTACATGTTTAACTCATTTTAATCCGATGCAGTTATTTATATATAAGCAATGCAAGATGATGGCATTTTCGATAAATAAGAATGCATTGGAAAATGCTAAAATACCAAATTGGAAAAAAAAAATATGCACGGGCCCGAAGCAGCCTTCATGCAGCCGCAGATAGTATTATTACGTGGCGGAGTGTGTGTGTGCATAGAAATAAAGAAAGGAGCAAAATATGGGGCGCTGGGACTCGATCCCCAGGCGCCTCGGATGGATAGTGGCTCGCCAACCACTAGGCTAGAGTGATGCAAATTGAGATCGGAGGAAGATGAACATATAGTCAGCCGCTGACCGGGGCCCCAAGCAGAGCGTCCACACGAGGGACTTCGCCCGGCCAGCAGGCAGCAGCAGCAGTTCTTTGTGGTTTGAGGGCGTGAAGTCTTGAATCCTTCTAGGGAGGCTTGCGGGAATGGGGTATTGATCTTGTGGCGTGCAGTGTTGGCTCAGTTGGGCAAGGGTAGGAGCTGTGGCGGGGCATAGCCACAGCTATGACCATGGATGCCGGTGATGCTTGCCGCCTGGGGAAGCAACCAACCACCAGCTGATGTGGGATCTTCGTGAGAGTCGGAAGCCCGGCGAGGAAGCGGTGGTGGGAGCGGCGTGTGTGGGTGTGTGCCTGTGAGGGTGCAGCCATGCGTCTGAGTGTCGAGAGAAGCAGCGGGAGCAATCTCGGACATGGAAGATATTGACCAAGCTTGCTGGTGGTGTTCGCATGCTGCTGGCGTCTGCGCAGCCGGTCTTCGCGTGTGCGGCGTGAACAAGAAAGTGGAAGCAGGAAGTGTACAGCAATGGCGAGGCGAAGAGAGAGGATCGAGCCGGGCGAAGCGCGAGGAACCCGGCGTCTGCAACTACACCAAAATTCAGAACTTCGTCGAACCGCGAGACCACGAAGATGGCAAGAGCTATGAGCGACTCTGGTGATCAAATCATGATCAACAAGATCAGAGATGGGTTAGGTATACCTAGTATACCTTTGACATGAGGATCTTGATCGAGATTCAAAATAGCGGCGGAGGCGAGAACTCGGTGGGCTTGGCTGTCCGTGAAGAAGACAAGCGAGAGAGACGAAGAAGGGCGTCGGGAAGGGCGTCCTCGGGCTCGGATCAGCGTCGAAGCAGGTCGGGGAGCTATTTACGGTTCTCGGGGTCGGCGAAGGGAGGCCGGCGATGCTCCTACTCGGTTTGAGCTCTTGCTTGGGCCAGCCATGATGGCTGCGAGGGAGAGATGGGCGTGGAGAGTTGCCCTCTGGGTGGCGGCACAAGGAAAATCGAGAGGAGAAGGGGAAAACCTAGAGGCGTGGGCTGGCTGGCAAAAGGAGGAGAAAGGCAGTAGCGACCTCGGCGTCCGTCAAGCTCCTGCAGCAGCGTGGCGCTCTGTATGCAAACGAGCGGTGGCCTTGGGGCGGTGGCCGTGAACATAGTTGGGCGAGGGTAAATTTGTGTGGGAGGCGCTGAAATTTGGGGCTGCAATTTCTTTGGAGTTCTTGCTTGCTCCTCATACACCTTCTTTATTTCTTCAAACAGAATAAAAGAGCAAAAGCCACGAGAGGAAAAGGAGAGGTATGAGGAAGAAATGAATATCACGCTTTGAGTCCGAGGAATTATGTAGTATTTGATAAAATTGAGTTGGACTTTTTTAGAGGTGAAAAATAATCCAAGTTTGAATTAAATTCAAACTAGAGCCATTTTAACCTAACCAAAAACATCTTCAAATGAGCTGATAATCGGAGAGAGGGTGTAGTCATGGTGAGCTAGCATCGAGGAAAAGAATGAACATTTATGGAGGAGAAAAAGGCACTTGACATGAAAGCCAAAGTTTGAAATAGATGAAGAAGTGGATAGGTTGTGCACTTGGGGAGAAATCTTGATGGAAAAATCAAGATGGATAGCACACCAACAATACATCAACATGAAGAATGCAACCCACATGATGATCATGAAAGAATGCAATAAAAAATGACACAAGGCATATCAAATATCATCGACAAGCAAGATGACTATGGCAACCATGGATGGCTGCTGTGCAATATAACAAACGATGAACATGATGCAAGAAGAAGAAAAAAATATGACAAGGCACTCATCATGATCATGGCATAAACTTATCGGAGACGAACTATGCAAAACAAAGACAAAAACCCAACCACGAAGGAAATATCATATCGCATCTCCGGAAAAGGCAAGAGTTGGAGTTAAGAATATGGAAAAGTTGTATCGAGGCGTTACACATGGCGGGGTGGACATACGGGATGTTGTCTTTGTGCGGCTGAACCTCTGCAGATGTACTTGCGGGGCTCTCCTTCATACAGGCGGCAGATGAAGGTCGCTCTACAGGCCATGAGGTTTGTGGCCGCCTGTAAAGCGCCGACAAACTGATGGCATAAATCGCCGAGGAGGATATGGAGTTGTCCGGCAAGTGCATGAGCCGAGACGACATTGGGCTTGAGCACCGTAAGAAGTAGTTAGTAAGGATCTTGTCGTCCCGCCCCCGGCAGCTTGCACGCGATGGTGTAGATCTTTGAGGAACTCGATGGATGAGACTTGCCGTCGTGCTTCTACAATATCGTCTGGCTCAAAATTCTTCATCTGGGCCACTAGACTTGCCGCGATTCACGAGTGAATGCGAGCGACCTACCCACGTCTGACAGAAGTCGCTTTGGTTCCGTGGCGCATGCATGTCGACAAGGCCCGGTGGCGCTGGTCGATTCAGCCTTGGCGCTTCTCTTGAACTTCGATCGCGAGTATGGCGTCTTCTTCTTGTCGTTCGTGAAGAACTTGCGGCTGATCGCTGACGAGCTCGTGGATCGATGATCTGCGGTGGAGTCATTTGTCGAGGTAGATCCGGTCGGTGATCTTAACCTTCGAGGTGGAAGTACGCGGTGGCTGCACCCCACGGTTTGTCACCGTCTGCTTTCGTGCACGGCAATCTTCTTGGCGGCTGCAATGTACTTAGCTGCCGTGGGGTGTTGCCGTTGCCAAAGCCGATGAGACTCTGAATGGTGGCCCTCCATTAAATCGATCTTGTCGCCCGTTGGAGGGTAATTATAGCGCCCTCGATCGGCTATAGCTCCCGTGTCGAACACGACTTAGAAAACATAACGCATTGAAAGCAATGTCATAAGTGAGGTAATCTTCGCACAATCCATGTAATACATAAGGAAAAGGTACATAGTTGGCTTACGATCGCCACTTCACACAATTACATGAATTAAGCATTACATCATCCAGATACAATCAAGGTCCGACTCTGGAACCAAAATAAAGAAAAAAACCCACATGCGCACAGATCGATCGCCAATGGGCTCCACTACTAATAAATGCGGAAGGAAACATAGTATCGACCAAGGCCTCATCATATTCCACTTTAGCTCGATTCGCCATCATTGTTGGCATCACCAGTACACGCATCATTTTTGGTAGAATCTGTGAGCCAGGACTCGACAATCTCACCAGCGAGATCAAGACTATTTAAGCAAGGAAGGCTGGTGTCAAAAGGAGGAGCTGCTGGCAGCTTAGCATATGGTGGCTACATACGCAAAAGCGAGAAGAAGAGAAGCAAAGCGCGGTCATTGAAACTATTAGCGATCAAGAAGTGATCACGACTACTTCGTCAAACATAACTCCAACACCGTGTTCACTTCCGGACTCCGCAGAAGAGACCATCACGTTACATACACGAGTTGATGTATTTTAATTAAAGTCAACTTGGTTTTCTACAACGGACATTAACAAATTCCCATCGCCTCATAACCGCGGGCACGGCTTTGAAAGATAATACCTGCGGGGTGTCCCAACAGCCCATAACAAGCTCTCACGGTCAGCGAAGGAATAAACCTTCACCCAAGACACTCCGATCGACTCGGTATCCGGTACATCAAGACATTTGAGCAATGGTAAAACTAAACCAGCAAGACCACCCATTGTGCCGACAAATCCCGATAGGAGCTGCACATATCTCGTTCTCGAGGCACACGGATGAGCAATCCGTCAACTAAAACTAGACCTCAAGTTTCCTTGAGTGGAAATACAAGGGCTCTAAGTTTGGACCAACACTCGAGGAGCATTGGCCGGGTTAAAATAAAGATGACCCTCGGGCTCGCGAAAACCAAGGAAAAAAGGGTATAGGTGGCAAATGGTAAAACCAAGGTTGGGCCTTCTTTGGAGGAGTTTATTCAAAGCGAAGCTGTCAAGGGGTCCCATAAATCACCCGACCAGCGTAAGAGCATAAAATCAAGGAACATAACACCGGTATGGCGAAACTAGGGTGGCAAGAGTGGAACAAAACACCGGCATAAGGCGAGCCTTCCACCCTTTACCAAGTATATAGATGCATTAATTAAAACAATAGATATTGTGATATCCCAAAATATCCGTGTTCCAAGAACAAACTTCATCTTCACTACTGACTAGCGCTATAAAAAGTGAGAAAAGCGGTAACATAGCCAAACAACGGTTTGCTAGGACATGGATGGTTAGAGGTTGACATGGCAATATGGGTGGCATGATATAGCAAGTGGTAGGTATCGCAGCATAGGCATAGCAAAAGAAGCGAGCATCTAAGCAAAGATAGAAGTGATTTGAAGGTATGGTCATCTTGCACTGTAAGGTTCTCGAGTTGTCGAAGGCTTGATCCTCGTAGGCGTTCTCAACAGGCTCCTCGTTCACGTACTCGTCTCGGCTCTACCCAAAGCAAGAACACAAACAGCGGAACCACAATCAAACAAGGAACAATGCACAAGCAATATGATGCAAAACATGACATGCTATGCGAGATGTGATATGCAATGCATATGTATGCTCGGAAGGAAAATGATGAACCGGGCATCAACAGCAAACCAAGTATGCCGCTGGAAAGATGAGATGATTTGGTTGAAATCGATATAAAGATCACGGAATCGGATGCGGTTTGCAAATGACAAGCAAAACAAGAATGACGCAAAACTGCGTTTAACAGCCCGATGCTACTTAGCGCATAACACGAAACTATGCTACAGCACCCCAACATAAAAACAAAGCATATGGCAACGAACTACAGGAGATGCTTAACAATAGAAGGAACACTGAGCTACGGCTAAATCACATCATAACATGTTCAAACAAGCATGGTGAAAGTGCTCAAAATATCAGGTTCACAGACTTAGTGAAAATACTAACATGCCAGGAATTAACATCAGGAAGGCATGTTTAGAGCAAGCAAACAACATGCTACAGGAACTTATAATAGCAAAGCAAGGCATGACATGATTCTACTCAAAGCATATTTCAATAGTCCCTTACTGACCATAAGCCAAAAGGACCTTAGAAATGATGGCACCCATGTAAACATTGCAAGTTTTATTACAGATTTCAGACTTAGTGAAATATCAGGACATGGCAAAACAGATTCAACATGGCATGTTAAATGAGCTCGATGCACTCACTACAGAGCATCTCATGATAAACTAAGCATACACCCATCAAGAAGACATGGCATAGGAGCTATACATGGCAAGAACAACATCATAGCATACACGGATCAACTACACGACCTCGTGAAAATTGAATCTCATGCAAACAGTCTGCCAGGAAACAATTTCAAGCAAAAGTAGAGCACGAAAATGACATGCTAGACTACTCCATAAATGCCAACAAAGGCATGGATGGATGAGAGAACATCCATATGTTCAAAACACCCTTACTGATCATGCTCAAAAGGGCATAGATCTCTCTGAAACAACATGAACATATGGCATAAAATTATCAGCAGGACAAGACTTAGTGAAATCACTAAGTTCACTGAAATCAAAACATCATCATCCCTACTTTGCATGCTTGTTCTAGTCAACACATAGCTCACAAAAATACATGGAAAATACCCCTGGAAAGATGGCATGGCAATGTTCAACATGTGGACTCAAGTTCATAGGGTGCACACATAATTCATGGCAAAAATGACAAAAGAGCTCGAGGCTGATAAGATTCTGAAACTAACGATCTGAAGCTATCTTCCAACAGCATTTCGGGCATCAAGATGAGCTCAAATGCAAATGATGCAATGGAATGAAATGATGTACTCTTGAGACGAACATTTTGACATATTATCGCCCAAAGCAGACCACGGTTGCGGAGATGTGATGCGATGAAAATGCAAGAAATTAAACACAGAATAAAACTTAGTGGATTTTGGAGGGAAGAAGTCGACCGTGGCGACTCTGAGATCGGATCTCGTCGGATCGGGCAACGGAGGAGTCGCCGGCCAGAAGCTGGCCAAGCAAGCCGTATGGCGACCGTGGCCTTGATGGCCATGATCGTAATGAAGCGGCTGCGCATAGTGGCCATGGTATGCTGTGTAGCAATGGCCAGGTATTGGCAACAGCAAAAGCCGCGAAGGGCTTGGCCAGTGGCATGGAGCGGCCAGCCTTGGCCCCATGGAAAACTTGTTAATGTGGCCCGGCGCAGCAGTGGCCGTATGGAGCTGCCGCGTGGCCAGTCTCCGATCCGTGCCTATGGCCTTGTGTGACCCAGCGTCAGCGCCCATCCGAGGCCGTCGACCAGCCAATGAGGAGCAAGGGAGCTAGGGTTTGCCGGATTTCGGGGAGGGTCTGTTATAGGCATAGAGGAGCTAGGAGAGTCAAATGGGGTGTAGTTTTAGCCCACGATCGTGATCGAGCGACCAGGGAGCATGGAGGGAGTTAGATGGGTTATTGGGCTGTTTTGGAGGGGTGTTGGGCTGCAACTCAAAGAGGCCTTTCTTGAGGTGCGGTTAACGTTGGAGTACCAAGCGAACTCCAAATGACCCGAAACTTGACAGGTGGTCTACGGTGCTATACAGGAGCCACTTGGCAAGGCTCGATCCATTCAAGAATGTTCAACACCCTTTACGGAAAAAGAACAAGAGGGGCCAGGGAACATAGGAGTGTCGGATTGCAAAAGCGAATGACAGGGAATATGCTCGGAATCATGTGATGAACATTATGCAAATGAGATGCACATGATGACATGATATGAGATGCATGACATGGACAAAATGCAAAATGAAAACAAAACCCAACCACGGAGGAATATCATAGCACATATCCGAAAATGGCAAGAGTTGGAGTTACAAATATGGAAAGATACATCCGGGGTGTTACAACACCTCCACTACAAGAGGATCTCGTCCGAGATCTAGGGTGAAAGAACTCGGATATTGGGAGCGGAGGTGATCCTCGCTCCCGGTGGCTTCTCGGTGGAATGGTGTGACCACTTCACTTTTAGGAATTTGATTGACTTGTTGCGAGTCTTGCGCTCGGTTTCTTCAAGAATAACAGCAGGGTGCTCATGATAAGAAAGATCTTCTTGGAGGTCAATTTCTTCAAAGTTGATAGTGCGCTCGAGGAATCTTGAAGCACTTGCGGAGCTGTGACCGCGTGAAACACATCGTGCGTTTGCAAAGTTGGATGGAAGCTCAAGTTGATAGGCGAGATCGCCTCTTTTGCCAATGATCTTGAAAGGACCCACGTATCTAGGGGCAAGCTTCCCTTTGATACGAAGCGGCGAAAGTACCTTTCATTGGAGAGGCGGAGGAGTAGACATGGTCTCCGATTTCAAAAGCCACATCACGGTGCTTGTCATCATAATAGCCCTTACAGGCGCGATTGCGGCTTTAAGATTCTCACGAATGACTTTGCACATTTCTTGACCGTGATCAAGTCGTTGCCAAGAAGTTGGCGTTCACATCTCGGACCAATTGAGAGAATCACGACACTTTACGCCATAGAAATTTTGAATGGGGCCTTGCGAACTTATGGAAGCTGTTGTTGTAGGAGAACTTCGGCATATGGAAGACACTCTTCCACTTCATGCCAAAAGAAATGACACAAGCCACGAGCATATCTTCAAGTTTGATTGACTCGCTCGACTTGGCCACTAGTTTGAGGATGAAAGGCTGTCTTTGAAGCGAATGTTGGTGCCCATGGCCTTACGAAAGAATCCCGAACTTAGAAGTGAAGATGCTTCCACGATGCGAAGAGATCAATTGTGGAATACCGTGCAAGGAGACAATTACGGAGGTGTATAGCTCTGCCGGTGAGCTCTTTGTGATAGATTCTTTGGCGGGGAAGAAAATGAGCCACTTTAGTAAGCTTGTCAATGACAACAAAGATAGCATCATTTCCACGCTTGGACTTAGGAAAACCAGTCCACGAAGTCCATCTCGATATGATCAAACTTCCATTCCGGAATAGCAAGAGGTTGGAGACCAGCTGGTCTTTGGTGTTCTGCTTTCACCCATACTGCGGACATCACATTCATTCACGAATTGAGCAATTTCTCGCTTCATTCGAGTCCACCAATATGGTTGCTTGAGGTCATGGTACATCTTCGTACTTCGGGATGAATGGATAGGAGGAATTGTGTGCCTCATTCATGATGACTTTTCTCGGATCGCCTTTAGGAACCACAATCGATCCTCGAAGAAAGAGTGTCTTTGTCATCAGCGATAGCACTTGTATTTGAAATGCCCTTGTCAATACCACGTTTCACCTTCTTCACCATGGTATCCAGAGAGTTGAGCCTCAAATTTGATCTTCCAAAGTAGGAGACTATGAGGTTGGCAAGAAATCCTTGAGGAACAACTTGAAGATTCACTGCGGAAAGCTTCACAAAGATCCGGTTGGAAGGGCTTGAAATTAAGGCATTTGCAATAAGCCTTTACTGCTCAAGGCATCTGCAATCACATTACGCCTTGCCGGGTATATTCAATACTTGGATTGTACTCTTGAATCATTCGACCCATCGAGTTTGCTGAGGTTGAGGTTTGGTTGAGTGAAGATATACTTGAGACTCTTGTGATCGGTGAAAATGTCCACTTTCCTTCCCAACAAGAGATGTCTCCATGTTATCAATGCATGGACAACTGCCGTAACTCAAGATCGTGAGTGGGGTAGTTCTTTTCGTTGAGCTTCAATGGCGAGAGGTATAGCCACAACCTTCTTCTCTTGCATTAACACAGCACGAGACCTTGCAAGGAAGCATCACGAGAAAACTTGAATGGCTTGGATTCATCGGGAGGAGTCAAGGCGGGGCTGTGACTAACTTCTCTTTGAGGGTGTTGAAAGCGACATCACACTCGGGCGTCGGACATACTTGACATGCTTACGGAGGAGGTTGGAAAGAGGCTTTGCAATCTTGGAGAAGTTCTCAGCGAATCTTGACAATAGCTTGCAAGACCGAGAAAGCTGAACTGCTTGACGATACGAGGAGGTTCCCAATTCACAATTGAAGACACCTTCTCGGGATTAACAGCGATGCCCTTGGCTGAGATGATATGACCAAGATAAAGAACTTCATCAAGCCGAACTCACATTTGGAAAACTTAGCATAGAATTGATGTTCTCTGAGCTTGTCGAGCACCAATCGCAAATGTTTGGCATGATCACCTTGTTCTTGGAAGACCAAAATATCATCGAGATACACCAAGGCGAAATCATTTGTGTAGGGGTTGAAGATAAAGTTCATCATGCGAGAGAAAGTTGGAGGAGCATTGACAAGGCGAAAGACATGACGGTATATTCATAAGAACCAAAGCTTGTTACGAATCTTTGTCTTGGGAATATCTTGTTCACGAATCGAATCGATGATAACCCATCTGAGGTCAAGCTTGGAGAATACTTTAGCACCTTTGAGTTGCTCGAATAGCTCATTGATGTTGGGAAGTGGATACTTGTTCTTGATTGTCTTCTTATTCAATGGGCGGTAATCAACACAAAGTCGGTCCGTGCCATCCTTCTTACGGACAAAAGAACTCCACATCCCCATGGAGATGAACTTCGGTCGATCAAACCAGACGCTCTTGTTCATCAGCTGCTTCTTCAATTCTTTCAGCTCCTTGGGTCCAAGCTTGTGGGGCGGCTTGCAAGCGGGTTCGATGCGGGCTCAAGATCGATACTTGAATTCATTGGCCGATGGAGGCATACCGGAAGCTCTTACGGAAAGACATCTTGGTACTCTAAGCAATGGAATTTGAGAGATAGCATCAATTCGCCCTTCTCATTGAGAGAAAACAACGAATGGTTTCATCACGGCGGCATAGATGATAACATCCTCGGAAGGGTGTGTCAATTGAATTTACTGGCAGCACAATCAAGTGAGCCTTGTCTTTGAAAGCCGATCCATCCGAGAATAAGATCAATATCAGAGTCACCAAGAACAATTGGAAAGGCAATCTATAGTCGCCCATCTTGATAGAGACATCCCGAACCAATGCTAGAGAAGTCATTTGCGAGTAGGGAAACAATAGAGTAAGGACTTCGGCAATATTTGAGTAACAAATCATGCTTAGCCACAAAAGGTCTTGAAATGAAAGAATCGATGCACAGTATCAAATAAGACTTTGCGGGAATATCATTATTTGGAAGATTACCCATTATCACATCTGAAGAATCCTCTGCTGAGCTGCATTCATCATATTCACCTTTGCATGCTTGGATTATGCTTGACCTTTGCATTGCTTGAAGACCTCACGGAGGAGGAGGAGGAAGGCGCCTTTGGTTATGGCATTTGTTAGCATGCTTTGCCAGCGCTCTTCTTGAATGTGGTGACCACATATGCCTCCATATCTCTCCAACAGCTTTTGTCCATCTTCGGTGAATACACTTCAATTTCACACCGTTGAGTCTTCTTACATCGGTGTGTTGTCGACAAACTTGTACATACTTGTTGCGGGCTACTCTTTCCGCTTCTTCTTGCTCTTGGGAAGTTCTCATGCAGAAGAAGCGACAATCTCTGTGCCCATCTTGGAGCTTCGGCTCGCAACAAGGACTAAGGCACATCTGCTCTTGTGGGAACATCCGCTTCTCTGGCGAGAACACTGCGGCTCGGAGACTTGGCGTTCCCGGCAAGCTTGGAGCAAAAAAACTTGTGGGGCGTGCCTTCAATGGAACAAACCCTAGGGCTTGCGAGCAGGTGCTCCTCGGCACTGGTGTTGATCTTGGGGACCTTCTTGGCGGCGGCAGGGGAGCTCTGCCGGAAAATAGTCACCAATCAACTTCCTCTTCTTGCTCTGTCCGGTTGATGGCGTTCTGAGGCGGTTGAGTCGGTTTGAGCACAAAGATCCTGGTTCCACGGGTAACTTAAGTCGGCGCCCTTGACGAGCCATCGGCAATGTCGTTCGAGCTCTTGGAACATGTTCCATCCGTAGGCCGTCAAAGTGCTCTTCTAACTTTCTCACTTCATCAACGTAAGCTTCCATCAGCGGACTCGATAATTCTTGTTCACTTGGCGGACGACAAGCTGCGAGTCACCCGACAATGAGCTTCTTGATCCCAAGGTCTGCTGCGATCCACGAGCCGGCAAGCAAACCTTCATACTCTGCGGTATTGTTTGTTGCTTGCTCCTTTGGAAAGTGCATCCGGACTACGTGCTTGAGGTGCTCTCCGGTGGGCGCAACAAGTAGCACGCTGCACCGCCTTATGCCGAGAAGGCACCATCAAAGTACATCAGCCACTCTTTGCTTGCTTCCTTGTGGGGATGCTCGTTTAGAATTTCTTCATCGGTGTTGGCGTCCATTACTGCTATGAATTCTGCCAATGCTCTACTTTGGATAGTTGAAGTGCTCTCAAACTTGAGGCCAAAGCTTGCAGTTCAGTGCCCACTCGACAATCCGCTGTTGCTTCGGATTACTGCGGTATCCTCTTGACGGAAAGCAGTGACAATGTGATCTCGTGTGCTTGGAAGTAATGGGCGCAGCTTTCTCGAGGACCATGAGAAGGCGGCAATTTACGCACGGTATCTTGACCTAGCCCCTGCGGAGAGGCCGACAAAATAAATGGAGCGCTGCACCATTCTCTTCTATATCTCCTCATGCGCCTGCGAGATCCATCCTTAGTCGGGACGGAGCTTGTCGGTGAAGTCACAGCATCTTGGATGCATCTGCCGTGGTTCTTGGCTCATCATCCGCCTCCCTCTCCGCTACTAACGCAGCACTAACCACTTGATTGGTTGCCGCTATATACAACAACTTTTCTTGTGGCTTAGGTGCGACAAGTGTTAGAGTGGAGACAGGTATCTCTTCAAGTCCTGCCAGACTTCGCTTCAGGTCCATTTCATTGGACCTGCCTTTTTCAATATTTTGAAAAACAGCGGCCTTCGGCGGACTTAGAGATAAACTCTCTGGTACCATAACCAAACAAGTCCATCCTCAGCTTTGGTGCTTCAATCGCTCAATGGCCTTGATCTTGGCGGGATTGGCTTCAATTCCCGCGAGACCACGAAGAACCGAGAAGCTTGCGGAGGAACTCAAACACACACTTCTCGGGGTTAAGCTTGAGGTTGATCTTGCTTGTGATTTGCAAAAGTTTCGTCTAAATCTGAATCGAGTTGCCTTGTCCTTGCTCTTGACCACTATGTCATCCATGTAGGCTTCCACATTTACGTGCATTTGTGGCTCAAAAGCGTCATGGACTACCCTTGAAAATGTTGAACCAGCATTCTTTAAACCGAAAGGCATCCGTATGAACAGTATGTGCCACATGGAGTGATGAATGGGTCTTCTCCTCATCCTCTTACGCCATGAAGATCATGGTATCCAGGTATCGTCAAGAAATGAAAGCAAGTCACATCCGGCCATGGAGTCAACAATCGGTTGTCTGGCGGCAAGGAAATGGGTCTGGGACAAGCTTTATTGACATCGGTGAAGTCGATACAAAGCCTCCATTTCCCGTTTGCCTTCGCACGACTCTGAGATTGGCCAACCACGTGGGATGGAGCACTCCTCGACAAGAACTCTTTGCTTCTTCTTGATTTCTTTGCGATGAATTCTTGGCGCTCCAACGCTTGTTTCGACCTTACGCTTGCGGGCTGCGCATGAGGACAAGCGGCAAGATGGTGCTCGATTACTCACAGGAACACGGGATGTCGGGGCGGTTGCCGCAAACCGTCGGCGTTGCCGCAGGAAGCAACAATGCTTTCCTATTTAGGGTCGAGAGTGGCGATGGTGAAGGTACCACCGGTGCCGTCCTCATGGCGGACACCTTCTTGGTCTCTGGCGGAGCTGCCATTGTCTTCTTCACTTGCGGTGGAGCTCGATGGTGCATCCTCGGCGGTGGCGCAGCACTCGAAGAGAGTGCGCTTGCGGAGTGGTGAACTCTTGCGGACTTGGTCTTCTTCTTCCCCGGGAGCTTCAGCGGCAAGTGACTTGCGATCTGTTAAATGCGCTGCTGCTTAGATCTTGCCGGCATGAGATAAGAGCATCCTTCTTATCGCCGAGGGGCGAGAGATGACACTTATCGCTGGCATCTTAGCATGTTGTATGCATAGTGAGAGGCTGCCATGAATTTGGCGAGTCTTTGGACGAGTATCCCATTGTAAAGCGATGGAAAGTCAGCAGCGTCAAAAGTGACCCTCTCGATCCGAAGTTCAACTTCGCTGCCAAATGTCACGGCAACGTAATCTTTCCCTTGACTTGCTCCTTCCGGATTGATTCCTTGGAATGCGGTCTCTTGAGCTTCGTTGTCGAGGGATCGGAGTTTACGGAGTCGCGAGAGGAGATCGAGGTTCAAGCGGCCCGCCGTCAACTAGCATCTTAGTGACCATGAGGTTGCGGATAGTTGGTGAAACCAACATCGGCAAGCACCGACCCGCGATTATCGTCGGGGTGGTCCTCAATATCAAAGATGATAGGTGTCTTTGGACCATTCGAGAGGCTTCGCGTGTTCGGCCGAATTGGTTACGCGCATTGACTTCTCGCACCTTGCTTGGTGGCGGTGTGAAGTATCTGAAGCACCGCCGTCAGCGCCTGGGACCTCTGCTTCTGGAACTCCTGCTCACGGTCGTCATCATCCATATCTTCATCGTCGTCGTCATATTCATCCTTATCGCGGCCGGCGGGAGAGTCTGTCTCCTTGCGTGCTTGGCCTTGCCAGCGCCCTCCTCGGGGAGTGTTTCTTGCGATCCTCCGATTACCTTCTTGGCCTTCTCCTTGTCGCGTCGCTCGTACCGGCCTTTTGCTGCTCGACAAATTGCTCGACCTTCTTGCGGCTCTGGGTAATGGCCCTGATGCGGTGGATCTTCGCGATCTTCTTGAGTGCCGTCACCGCTGTCGGCGACCGCCCAGCACAGCGGTTGGTGCATCAACAATCTCCTTGCGGAGCTACAGCTTTAGCTTTCTTAGCGCCACCGGTTCCGAATTGCTCAACGACTAGCACATCTTTGCCTTTCTTCTTCCTGTTGTTCCGCTTGCCGGCTTTTTCTTGCCGGGGCAGCATCCTCGCTATCAGATCCTCCTGCTTCTGTATTCTCTTCGGGGAGTTTCCTCCCTTCCTCAGCACGTGCACACTTGTCGGCGGGCATATAGCTCCCTAACGTCTTTGATTTTGCACATCGCCATCTCCTCCGCATCCTGCGATTTGCGCGTTCGATGGAGCAGCGGCGGTAGCGTGTCACGCCCAAGATCGACTATCCTAAAGGAACTGAAGAAGGTCCCACCAAGGATAGAAAGCATCTTGAGCGCTTTTGCAAGGTGGATATCATTACATCAACATTACAGAATAGTGGGGATACATACAAAAGGCATACAATGCCACCGAATACAACATCATTTTACAAGAGATCAACATCCGACTACGGATGAAACACAAATAGAAACTAAAATGACATCCACCCTGCTAGCCAGTGCCGGACCTGGAACCTATCCCGATCGAAGAAGAAGCGGAAGATGAACTCAAGCAAGCAAACATCGCTCTCGCGTCATGATCATCGCATAATGTACACATTGTTGTAGTAATATGTGAAACCCACGACTCGAGGAATCCATTACCATGGGTATCAAGACTAGCAAGCTTAATGGGAAAGGAAGGGGTAAAGTGGTGAGGTTGCAGCAGCGACTAAGCATGATAGTGGCTAACTGTCGCAAAATGAGGCGAGAAGAGAAACAAAGCGGGCGGTCATGAAGCTAGCAATGATCAAGAGGTGATCACGAACTCCTACTTCGTCGGACATAACCTAGAAACCGTGTTCACTTCCCGGACTCCATAGAAGAGACCATCACGGCTACACACGTGGTTGATGCGTTTTAATTCGGATCACGGTGTTAAGTTATCTACAACGGACATTAAAAATTCCATCTACCACATAATGGCAGGCACGGCTCTCGAAGTTTATACCTAAGGGGTGTCCCAACAGCCCATGACAAGCTCTACGCGATCGAAGAATAGACCTTCTCCAGAAGACCCGATCAGCCTCGGAATCGGTTTACAAGAAATTTTGACAATGCTAAAACAAGACCAGCAAAGCCTTTGATCGCCGACAATCCCGATAGAAGTGCACATATCTCGTTCTCGGGGACACGGATGAGCACTCCGTACAACTAAACGAGACCTCAAGTTTCCTTGGTACGCGAGGACTCTAGTTCGGACCAGCACTTAGACAAGCGGCGAGAGGCTAAATAAAAGATGACCCTCGGGTTGGCGACCCAAGGGAAGGGTATAGGTGGTGGTGAGGCAAATGGTAAAACCAAGGTTGGGCCTTCTTTGGACAAGTTTTATTCAAAGAACTGTCGGGGGTCAATAAATCACCCGTGGCAGTAAGGAATGCAAAATCCGGAACATAACACGGTATGTGAAACTAAGTAGACAGTGGAACAAAACACGGGCATAGGCGGGCCTTCCACCCTTTACCAAGTATATAGATGCATAAATAATATAAGAGATATTGTGATATCCCAACATAACCCTGTCCACCATGGAGAAATCTTCAACTTCACTGCAACTATGGCGCTATAAGAGGGAGCTAGGCAAGCGGTAACATAGCCAACAGCGGTTTGCTAGGAATGGTGTCAAAGTTAGAGGTTCATGGCAATTTGGGAGCTTGAAGAACAAATGATAGGTAGCAAGCATAGCGATAGAAACAAACAACTAGCATAGCAATGATAGTAGTGAGATCCGGGGTAGCATCATCTTGCACGAAATCCCGCTAGGAAGAAGAACAAGTCCATGAAGAAGGCGAGCAGGGAGTAGTCGAGCGAATCCTCACAATCGCAACATTCAGGAACTAAGAAGCAACAGGAAGAAACAAACAACATGGTAAATGCACAGCATAAACATGGCATGATGCACAAAACAAGTATGATGCATGTTAGGTTTAATGAGGCATGGCATGGCAAAGTGCAACAAACAATACTACAAGTTAAGTGGAGCTCAATATACAGAGTTGCATATTGACAAAACACCACATCGAGTTATTTAGTTCACTCCGTTTAGGTACACAACAATGTTAAATGTTGGTAAACATATGGCAGGGTGTAACAAAAGTAAACTAACTATTTAGGCAAGTTTAAATGAGGCCGAAAGAACAAACAACAATTCGGAAAATCCCCATGTGCATATTTCGAATTTGGTCTGACCTAAACCATATTTTAAAGTAGTTAAACAGGAAAATAAAGTGGACCATGTTAAACTAGGCACTTTTCCACCCATTTACATATAAAGTTTATTTACAGCAGACTACGGTTATTTAGTTATGAAATAAATCATTTAGCATTGCATATATGCAAATTAATGCAAACAGCAGTTTTAAATATTTTAACATGGATGAAAGTTGGATATTGTGAAAGTACATGAAATTCTAAGCATTTTACATGTTTAACTCATTTTAATCCGATGCAGTTATTTATATATGAGCAATGCAAGATGATGGCATTCGATAAATAAGAATGCATTGGAAAATGCTAAAATACCAATTTGGAAAAAAAATATACGCAGGCCGAGCAGCCTTGTGCAGCGGCGAATAGTATTATTACGTGGCAGTGTGTGTGTGCATAGAAATAAGGAAAGCGAGCAAAAATATGGGGCGCTGGGACTCGATCCCAGACGCCTCGGATGGATAGTGGCTCGCCAACCACTAGGCTAGAGTGATGCAAATTGAGATCGGAGGAAGATGAACATATAGTCATGTGACGGGGCCCAAAGCTGAAAGCGTCCACACGAGGGGACTCGCCCGGCCTGAGGCAGCCAGCAGTTCTTTGTGGTTTGAGGGCCGGCGGGAGTGCTGAATCCTTCTAGGGAGGCTGCGGGAATGGGGTGATGATGTAGCGTGCAGTGTTGGCTCAGTTAGGCAAGGTAGGAGCTGTGGCGGGGCATGCAGCTATGACCATGGATGCCAGTGATGCTTGCAGCGTGGGAAGCAACGGTACCAGTGCCGGCGGATCACCGGCCAGTCACGGGCCCAGCGAGGAAGCGGTGGTGGGGCGCGTGTGTGGGTGTGTGCTTGTGAGTGCAGCCATGCGTCTGGTGTCACGGGAGCAGCGGGAATGTCTCGGACATGGAGAAGATGGCAAAGAAACGCGCGGCTGGTGTTCCCGGCTGCCTGCGTCTGGCAACCGGTCTTGCGTGTCGCGGCGTGAACAAGAGGTGGAAGCGGGGAGTAGCTACGGCGTGAGCGAGAGAGAGGATCGAGCGGTGAAGCGCGAGGAACCCGGCGACTCTCTGCCGCTACAAAAAATTCAGAACTTCGTCCAACCTTTGAGACCACGAAGATGGCAAGGAGCTATGACGACTCGGTGATCAAATCATGATCAACAATCGAGAGATGGGTGGGTATACCTAGTATACCTTTGACATGAGGATCTTGATCGGGGATTCAAAATAGCGGCGGAGGCGAGGAACTCGGTGGGCTTCTTGCGTCCGTGAAGAAGACAAGCGAGAGGGCAGGGCGTCGGGGAAGGCGTCCTCGGGCTCGGATCAGCGTCGCGGTCGGGGGCCAGCTACGGTTCTCGGGGTCGGCGAAGGGAGGCCAGCGATGCTCCTACTCCGGTTTGAGCTCTTGCTTGGGCCAGCCATGATGGCTGCGAGGGAGAGATGGGCGTGGAGGTTGCCCTCTGGTGGCGGCGGCAAGGAATCGAGAGGAGAAAGGGAAAACCTAGAGGCGTGGCTGCTGGCTTAAGGAGGAGAAAGGCAGTGCGACCTCGGCGTCCGTGAAGCTCACGTGGCAGCGTGGCCTTCTGTGTCGGAAACGAGAGGCAGTGGCCTTAGAGGCGGTGGCCGTGAACATAGTTGGGCGAGGTGGAGGGCTGTGTGGGAGCCCGAGCTGGGCTGCAATTTCTTTGGATTCTTCTGCTCCTCATACCGCCTTCTTTTATTTCTTCAAAAGCAGAATAAGAGCAAAAGCCGAGGAGGAAAGGAGAGGTATGAGGAAGAAATGAATATCACGCTTTGAGTCCGAATTATGTAGTATTTGATAAAATTGAGTTGGACTTTTTAGAGTGAAAAATAATCCAAGTTTGAATTAAATTCAAACTAGAGCCATTTTAACCTAACCAAAACATCTTCAAATGAGCTGATAATGGAGGAGGGTGTAGTCATGGTGAGCTAGCATCGGGGAAAGAATGAACATTTATGGAGGAGAAAAAGGCACTTGACATGAAAGCCAAAGTTTGAAATAGATGAAGAAGTGGATGAGGTTGTGCACTTGGGGGAAATCTTGATGGAAAAATCAAGATGGATAGCACACCAACAATACATCAACATGAAGAATGCAACCCACATGATGATCATGAAAGAATGCAATAAAAATGACACAAGGCATATCAAATATCATACAACAAGCAAGATGACTATGGCAACCATGGATGGCACACTGCAATATAACAAACGATGAACATGATGCAGAAAAAAATATGACAAGGCACTCATCATGATCATGGCATAAACTTATCGGGCGAACTATGCAAAACAAAGACAAAAAACCCAACCACGAAGGAAATATCATATCGCATCTCCGGAAAAGGCAAGAGTTGGAGTTAAGAATATGAAGAAGTTGTATCGAGGCGTTACACGGCGAGGTGGACATCTGGGATGTTGTCTTTGTGCGGCTGAACCTCTGAATGTGCTGCGGGGGCTCTCCTTCCTTACAGGCGGCGAGATGAAGGTGGCTCTCTGGGCCATGAAGTTTGTGTTTTTGTGAAAGCGCCGACAAACCTTGATAATGGAGCCGAGGAGGATATGGGTTGTCAAGCAAGTGCATGAGCGAGACGACATTGGAGGCAAGAGCACGGTAGTAGTTAGTAAGGATCTTGTCGTCCGCCCCCGGCTGACTTGCACGCGATGGTGTAGATCTTGAACTCCGATGGATGAGACTTGCCGTCGTGCTTCTACAGTACGTCTGGCAAAATTCTTCATCTGGGCCACTAGACTTGCCGCAGATTCACGAGTGAATGCAGGGCAACCTACCGTCTGACAAGTCGCTGGTTCGTGGCGCGCATGTCGACAAAGGCCGTGGCGCTAGTCGGTCAGCCTTGGCGCTTCTCTTCGGCCTTCGATCACGAGTATAGCGTCTTCTTCTTCTGTCGTTAAGTGAAGAACTTTGATCGCGGCAGGCTCGTGGATCTGATGCGGTGGAGTCGTGAGTAGATCGGCGGTGGTGATCTTCCTTCGAGGTGGAAGTGCGCAGTGGCTGCACCCCAGGTTTGTCACCGTCTGCGCTCGTGCACAGCAATCTTGCGGCTGCAATGTACCCAGCTGCCGTGGGGTGTTGCGTTACCAAAGCCGATGAGACTCTGAATGGTGGCCCTCCATTACGTCGATCTTGTCCGCCGTTGGAGGTAATTATAGCATCCGATCGGCTATAAGCTCTAACGTGTCGAACCGACTTAGAAACGCTCTAAGCATTGAAAGCAATATCATAAGTGAGGTAATCTTCGCACAATCCATGTAATACATAAGGGAAAAGGTACATAGTTGACTTCGACAGCCACTTCACACAATTACATGAATTAAGCATTACATCATCCAAATCAATCAAGGTCGACTACGGAACCAAAATAAAGAAGAAAAACCCCATGCGCACGGATCGATCGCTAACTGGGCTCCACTACTAATAAATGCGGAAAGGAAACATAGTATCGACCAAGGGCTCATCATATTCCCACTAGCTCAGTTCGCCATCGGCGCTGGCATCACCGGTACTGCATACATTTTGGTAGAATCTGCGAGCCAGGGGACTCGACAATCTCACACCAGAGATCAAGACTATTTAAGCAAGGGAAGGCTGGTGTCAAAAGCTCTTTGCCAGCATATATATGGTGGCTACTTAAAGGCGAGAAAAGAAGAGAAGCAAAGCGGCGGTGGCGAAACTATTAGCGATCAAGTGATCACGACTACTTCGTCAAACATAACTCCAACACCGTGTTCACTTCCGGACTCATGAGAAGAGACCATCACGGTTACATACCAGTTGATGTATTTTAATTAAGTCAACCGGGTTTTCTACAAGGACATTAACAAATTCCCATCGCCTCATAACCATGAGCACGGCTTTGAAAGATAATACCTGCGGTGTCCCAACAGCCCATAACAAGCTCTCACGGTCAGCGAAGGAATAAACCTTCACCCAAGACACTCCGTCGGACTCGGTATCCGGTACATCAAGACATTTCGACGATGGTAAAACTAAACCAGCAAGACCACCATTTGTCGACAAATCCCGATAGGAGCTGCACATATCTCGTTCTCGAGGGCACAGCGGATGAGCAATCCGTGCAACTAAAACTAGACCTCAAGTTTCCTGAGGCTCTAATGCGGACCAACACTCGGAAGAGCATTGGCGGGGGGTTAAAATAAAGATGACCCTCGGACTCATGAAAACCAAGGAAAAAAGGTATAGGTGGCAAATGGTAAAACCAAGGTTGGGCCTTCTTTGGAGAGTTTTATTCAAAGCGAAGCATCAAGGGGTCCCATAAATCACCCGCCGTGGAGCATAAAATCAAGGAACATAACACGGTAGCGGAAACTAGGGTGAGAGTGGAACAAAACACGGGCATAAGGCGAGCCTTCCACCCTTACCAAGTATATAGATGCATTAATTAAAACAATAGATATTGTGATATCCCAAAATATCCGTGTTCAACAAGAACAAACTTCATCTTCTGCACTATGACTCGCTAAAGGGAAATGAAACGGTAACATAGCCAAACAACGGTTTGCTAGGACATGGATGGTTAGAGGTTGACATGGCAATATGGGTGGCATGATATAGCAAGTGGTAGGTATCATGGCATAGGCATAGCAAAGAAGCGAGCATCTAGCAAGCAAAGATAGAAGTGATTTGAAGGTATGGTCATCTTGCACTAAGGTTCGAGTTATCGAAGGCTTGATCCTCGTAGGCGTTCTCAACAGGCTCCTCGTTCACGTACTGTCTCGGCTCTACCCAAAGCAAGAACACAAACAACGGAACCACAATCAAACAAGGAACAATGCACAGCAATATGATCAGAAACATGACATGCTATGCACGAGATGTGATATGCAATGCATATGTATGCTCGGAAGGAAAATGATGAACCAGGCATCAACTTGGCAAACCAAGTATGCCACTGGAAAGATGAGATGATTTGGTTGAAATCGATATAAAGATCACGGAATCGGATGCAGTTTGCAAATGACAAGCAAAACAAGAATGACGCAAATCTGCGTTTAACAGCCCGAGCTACTTAACGCATAACACGAAACTATGCTACAGCACCCCAACATAAAAACAAAGCATATGGCAACGAACTACAGGAGATGCTTAACAATAGAAGGAGCACTGAGCTACGGCTAAATCACATCATAACATGTTCAAACAAGCATGGTGAAAGTGCTCAAAATATCAGGTTCACAGACTTAGTGAAAATACTAACATGCAGGAATTAACATCGAAGGCATGTTTAGAGCAAGCAAACAACATGCTAGGAACTTAAAATAGCAGCAAGGCATGACATGATTCTACTCAAAGCATATTTCAATAGTCCCTTACTGACCATAAGCCAAAAGGACCTTAGAAATGATGGCACCCATGTAAACATTGCAAGTTTTAACAGATTTCAGACTTAGTGAAATATCAGGACATGGCAAAACAGATTCAACATGGCATGTTAAGTGAGCTCGATGCACTCACTACAGAGCATCTCATGATAAACTAAGCATACACCCATCAAGAAGACATGGCATAGGAGCTATACATGGCAAGAACAACATCATAGCATACACGGATCAACTACACGACCTCGTGAAAATTGAATCTAATGCAAACAGTCTGCGGAAACAATTTCAAGCAAAAGTAGAGCACGAAAATGACATGCTAGACTACTCCATAAATACCAACAAAGGCATGGATGGATAGAACATCCATATGTTCAAAACACCCTACTGATCATGCTCAAAAGGGCATAGATCTCTCTGAAACAACATGAACATATGGCATAAAATTATCAGCAGGACAAGACTTAGTGAAATCACTAAGTTCCTGAAATCAAAACATCATCATCCCTACTTTGCATGCTTGTTCTAGTCAACATAGCTCACAAAATACATGGAAAATACCCTGGAAAGATGGCATGGCAATGTTCAACACATGTAGGACTCAAGTTCATAGGGTGCACACATAATTCATGGCAAAAATGACAAAAGAGCTGAGTGATAAGATTCTGAAACTAACGATCTGAAGCTATCTTCAACAGCATTTCGGGCATCAAGATGAGCTCAAATGCAAATGATGCAATGGAATGAAATGATGTACTCTTCGAGACGAACTTTTGACATATTATCGCCAAAAGCAGACCACAGTTGCGGAGATGTGATGCATGAAAAATGCAAGAAATTAAACAGGAATAAAACTTAGTGGATTTTGGAGGAAGAAGTCAACCGTGGCGATCTGAGATCGGATCTCGTCGGATCGGTACGTGAGAGGAGGAGAGTCAGCCCGTGGCAGTGGCCCGTGAACGACCATGTGTGATGTGTGATGTGTGAAGCGTATGGCAATAGCCAATGATAGCATGTGTGTGTGTGGTAGCCGTGAGCAATGAAATGGAGAAAGCCTTGTGGGGAGGGCAGCCCAGGCCCATGTGAACTGTGTGGCCGGCCCGGGTAGCCAGCGGAGCTGCCGCGTAAGCGGTCTCCGATTAAGCCTTGTGACCTTGGCCCAGTAGACGCGTCCGGCGCCGACCGGGCGTGTTGGCCTTGAGGGCGAGGGAGCTGGTTTGCGGATTTTGGGGAGGGTATTTATAGGCATAGAGGGAGCTAGGAGAGTCCAAATGGGGTGTAGTTTTAGCCACGATCGTGATCGAGCGACAAAGAGGCATGGAGGAGTTAGATGGGTTATTGGGCTGTTTTGGAGGGTGTTGGGCTGCAACTCAAAGAGGCCTTTGAGTGCGGTTAACCGTTGGAATCAAGCGAACTCAAATGACCCGAAACTTGCGGGTGGTCTACGGTGCTATACAGGGCCACTTGGCAGGCTC